>JAOXJK010000004.1:6085643-6106183 GCA_025774025.1 Xenus cinereus
CAACATCCACAGCCTTTCTCTCATCCACTAAGCAGGTCATCCTGTCCTAGAAGGAGGTCGGGTTTGTCAAGCAGGACCTGCCTTTCATGAACCCATTGTGACTGGGCCTGATCACCTGGTTGTCCTGCATGTGCCTCATGATGGCACTCAGGATGATCTGCTCCATAACCTTCCCTGGCACTGAGGTCAGACTGACAGGCTTGTAGTGCCCCTGATCCTCCTTCCAGCCCTTCTTATAGATGGGTGTCACATTTGCTAACCTCCAGTCAACTGGGACCTCCACAGTTTGCCAGGACTGCTGGTAAATGATGTGAAGTGGCTTGTTAAGCACTTCTACCAGCTCCCTCAGTACCCTCGGGTGGATCCATCCAGCCCCACAGACTTGTGTACACCTAAGTGCTGTAGCAGGTCCCTCACCATTTCCCCTTGGATTACGGGGACTTCATTATGCTCCCTGCCCCATCCACCAGCTCAGGTGTCTGGGTACTCTGGGGAACAGTTGGTCCTACTACTAAAGACTGAGGCAAAGAAGGCATTAAGTACCTCAGCCTTTTCCTCATCCTTGGTCACCGTGTTTCTACCTCCATCTAATAAAAGATGGAGACTCTCCTTAGTCCTCCTTTTATTGCTCATGTGTTTATAGAAACTTTTTTTATTGTTGTTTACATCAGAAGCCAGGTTAAGTTCTAGTTGGACTTTGGCACTTCAAATTTACTCCCTCCTTAGCCTCAAAACATCTTTGTAGTCCACATGAGTGGCCTTCCCCTTCTTCCAAAGGCCATAGATCCTCCTTTATTACCTAAATTGTAACCATATCTCTCTGTTCAGCCAGGCTGGTCTTTTTCCCCAATGGCTCATTTTTTGGCACATGGGGACGGCCTCTCATGTGCCTTTAAGAATTCCTTCATGAAAAGCATCCAGCCTTCCTGGACACTTTTGCCCTTCAGGACTACCTCACAAGGGACTCCGTCAACCAGACTTCTGAACAGACCCAAATCTGCCCTCTGGAATTCCGAGGTAGCAGTTCTGCTCACCCCACTCCTGGCTTCTCATTTTGTGACTGCTATGCCCAAGATGGCCTCTAACCATCACATCCCCCACAGGTCTTTCTCTGTTCAGAAGCAACAGGTCCAGAAGAGTGCCTTCTTGTCAGCTCCCTCACCAGCTGTGTGAGTTACCCTCAACACACTCCAGGAACCTCCTAGACTGCACCCTCTTGGCTGTATTGTATTCTCAGCAGGTATCTGGTAAGTTGAGTCCCCAACAAGGACAAGGGCTAGTGATCTTGAGACTGGTTATCCAATATTTTATAATATTCAAATACACTCATGGTAAAATACAAGACATAACGTTATTGGTGAAGATCACTCCTCTAAACTAAAATCCAGTTATTAAATAAAAGTGACCTCATAATCAGTTATTCTAGTATCATGAGTTACAGCCCCATTAGTTCCTTTGAACAACAAGGATTCAGTGAAGTAAAAGGGACGTCATTTTGGTGCTCAGTTATTCGTGGAGCTGCTGCTCAGATTACAGACCTAAATGAAAGCAGCTCTCAAACCACGCTGTGGCTCTGCAGATCTATTACAGTTGCAGTGGTCTCTTAACCGTGGCTGTACTCTCCCACTGAAGTTCGGTTTCACACATCACTCTCTGGCTGTAATAGGCCTGTTAAATATAAGGAGTTGCTTAATACTGGTTTTCAAGTTTTTGGCTACTTCCTCTTCAAATTCCTCCTTAGCCGTGATAATTTCAGTAAACTTTTCATATGCCCTAGTTTACGCTCTTCAAACTGTCTTTATTAATTTTATTATTTCATTTTTTTGAAATAATTACAAATTAATCGATGAAGTATTTCATTACTTGTTTTGCCAATGATTTAGCCTCACTTACTTACTAAGATTGTGAAGTGAGAATGCTATATATGGAAAAATTATTTATGATGTATAAAAGAGAACTAACCTTTAACTTGCTACAAAACTTGGACTTTTTCAGAAGAGTCCAGCATAATTGGCTGACTCGTGAATTAAGAGCTCTATGAAAATGAAGAGTGCTGTGTATGTATGCAAAAAGCTCTCTGAAGAGTTGTAAAAATCTATTGCCATTCAGTGTCACTTGATCATGAAAACCTTAGAGCAGTTAGATGCCTCTGAGTTGTACAAATATGCATACAGGCGTAATTTAACACACAGTATGTTTAATTCCTCAATAGCGTCTATTAATCCCCTATTATTAAAGGCACTTTCAAGTACGAAAGCAATAATGTTTCAGGAATCTGTAAAGTTAGCAGCTGATGACTGTGTAGGAAAATACGCCTAGGACAGCCTGCATTACTCAGAACAGTCTCTCCTTCAGTCTGTGGCTACCTAACGGAGAGGAGAACGAGTCTGGGCTCCCGCAGAGCTGTAGGACAGAACTCTGGTGATTTTAATAAGCATAGCGTGTCAGCTAGAAGGCAGGCCAAGAAATTTTTAAGTTGGCTCAGGTTTCTCACAGTCCTGAGCATCCTAGGGACTGGAGGGTGAAAAAGGAAATTCTTTAAGACCTTGTTAAGGACAAAACACGCAAACTTCTATAACCCAATTTTTCTGTATTTACGATTCTTTTAGTTATTTCTATCAAATAAAAAAATCCTAAGATAAATAAGCATTATTTCATAAGCTTCTTAAGAAGGTTTAAGATTACACAGTCGGAAATAAAGGCTTACAATTAATCTATAGTGACAGTTGCCTTATTTTTATTTTTTCAAGAAAGCAGGTATTTTCAAGCAATACTTTATCCTTGGTCATCCTTAACAGTTCATTATTTCCATCTTCAGGACAGTTGTTTGGGTCTATGAAGTCCAGGAAATGAAACAAGTTTGAAGTTGAAGGAAAAAAAAATCAGTAAGTATTTTTGAAGTATTTTTACTTCAGGTTTTTAGAAAGAACATGGTACTTTCTCTTTACTATTTTTAACTCATTAATTAAAGCTGACACTTCCAAAATCAGTGTTAAATTTAACTGTGATTTAAGAACTCATCTGTTAATCTCATCTATTTTAAATTAAGGTGACTAGACACCACACCAGATGCTGCTTATAATGGAAAAAGAAGTTTACAACCACATATCACATGCAAAATCTCATCCTTATGCAGAAACGTTCAGATTTGTTGATGGAAAAACCCTTTACCCTCAAAGCAAAATTTTTATATCAAACACCAAGAAATCTTTCTATCAGCATCTGGGTTTTTGATGTTGTGTGGGTTTCAGGTTTTTTTAAGTGTGATTGGGTGCTGGTTTTTTTTTAATTAAAACCAAGTATTTTCTACAAGGACACAAAAAATATGTCCAGAGAAAATAATTATCCAGCTTTAGGCTTGGATCACATCATGGTGTAACAACAATCCACAGATACAGGCTATGGAACAGGTATGTGGTGATTTTGCCTTTACTTTAGAGAAGTGTTACTGAACTGGACTCAACACAACAAACTCCCAGCTTGTTCCACACAAATTTTTGAAAATGCAGTTTTCATTATGATCAATTAGTATTTGTACCATAACATATAATGTTTTTAGGACTGAAAATATTTAGCTAGGATTTTCTCACAGTCGATATGTTTTACAGAGAATGGAAAGGCTACACAAGTCTTTGGTTTCTTCCGTCCTATGGACATGCTTGAAGAAAGGTGGAGAGAGGTTTCGAGGTTTCATTTTGGGGGTATTTTTGTGTTTTGTTTTGTTATTTTTGTGTGTTTAATCACCTGGGAGGCAACTTCAAAAGAAACTGGAATTGTTTTCGAGGTTAATAACCCTGTGAAATCTAATACATGGCAATGAAATTGGTATTTGCGATGGTGCTCATTTTTAGGTAAGCTATAACTTCTATAAAGCTTCTTAGGAAATTAATTGTGTTGTAGTCCATGTCTAATTTTAGCAAACTTGAGGAAAAAAAAATACTCCATTTGGTTTAAAGTCATGCTGGGTGAAAGCAAGAAATCATGTAAGTTGTTATATAAGTACCTTTATGGTGAAAAAAACAAATCAAAAAAATGACAAAAATATCACTACTTAAAAACTGACTAGTTTGGTTTTTTAATCAGTCTACTTTCACACATATACATTTAGACACAAACGTATGCGTGTTCTACATGGGGGAAAAAAAAAAGGAATGCAAAAGACAGAGAGCGATACTTTTCAGTAATTAAGTTTCCAATCAACAATGCAATTAGCACAAGTACAGAGCTACCATTAGTACTGTTCTGAAAGTGTCCAGTCGCACTGCAGTGGCTGACATTAGACGTGCCAAGCTGAACGCCTTATGATAACACACTCCTACACCCCAGTGGTAAAAAGGTACACATCTCCAAGCCAATTTTTTATTCAGTCAGAATAAGTAAACAAACAAGCAAAACACTCTGATGAGCAGATTCAGACCTGGGATTTTTCCTTAACTACTTCATCAAACCAAAGGGGATGTTTGCAAAAGCTCTAGTGTTTCTTTTTCAATATAGGGATGCCAATCAGACTGGAGGCTTACGCAGTGAAAAAGTACGTAAACCCCTTCATTACAAAGTTCATCTTAAGATGAAAAAGGGTAAGTGCTCCACAGGGTTATAACAGTTCGGCTCCTATCATAATTAATGAGAGTGTCAGGGCTAAATGCCATCACACCATTTTAGATGTCCTGGGGCCTAATTCAATTCCCACCCAAAAGAGTAGGGATCAGATCATTCAATTAACTTCAGTGGCCTTTGGATTGGACTTAAGATTCCACTCGGAATGAGATGTAGTTCTCCGTTGAGAGACTGAGCACTTCCAACTCCCGTTGAGTTTGGCATCTCCTTACTGAAGCTGAGTATCCAAAAAGAGAGTAGGAGAGCTTATCTTTTCTATATTTAAAATCCAAGTAGGGACTTACAAAGGAGCCTAGGAGATTTTATCACCTAACTGCAATAATTTCCCTTTAAATCCTTGAGTAAATTGTTTAAGTGAAAAAAACCACACCTTTTTTTAAGATTCAAAACATTAAAGATGATTATAGACAGAACTGATAATACAACAAATATGGGTTTGTATTCAAATTTTGTCTTTTTTTTTATGTAGCATGCTAGGAAAAATTAACAGAGGTTTTTTTTTCTATGGTAATAGTATTATGCAGGACAATAATAGTATAACTTAATTGTTACAATTAAAGTAAAATATGTTTTTCCATACATTTAATGCTTGCTTATAATCGTGTAGTTAGTCCTAAAAAGAACAGAATTCTGCTGCCATTTTCAGAGCATCAGAAAATACATATGCGATACACATTTCCAAAAGGCAGCAGTACAGTAATTGACAGACATGATTATTGTGTCCTCTAGAAGCATTCAGAATGACAGATGATGATAATTTCCTCATAAATCACATCTAGAATATGAAAAATGCAATGGAACCTCATTTTAATCTTATCATCTTATCAGTACTAATGGAGAAGGTAGAATTTCGGTCTACAATATTTATCCAACATACATTGATGAAAGAATTTTCCAGAATTTGCAATCATGTGTGTATAAACAAAAATCCTAAACAAGATAAGCAGCACTAAGTATTTTGCTTCTGCTATGTTGCTGTAGTGTTTTACTGATCCTTGATGATTGAGAGGAGAGCAGAGCTGAAGCCTACTATTTCAGAACAACTTACCAAGATAGCAGTGGAGGTTTTTTGTTCATCAGGAAGAGAGGAATAAAAGAAAGAAGAGAACACTTCAGACTCAGAGAATCCAAGGTAACAATTCTGGATTTTCTCCACGCTTTCAAGCTGGACTGTTTTCATTATTTTTAATATAAAGGAAACTTTTTTAATATTTGTGCCTGAATCCATTGAATGTGAATAAGGCTAGTCTCTCCCACACTGCATTTTTAGTCTGTGAAAAGCTCATAAATTCAAGTTCCAGTAACTTTTTTTAAACATCATTATCTCCTCTATTCCACCTACGTCCTCTGAGATTTTCTATTCATTACAGAATGTGGTGCCAAGTTGACTCCACGGTTCAGAAATGTTTGATTTACAGGTAGCAGTGTGGGGTATCTTGGTGAAGAAGGTGAGAAGTTTGAGCCTTGAGCAGATGTTCTCCACTTTTGGTGGCACTAGGATTCAAGGGGTGTGTTTGGGGCTGTGGTTGCCTTCCACACAGCAGATTTGGTACTCCAGGATGGCTTTACCAGATGGTTTTTTTTCAGAAGGAAGGATCATGTCAAAATATATTATTCAATTCCAAAAATTCCCCTGAAAATTTTAACATTCTTTCAGTGCCCTGCATCTAGATATCTGGAACATTTATATGGACAGTAATAAAGGTAATTTTAACCCAGAATAAATTATTATAATATCTATTGCAATCTTATAACATAGGATTGCTAACAGTTACGATGTTCTTTAGAGAGGAATAACAAAATAAATAGAGGCCCAATAACTAGGGAAAATTTTTCTCCTTTTCCTCCCAAAAGAAGGCCTGTGAGACACCAAGCAGTGAGAATCATTCAGCTGCCAAGAAGGATTTTACAGCTATTACAGCCAGCTTCCCTGGCTCACAAGGACGACACCACTGTTGGTGTAGCTCTGCGGCCAAGGAGAGACTAGAACAACTATGTCTGTTTGAAGAGACATCCGTTACATTAACAACTGCACATTGTTTAACACGGGCTCAAATTCCTCATTACGTTACAAACAATTCTTGGGGCAAATTTCAAACACCTTGCAGATAAAAGAATGGAAAGTTTTATATTGCAGGAAAACTCTTACCAACATTCCCAAGAGTATGCCAAGTACTTTTGGGACTATGAGTCCGTCTCCAAGAAGCTCTTCAAGGTAAACACGAGAGAATAATACATGGATTAATACCAAAATGTCCTTAGCAATTGAAGAGCTTCTATAAAGGAACTATTGATCCAACCTGCTCATACAGCAGCCGAGGTTTGAAAAATTTCAGGCTCCACATCTTTATTTAAAAATCATTGATTTCATGATGTTACATCAATGTTACCCAACAACCTAAAGAATGAGATGGCGTAACTGGCAGTGTTATTCCCCTTACAAGGCAGATTATATCACTGTGATGTCCTCTCTCTTAAATGTGAGCCCCCTACAGAATGCGTATCCTTGCAACTGTCCTATTGCTATTGGCAAATAAAATTAATTTGAGTATTACCACAGCTCGCATTTAGGCTGCAAAGTGACTACATTAATAAGATACCTGGCTCCAGTGAATGCTGGGTTCTTCTAAAAATCTAGCTGTAAATACTGCTTTGCCTGCTGCTCGGTGATGAGCTGTTTGCTAGGCATTTAATAGGAACTAAAATCTGTTGAAAATAGGAACTGGTTCTGGGTACTGAATAGGGGATAGAATTCTTATGCTGGTATATTACATCTAAAATTCCCCTACAAGCTAACATTTCTTATTAGTTTTTAAGTGAATGTTATAATTCACAAAAAACATTTCTAATTACTGCTCAAGTCTAATTACTGGAATAAGTTATTTGACTGATGCTTTTTCCTAGCAGACTTGCTTTCTGTCATTACAGAGTTAACTCTGAGTCAGGAGAAACTCAAGCAATCTGCAGATATGAAAGGCCCAACTCATACAGGTGCAACTATAAATAGCGGGTATAAAGAATAAACGATATTACTGCAGGCTACAAGACTGTGGACTAAATTTGCCATCTTGTTTTTCCTAGGAGAGGAATAAATGCATGAAGACAAAAGCCTTCAAGTCATTAAAATCATGACACTTTCATTCCCTTTTTTCTCTTCCCTCAGCAGTAGTAGCTGCTACTTGCAGTTGTAATATCCCCAAAAAATTCAGAGGTTAAAATCATTTACCCCCCCAGAGCACTGCTGCTGGGGAACACTGCCTCCTCTCCTCCGACACCTTCCTCTGTCAGCATCCTCAATGTTGAACACCCCATTTGTCTCCAAGTTACAGCACTGGAGAAAGTAAAGTTTTTAAATATGAATTACATTTTTTTTCCCATTGTTTCTGCAAACCCTAAGTTTGTTGATTTTTAGATATGTTGCAAGAAAAAGCTATTCATAAGGATTTCTATAGATCACAAGATCTATAATCCCTTTTAGGAAGAAAACCAAATCTTTCTCTTGGATACTTAATCAGCATGGCAGCTACTTATATAAACAGAATTCAGCAAAGGTTTAATTGTATTTATGCATGTTTAGAGCTCCATTAATATGCTCCATCCTGTAACTATGGATTATACAATATAATGTTTCCTGCATAACTGCAGACTAGAGGCCTGAATAAATTGCAGTTCAGCCAAAGTTTAAGCAAATACTAGATGTAAAATCAGGTAAAACATCAGTTAAATCTATTGTGTTTTCTTCAAATCTAATAAAATAACAGATAATTATTATGAGACTAAAATTACAATAACTGATTGTACTACACCTTTTCCCCACACACAGAGTTAGCTCCGAAGTAAAATAAAAGCAGGCTTTCTGTTTCAGTTAAAAACTTTATTACTTTTTCATTATGTTATGTTGTAAACATTTTTATATACTATGATTATAGGAATTTAATTTCTGAATGTCTGATTTTCTGGCTTTGCATAACTATAAGATAATAAAGCAACTGAAGGCATGAGGGCGTTCAGTCTGAACTTAAATCTCCATCTCTTATTTGGTGAAACCACCTGTATCTCCACACTGTAGACAGAGCTCCTATACACCAGACAAGGCACAGCAGTGTCACTCACCTTTCAAGTTCCACTCACAGCCTGACCCTTAAAACTGTATTAAAAGTAAATACAGTGTCTATATAGGTACAAACACACACATCCACAGAGGTGCCTTCGAGACAACCAACAGATGTCCCAAAGTGGGCCCTGGATAAAGAAAGATTTCTGGGTGTTGAGCTAGGTACCAATCTTCCAGTTCAACCCATAGGAAACTATAGGTGTAGTCAGCATAAACTGAGTGGGTTGTTTATTTACTGAAAAGAGCAATTCGGGTTCAGGAGCCCCATGGCTTTGCATCAAACTCAGAGAGAATCTTCGCTGAAACAAAGAAGTAAAGCACCTCTGAAATGCCCTAACCGTTTCTTTCATATCAAAAGTGAACTGCTTTGATGTTTTGAAAGAATTAATATTCCAGTACTTGTTACAAAAGCCATAATGCCACAAAGGGAAGAAAGAGAATGATGGACAATGTCCCAGTATTAAAAAATAGTTTGAGCAGTCATCTGGGAGGTACAAGACAAAATACTGAGAGTCTGGACACCGAAGTGCAGAAGTAGACATGAGGTATGTGCTCACCAGTAAAGCTGTAAAGCCCTTAAACAGTCCTTTAAGTTCATTCTATTACAGACAAGTCCATTCTATTGTACAGGCAATTTTCCCCTGGAATATTTTAACAGTAAAGAAAAATTCTTGTCTGAGCATGAACTAATACTATGAGCAACAGAGAAACCAGTAATTTCTCTTTTAGCCTGGAGAAAAAGGAGTATAACCATTTAAAAGAAAATATAGCAAGTTGTGTGGTCCAATTTGCAATACAATAAAAGGTTTTGAAATACCAGCCCTTTTAACTCCGCATAATGAAAACTAGCATAGGTCAACAGTATGTCTTCAATTAGGCAGTAGGTTGAAGTCAACTCCAAAAATAAAGTTGGCACAGTATTTACCAACATATTGGCTTCTCTAAGAATGAAACAAATCTACAGCTATGTGTAGATTTTTTTATCTCCCATGGGGATAAAAATTGAAATAACCACTCTGGTATTCAAACAGTTAACTTTCTTTCCTTTCGTGTCACCAGGCACATTTTTGATCAAGCGTTCCTACCGTAACAGAGGGCTACAAATTACTCTGAAAGGTATTTCCCTGAATTTATAATCATCGATGAACTGAGCATGGTCTAATGGTATTTTAGCCAATAAAACTCAACTGTTCTGCCTAACCTAAAAGCTTACTTACCCAGCAGACTATCTCTCAAGATCTGTTTATGTGCATGTGGGTACTGCGTTGTGCCAAATGCAGTATAATAATATGTTACGTGAATTCCAATTATAGGTAAAATAATAGCAGCACTGGCTTATTGCAAGTTATTTGACTACACAGAGCTTCTGTCAGTAGCAAAACTTCCATCAACCTAAACAGCCTAAGAATAAAATCTTCTCTCAGAATTGGCCTTTAAGTAAAAATTAGTTTCATGATCCTGGCTCTACGACAGTGTAATTTTACCTTTGACTTCAAAAGGACCTCAGTCCTACCTGTGATGTGCTTAGGTTCTATATTTGGATTCACTATGAGTTACTCCTTCATCTTTGAGAAATCCATTAGATTCTTAAAGATATTTAGGAACCTAATTCCAACAGATGCTTCTTTAATATTTATACAGCTTGAACGGCTAAAATTCTGTTCACACTTCTCTTTTTGAATACTGTCTTCATTATTGCCTTCCCCCATTATCCTCGAGAAATTTACTGACTGACCATAAATTGTCTATAGTATTGCAAAAAAGTGGATTAAGGATACAAGAATGTATAAAAATCAAGAAAATCATATTATACGCAAAGTAGGTGACGTATTTCCCTCCCTCCATGTTTTTGTACTCTACTGTAATTATTAGCATACTCATTTATGTTGTTAAATACATGCAATAAATACATCATGGCATCAATCAGTGAAGTTTTCCACAGAAACATTCTGGAATATTATGCTGTGCATACGTGAATATGAGTGTCTACATGTAAGTCTGTGCATATGCACACAGATTTTTTCTATTATTATTTCATTTTAAAAGATAAATTAGATTTTGAATGTAAGTAATAGCAAAAACAGTGTCCCAGTTTGACGTAAAATAGTACCAACTTTCTGTTCAGTAATTTTGTGTCTTAGCTAGGCCTCTTCTAATTCTTTGAAATTAACAGCACGTTGTGAAGAAAACTGTTTGCTTGCGGAGTGGTAACACCAGTGTTTGTACTTCATGCCCAGGGAGGGTACGCAGAGAGACTCTTACTTACTGCTATAACAACCGAGGTCAGCTAATGTTGTAATTTGCCCCGTTGGAGGGTCAGAAACGGAAAAGCATAGAGGGGTCTCACCTGCAGGGAGGAGTGGACAGGAGAGGTGACCCAAACCTGACCAACTGGGGTCTTCCATCCTGTCTGCCCCATGCTCAGCCTAAAAGCTGAGGGATCAAAGGGTCGGCTCTCTTTTTCTTCAGTGGCCGGTGTCTGAAGAGGACCCTGTCTGTTCATCTGCCTTTGATCCCGATCCACGCATTCCTGGCTCCAGAGCTGGAATCCAGTTCCAATCCACTGCTGAGTCCAGTCTGGGACTTCCCCAGAGCCTGCCAGTGATGTCATCCTGGGAGCTTGATATGGTTTTGTATATATTGTATCTATTTCCTTATTTCCTTTCAATATTAATATTTCATTAAAGTAGTTTTGTTCCTTCTAAACTCGTAAATCTCTTTATCTCTCCTCCTATTTCTCCTGGAGTGAGAAGGGGGAGAGCACCTGTGTAGCCCGAACTACACCCAGACACCTTAGTAATAAACCACCAATTACAAGAATGCCATTCTCTTGGTCCATTTTGAACTGAACTCTCTCTCTTTTCTTCCCTGATGGCCAGTACTAAAATATTTGCAATACTCAGAAAAACTTCCGTGAGACAACAGCCAAGAAAAAAATCTTTATACATTTTTTTCTCTTACCCAAGTTTAAATCAGAACCTTTAACGTTACTTTAGTTTGCGTGTGTTAATCATATCATTAATGTTATGACTGACAGAGAGAAATTAGTTTAATGAAGAGTTCATGGTTCTTAAATCAAGACAGGCTTTTGGGTTCTCATGATTAATAGACCAATACCCAAGCCACATATGCTCTAACTGAAAAGCAAGATGGATAATGAGTTCATGCATCCGTTGAAGGAATTTTAAAATATATGGTGGACTACATTACAATGATCGCACATTACACTGGAATTAATGCACGCAATTTGTCTGTCCTAGTCAGTGTTGAAAGAAAAAGTGCAAAGACTAAGCAGGGATAGTCACAAGTTAGACTACGGGATAGCTAATGAGCTGTAGGATGAATGGGGAGGGGGGAAAAAAGAGGAGATTGTACCAAAGGATTAATTAAGAGACTTACAGAAAATTCCGATGCCAAAGGGATGTTTTCTGTCACACGAGAGTCTCGTGGCTTGTGCAGTCTCCACCTAACAAACACCCGGGGCCTCACCAGGCCTCTGCTGGAACGAGGACGCCTGCACATTCTCTGCTCGCTTCTTAGTTCTTAGGAGGAGTTAATTTCAGACAGATACTGATACCCTGCTTTCATACCTGTGATGAGACCATTTCAATGGAAATAAGGTTAAAGTAAAGTAAGACACGAGTAATTTAAACATACGTTGGCATGTACGAAGCCAAGGATAAGAAGGAAAGCCAGTAGTTAATGAAGACCCAAGAGAAGTAATTCAGGGTGGTACAGAGCTGGAGCAGGACTCACAGAGTGAAATAACAACAGGAAAGTGTTGGCTGAGTAATCTAAAGACCATAATGAGTTTTAAGTTTCTCTCATTAGCGAATTATGAGTCCTCAGAGATCAAATTTTAATATCTAATTTTATCACAGCAGTCACATAGCCAAAAAAGTTGCTTTTTAATCTCCCAAATTTTGTCAAGCTGGTACGTTTCATTTGGATCCCTCCTCCTTCTCACTTCAAATAAGGAAAAAGATACAGAAAATAAAGATTTGGACAGAATTTCCCTAAATTTTATAAGCAAATAGCAATGTATAAAACTCATGCCAGTAAATTTTATTTTATTGCTTTCTTATCTACTGAAATACAGTCGATCATTTCTGTTCTTTACTGGTTTCATAATTATTAGGTAACACATTACAAGATAAAGATTTAATCTTAAACTTATGACTTGAGAAAATAATTATAATACTCTGGGTTTTTGTCTGAATGGGGCCAAAGAGCAACACTGAGGAACTCACTCGAAGTGCTCTTAAGCATTTGTTTGAAGTAAGGTTGAATTCGAGAAAGAAGAGATGTTAATAATTTCCAAATGCTTAGGATGAAAGCCGTGACAGTACCATGAGAGAGGAGGCTCTCCCCATCGCGTGTGTGGGAGGGAATACAGGTCAGAGGGTGCCAACGACAGAGGGGGGGCACCTGTGTGCAGTTGGTGATCTTAAGATCACTAACAAAAAATAAAAACACAACTAGGAGGAACAGAAGAAAACTACACATTCCTACCATTAGAAAATAAATCTTGCATATATTGAAGTGTTGTTGCCCAAATAGATGATTCATATTGCCAAGAAATGCCAAGTACATTTCAAACTTGTGTCTTTGCAACACAGATAGAGAACAATTACTCTTTGTACAAAGCTAGCAAAGTTTATAAACTAATTTACTGCACCAATGCCTGTAATTAATGTTTCCTAACTCATCTCGGATCATGTATACTACATTACACCTGTAATTTTCCCAGGTCATTGGTAATACTTACTGCAGTGCTGCTAAAAATCCGTCCACATGCTGTGTTTTCTTTCTGTAAAGCAAAGATTAGTGATCATGCTGTCTTACAAACTGTTCCCCTAGAGTATTGCAAGATCATCAAAACCAGAAATTCTTTAAAGTCTGTGTAGATTTGGAATAAATTTTAAAAAAAAAAGAAAAAAAAGAATTAAGCAAGTTACAGTAGAAATGTGAGAAACAGCGGTAGAAGAAAAATAGTGCATTATTTTCCTCTGCATATAATAATCTTCAAAATATTCATCTTCTGAACGCATCATGGCACGGGAGCTGAGGAGAGGAGAAGAATGTAGGAGGGCGCTTACAACCACCTGAGTGTTGGAAGAAGCACAAAAATCCCTTTGACGTATGATCAGTGGCAGACTGCAGTCAAGAATGTTAATTAGAATCTCACATTCTTCTGGTTCCAGTAAACAGATTTAAAATGTTAAACGTGAATTGGAGTCCAGTGTACTGAAACAAGAATAAAATCACATTGAGGCCTACCACAGCTAGTTTTGTTAAAGTATTCTAATTTCAGATGTGAGAACAATCATAATTTTTGAGGGAAGATCGTCCAGCATAAGTAGATTCCATCACCGCTGCTGCAGAATGACCAAAAGGTAGGATAAGCTCCGTAAGAAGTACATCAGGCCGACAGAAACAGTGCGAACTACACTTTAGAAGAATATTGTTGCAGTAGATAAACAGCGTAATGTGCCTAAGAGTGAAGCCAAAATAACAAGCAAAAAAAAAAATTAATCAGACAAATGGTTAGTGAATGTTGCATGGGGATGGCCACAGGACAAAAGCGGGGGTGACCAAAGGACTCCAGTAATATCTCCAATATCTCACGCTTCTACGTGATACCTCAAATGTGTATAAAATTCTATTCCCAGCTTATTACTGCCAGCCTAAAATTTCACATGGAGATGAAATTAGAAGGTGACATTCAGCCATGAAAACGTGACCTGATCTGAGAAGGACCTTTTCTTATTTGTAAAACAGAACTCCTGCCAGGTAGTTTGTTTGAGATGCAACAGAGAATATGTACTGAAAAGAGTTAGACAAAATGTTTCAAACTCAAAATAATAATTCACGGGTTTTGGGTTTTTTTAAGAATTCACCTTAATAATGCCTAGTTGATTTAGAAAACAAACAAACAAACAAACAAAAAAAGAACACTCCATTAAATGAAATCATTAGTGAAGATTTTTACCTTGAAAAAAAACCACAAGAAGGGAAGGAAAATTTGAGGGCAAACCAGGTTCTTCTTACACTAACACCAAGTACAGGAATACTGTTGGTGGGATTGCAGTAACAACGAGCAGGGAAATGTCCCATGAGTTTTCAGCCCCCAGATGTGAAGAATTCCGCTCACAGATGATGAAACTTACTGTGCAATGAATATCATATTTGGTGATTTTTCCCCATGTAAAGTGAAAGAACGTTGTGCTATACCCAGTGAACTGCTTAACCTCCCCCCATCATTTGGGTGGCGCTAAATCGGGCTCAGTCGAAAGACGGAGTAAACACGGTGATAAAGTAAAAATGAGCCTACTAAGCGTTCCTGATCTGTATTAGACAGTTATTCAAGAGATACAGGGCAAAGGGGCATCGCTGGCAAAAAAAAGTCAGCCCTGGTCACTACTCTAGAAAAAAATTTGGATTTAAAGCTCTTCTTGCACCACCTTCGCCAAAGACATAACTGTCTTGAGCATTCTGCTCTCCTCTCGCTGTTGCCTCAACAAAATTCATTTTCTGCATTGGCACAGGGGAAGCTTCGTGATTTTTTTCACGGAACTAAAAAGAATTAGCATGTCATTGGAATTTTTGTCAGTTGTCCGATTGGAAAAAAAAAAAATCTCAGAAGGTTTTTTCTCTCTGACAAGTTTTTGAAAACCAAACCCCCCGTATTGTTAAGACTTTTGATAGAAAGGGGAGAAGTCATTGACAATTGCTATATGGCAATTAGTGGATAACTTACCTTCAGGGAAAGTGGTTTTGTAACTTCTAATTGGAGATTTAGTTAAGGTATGAATCAAGAGGGTTTATATTCCTTCTGTATATTAATTTTAATTGCTTTTTACAGTCTGGCTGAAAATGCCACAAGGTATAGAGTTATAATTTGAAGATATTATAAATTTTCCTTTGGGAAGTGTGAAAAGTCAGCAGCAGAGGGGAGCAGAGAGAAGGCAGTGCTCCAGAGGAACTGCCTCCATCCACTCAGATGCCCCTGGGAATTAAGTACCTTGCTTCCTTTAGCAATTATAAACTCGTCCCTCTGCTGAAACAGCAATTGCATTATTTGAAGCTGCATTTTGCCTTCTTTCTTGGTCTTTTATTTATGTTTTACATGATCAGCTGAGAGTGCCTTAAGAACCGTTAAGGTGAAAAGCGTACCTTGGGCTTCATGCAAATGACAGTCGGGCTCTGCATTTTGATGACTGATGTGTGTAAACTTTCTGTTTGCTCATTAGCAGAAAAATGTGTCAAGTTTAGAACTTCTATGGATACTGACAGTATATGAGTTTCAGGGGATTTTGGTCCACATCTCCTATTTCCTAACATTTTACCTACAATTTCCAGACTCTGATATGATACAGTGATGATGATACCAGCTGGGTTTTGCAGAAATTACTGTAAAAGCCATAACTCTTTGTAGTGAATCACAAGTTCTTACTGCGGCTAGAGAGCACGTCCTTAGTATTTCCACAGCCTGTCATAAAAAAACCCAACCAAAAACTCTGCGTTATCTTACTCTCCATTAAATTTTTAGACAAGCTTTTATTAAAACAGTCTGAAACTGTTGGAAACATTAAAATAAAATACTTAGACTACTTTCAACACTGGAATGTCTCTGTGTAAGGTCACTGTTTTGGGGGATAACCCGTTTTAACAACCAGATGCATTGCTGAGTGAGGGAACAGGTAATAGTGTTAGTGCTGTACAATCTGGAATGTCTTATAAGAGAGTTTGGTATGTCTCAGCAAAAATTAATTCCAGAAGAATTCAATCAGTTCTTGGAGAAGTTTCTGATGTGAAAAAATAATTGAGTGCTTGACATCTAACTTTATAGGTCAAACGCAGAAAAGGCAATATCTTGGCAATAAATTGGGATGAAATTGTAGAATTTCAGTTGTGAGGTAAGTTTCTGGTTTTGTGGAATGGATGGTTTGAATGATAGAGGTTTCAGAGAGTACCTTCCATTAGGACAATAGCAAACCAAAAGCAATTTATTTGGGGGTTTGTTTTTTCTTTTCCACAACTGGATAGATTTGGAATTAACTATTTTATACCAAGTTAATTACTCCAGAAGCTAGCTGACCTAGAGCTGGAGCTTAAGTCAAGAAAAAACATACTTGTTTCTGAATCAACTGTCTTGGTCCACAACTTTGTGTGCTTTTTCTAAGGGGAAAAAAATGGTTCTAATAAAAGAGATTACCTTCTTCTCACAGTATGGCCTATTATACACTCACAAATTACTATGGCCATAGCATATACACTAACCTAATTGCAAGTGTTACCTACCTTCTAATTTTGCTGACGTACATCTTGATTGATGTGTTGGTAAAAAAAATGTCTTAGTAATCAAGTATTTTATAGAATAACTCTAGTGACTTCTAAGCAAGTGGTGACCTAATGCTATCACAAGACCTTTTCACACAAATAGCAGCTTCAGCATCTTCCTTTGATAGGTTTACATGTTTTAGTTTACTTTGTTCCTTCTTGGGAATGGGATTTCTATCTATACTGACACTACCCATTTATATTTCTGGAGTAAAAAAAAAAAAAAGAGGATAGAGTTGCATGGCTGCAAATGAGACCTTGCATTTGTTTTGCTCAGAGTTTGCAGCAGTGATATAAAGAAAAAAGAGGTTTTAAACCACAGCCGCGCTTAAGAAGTGTCTGCCAAATGTTGTTTTTAAGGTTAAAAAGGCAACTTGAACTCTAGATCCTCATGACTGATCATTTTTGTGAAAACCAACAACCAGCAGTAAACCAGCCTTCTCTAGTCTTTGCCCAGTGTCCTGTTGCACAAACAAATGGTGGAGTATAGCACCTTTATATTAGTGAAATATCGCATATCTGCAGTTTATAGGTAGCTCCAGTGCGACTCCGCAGAAGTCTAGGAGCGTGAAAAGCAAGTTTGTGTCTGCCTTCTGCCACAAGGGAGACATTTGGACATATTTGACACTCCTATTAGTAAGCCACAAAAGCAACAGTATGTTGTTATTCATGCATTTCTAAATTCAAAAACCCCCGAAAGTAAGGAATAAAGGAAGTGCTTAAAACCAAGACACCATCATAGATTATGAATGCAGAAGACCGTGACACTTAGATTATGTATTAGTCACCTTGACAGTCACACTGATCCCACAGATCATGAAAATATTCTAAAAGATCCATCTAGGATATGAAGAATATTTAATCAATGGAAATTCTGCACAGATCCAGAAAGGCGATCCTATGCTTTTAGGAAAAATGGTGTTTCTCAGTCTTTTTTGAGTATAATTTTTCTGTTTTCTTTGGACCCTCAGGATGATCTGATGTAAGTGACTTGAATATTTGCTATTTCACTTTTGCAGTTTTGATTTTCTAGTGAATGTGAGATTATAATTTCACTTTCATTTTTGCCTATTATTGCTTCCACTGTACTTACAATGAAGTCGACATTGATCCTTACACAAGTTTAAATTAGAATTTTGACTAGACAGGCAGCATAATACCATGTGTGCATTGTGGGGTTTTTTCTATTCCACTACTTAAAGCAATTACTTTGCCTTTTCTTGAAAAACATTTGAAACCAATGGAAAAGACCATACATTACCTCTTCTTAACCTTAAACAGAGGAGGTTGATTCTTCTCCTTTGAGATCAGACTAACATTCAGGTGTCACGTGTGACTTCTTTCTTGCAACTCTCACTGCAAAAATAGCCTAGGAGAACAATGCAGAAAATATTTTTTTTAAGAACTCTCAATTATTTTCCATGACAGTTCCAGAATCCTGTTATTCAGCTTTCAAAGCTTTTTGTGTAATACAAAACCAGAATCTCTCAGTGCAAATACTAGATCTAATTTTCCTATCACATTCACCCCAGTGAAGAAAATCAATCTATCATCAAGTGTAAGAGCTGAAACGAGATGGCAGTGGTAATCACAGAATGGTAAGGGTTGGAAGGGACCTTCAGACATCATCTAGTCCAACCCCCCTGACAAAGCAGGGTCACCCAGAGCAGGTCGAACAGGAACGTGTCCAGGTGGGTTTTGAATACCTCCAGAGAAGGAGACTCCACAACCTCTCCGGGCAGCGTGTTCCAGTTCTCTGTCACTCTCAAAGTAAAAAAGCTTTTCCTTGTGCGAGTTCCATTACCCAATAAAGACATAAATAAGCAGGGGGAAATACCCTATATCAGTGCAGAGTTTCAGATTTACCGAATATGCAGCACACTTCTATAAACAAACATTGTGTTTTACCACAACTTCAGGGTGTTTGCCGCATGTAAATATTCACCACTGGGAAGAGCTATTTAGCATCCAATTAGACGTATCTGACTACTGCACCGTGGTTCTACTGCTGTATAGCATACCATTATCGTGCCACAAAACTAAAATTAATATGATGCTACATGAACTTCTTCTAAAAGGCAATTCTCTTGATGTAGAAACCAATGCCCACTTTTGCATTTCCTCTTCGGTAGCTGAGAGCTACCGTCTCTCATATCTCCAGCCACAGAGAACTACAAAGGCACAGCAGCCCCTTGGAGAGAGTCTGCAAAGGTGGCTTTCAACCTCTAGTGCCCGCACAATCGTCGGGGACTAGTTCTGGGTGTCCACGGGCAGGAAACAGGAAAAGACAATGTGCTGTTAGATTTAAATCACAGTACAAAAACCCAAACCGATACAAAACAAAAATACAAAAAGTTGTTGAAAACACTGATAATAATAACTGCTGACTTGTTATCAGGCTGGTAAATTTTCAAAACCTAATTACTAAAACATACAATGGTATCTACAGTTTTAACAATTTGTCCAAAGATTTTTTTGGATAGCAGGGATGCTGGGGGCTTACTTTGTTTGTCTATTTTTTAAAAGAAATCCATACTATACAGAAAAGTCCTCCAAGGATTCAAAATTGCAGACGGTTTCTGCTCCAAGTACTTCCAGCAATTGTTGGCATCTTTTAAGACTATCTGGATAGAATTTATTAACATATATAGCCAGAGCTCTATCCTCTATTGAAAGGCAATATAACACACATTCCCTGACAGATTAAAGCAAGCTGTACTATAAATTGTGCAGATTGAGCCCTCTTACATGGCTTATCCTAATCATAGCTCTGCCATTTGCTTCTCATGACAGGATAAAAATAAAAGTCCCATAAAACTAAAATAAAATAGACAGTCTGCCTTTCCTCCCTTAGAAAACATTTGTCAGAATCTCTTCAAAAATAATTGGGAAGAAAATGTGCTGAATTCTACAATCTATTGAGTCATTTTTAAAGCTCGTCCAGGCATGTGAAAAGTCAGCATTCTTTATGATCATCTAGCTTGGGAGAGGATGTATTTCACATTGTCAAAAGCCTTTCATACTTTGCTTTTTTCCCCCCTTAAGAATAAGTTTTCCTGGACTTTAAACTTAAATATTTATCTAGTGAGCAAGAAACAGTGAAATATTTAGGTTCACTTACTGTTCTACAGTCTTCAGTCATCTAAACCGTGCTTTTCCTCATACTTTTTTCCTACAGCCTCACAATTTACATTTTTTCCCCTTTCTACCGTGTCTGCTTCTGAACTACTGGTGCTTAATGAAAGCACTGTGGAAATCTCCTTTTGCTATCTATGAAAAAAACAGCTTATGGTACATTCTTCAGCCCTTTTCAAACACAACTGCTGAACGAAACCTGAACTCTTCTAGTGCTGCAGACTGAGGTTGGCATCTTTAGGAAGAAATTATTCACTGTGAGGGTGGTGAGACACTGTGACAGGTTGCCCAGAGAAGCTGTGGATGCTCCATCCCTGGAAGTGTTCAAGGC
>JAOXJK010000004.1:6111587-6169345 GCA_025774025.1 Xenus cinereus
GGATGGGGCTTTGAGCAACCTGGTCTGGTGGGAGGTGTCCCTGCCCATGGCAGAGGGGTTGGAACTTGATGATCTTTGAAGTTCCTTCCAACCCAAACCATGCTATGATTCTATGATCTTCAAGGTCCCTTCCAACACAAACCGTTCTATGAATGCACACTGCCATGAGAGGGGATGTGTACTGCTAACAGAAATAGCCTGTGGTATGTGAGTGTGTGTGTACATACACATACGTGCAAGGTTAGAATGTTTTGGGATTACAGAACGGCATTTAGGAATTTGTAGGTACACATTATCGTTTCATAAATGTCTGGTATTGTGGTCTATGTGTTGTACAGCTAACATTGATCCTGATAATCCATTTATTGCTTGTTAAGAACATGTCATAAAAAATAAGACATCTTAAATCCTCACTTGATATGGAACCGAGAATTAAGCAATTCTTCCTTGCTGTGATCAGTGCCAGAAAGTGACCTTTTCAGCAGCTACTTCAGAGGACACTCAAAAGGTCAGAATAAGGATATTCGGGTTTTTCATTTCTCTACTGCCACTAGACAAACCTCATTACTTTCATCCATGGTTCCCACAACCCTGGCCTTTCTCAATCCTTTTTCTACCTTGACTTGTTTTTCTTGTTGTTGGTTTTGTTTGTTTGCTTGTTTGTTTTTTTCTCATTGTGTGTCCCATTTATTGCTTTTCAAGACTTTCAGCACAGTTTAAAACCAAGGAATCATACAATTTCTCACAGCTTCTCTTTGTGGTCACTCTCTTTCTTCATATGCAGGCTTAGCCTCTTTGCCAGGCTATCTAAAAAGGCGTTTAGGAACAATTCCACTTTTTCTTGAGGCAAAAACCTGACACTGACCAAAGTACGCTCATAGTTCCCATCTACCTGTAACAGCAGCATTAATCAGGACAGCTGAACTCCGCTGACCAAGAGGATATCCTGTGCCATATGACATCTTGCTCAGCAGTAAAAGCTTGGGGGAAGGAAGATTAAAAGGGGGATGTTTATCATTCCACCATTTGCCTTCCCAAGCAAACACTCCATGTGCTGAACTCCTGCTTTTCAGGAAGAGGCTGGACATTTAATTGCTGATGGAAAGTAGTGAATTAATATATCTTTTTTTCTTTTTTTTGCCCTCACAGATTTTGCTTTCCCTATTAAACTGTTATTATTTCTATCCACAAATCTTCTCTCCTTCCTTCTAATTTCTCCCCATGCCATGCAAAAGGAGAGAGAGAGAAAGAGATGTAGGGTGAGTGTTTGGCTGCTGGCCAAGGTCAATCCACCACGGCTGTAAAGATCAGATGGCATTCTAAGACCCTTGGAGACTTGCTCTAGAAGACCTCCAAGCAGATGAACCCAGCAAGGCTTTGCACTGCAGACAAATGTACAAAGGTTTTGACATCTCAGAAGAGAGCACACAAGAAGCCAATGAGAAGGATGACAAAGCTTAAAGGGTTGGTAGCATGGAGGGAATGGGGAAAGATGTTAAGCTAGACAGTGAAAATACCTAGAGAAAGACAGAGCTTCGTTCATTCTTGGACTCCGTGCAGGATAGCACGGAAACCTCTGCCTCTGGCTGTTTCATATCTGTCTTTGCACTTTGGGATAAAGGTGCTAAATTTGAAGTTACAATGATGTATTGATGTTTCCCATTTCTATCCTTCCTGTCATAAAATTGCTCCCCCAAAAAGGGTAAGTTGGAACAAAGAAAATTTTTCATTAGAATTTTTTTTTATGCTGTTGTCTTTTGAGAGGACTGTGTTTTATTGCGTATAGGTCATGTTTCCTCCCTTCCCTAGTACCACATGCAAGTCAAAAGGGAAGATCTGTCTTAACTTTCCTGCCAGCTCTACAGAGAGCTGCACTAGTTACACCAGAGCAAACAGTGCTAGAGAAGCCGTTGTCCCAGGAGTTACTTCGGAGCCTGAGCCAAGGCTCTTTGCAATCAAAGCTGTAGTCTCCAAAGGGTACAAGTTAAACCACATAGAGGGTCTGATAAAGTCTTACAGTCTGTGGAATGACTCTCACAGATTTCTGCAGTTTTTGAACCAGGATCACAAAGGTTTTGGAAGGGGAAAAAAAAAAGCAGGGAAAAAAAAGAACATTTCTGGTGGTTTTAGGCTGCAAAGGCAGCCGGTTTACAGAAAACACAGGGAAAAAACACGCTGAGAATTATACTCAAATTGCTGCTATAGCTCTCAGTCCTGCATCCTGTCTTGTTTGTCTTGTACTTCTCTTTACTCGGTATACCTATTTACTTATTGTATATTAAAATCAATAAACTCAGGTGAATAGGGGGTAAAATAAGAAGAAAAATGGCATGGGAAAAGCGTTTATGAGAATCCCTTGAAAAAAATACTAATGGCATAAGAGGTGGGGTGATTTTCTTTCTTCCTGCAGGAAAACAGAAATGGAGTGAAGGTTATCCAAATTTCCTAATAAAAGTCCCCATGTGTATCTCTTCAACAGAGACTATAAATCCTGATCCTGAAGAATTGCTCCAATAATTACCATGAGTAGAAAGACAACATAAGTCTTGTCGACTTGGTGTCTCGGCTCATCCAAGGGGTCCATCCAGGAGACAGGACAGAGAAGAGAGAAGCAGCATCCTGCAGCAAGACCAAGGGCCCTGGGTTGGCTGAAATGGAGCTCTTTGGGCTCGTGGGCGGGCTGGGGAGCGTAAGTAAGAATGGTCAGTGCCACAAATGCCTATTAGTGCATCACGGCCCTTACAGGCTTCACTGGCAACTAGTTATCTGGATATGATACCAGATTGGCAAACCCAGACAAAGCATCACTATTTCTGTGCTATACAGGTTGTCTTTTGTCAAATGCTTCTCTGCCTCAGAGTAATTGCCATTTATAGCAACATGAAAGCCAGTAAATGAGGGGGAAGAGGTTTTTTTTTTTGGTTTCCACCTCTCCTTCCCGCTGATTTGGGGTCTTAACAGGCTGTTGCTGTTTATAACTTGGCTGCATGTGCAGCACATGGAACTGAGGCTCTGAACTCCTGCAGACAGTCCAGCAGGAGGCTCACTGCCTATTCATCTCTCTTTAGAATAGACAGGGAGTGCACAGACCATGCCTGGCCTGAGTCTCCACTGCCAACTCGGAGTCACTAGCCAAGTGGAAAGTAGAGGAAGTGGACCAATATTTTGTCCGAAAGCTGATTCAGAAGCCATGGACTCAGTGAAATCACTACATTCTACTGATTTCAATTTGTTCTCCTATTTGATCTTCTTCTAGGAGGGAAAAAGGAAAAAAGGAGGTTCCCCCCTCCTTTGTGGTTTTGTTTTTGTTCTTTTTTTTAAAGCAGGAATCAAAGAGATGTGAGAGAAATTTGTTGCGAAAAATAATACTGGGGTAAAAATGCTACCGTTCCTCTTTGTCAAATGAAGCTGACATTAGAGAATTGTTTTAGAATGTGTCTCAGACCTGAGAAACTGTTCAGAGATAAGTAAATTATAGATGCAATTCAATCCTAGCAAGGCCATATATTAAAATGAAGTAATAGATGATAAAATGGATTCTGTAGGCTATGACTGTATAATATTCAGAGAAAATGTAAAATATTGCTTTTAAAAATATTTTTTAAAGTTTTAAGTAGGCTCGCATATTTATGGGTAGCTATTCTTCAGCCCCCTGTCTTGTAACATATTCTACTGGCATCTCACAAATTTTCAACTCTACAAAAAATGCATGTCTCCAGGAGTACAGAGTCAGCTATCACATTTCTTTTCATATGCATTGTATTAATCAAAGTTTAGGCAGAAATAATTCCACTGTTTTAATTTATGCCCCTGAGAAAATAGGCTTTTGTGAGGCCCATACTTTCACTAGTCTCCAAAAAAACCCCTGCCATCCTGTGTCACCTCAGTTGTGCTTTCCCATCCTGCTTTCTGGAGCTTGTAGGTTCAGGAGTTTACACAGTTTCAAGGTTTAAACCCGTCTAGCTCCATTGGGCTGATCAGGCTATATCAACCACCTCCCTCACCTGATAAAATGAATATCACAAGGTCTAAACCATTTGAAAGAAGCCTTTAACTGCACTTAAGACAAAAAGTCTGAATGCCTGTGTAAGCCTGAGGCAAGCAGAACTTCATTAGCAGCAGTTTATGTTGTGTAAATCACTTAAGCGAGCGATGTAAACGTGAAATAGGATTATACAACTGCCTTCCAGTAAACCACTTTTTCAATACCATTAAGTACCTGCTTTAAACACAGGAGGCACGTTGCTCTTCTGGAGCACTGGGAACACCAGAGTACATAACACATGGGTCAGGCCTCACAAAATTCCAGGATAGCATGCAGAAGCATGATACTTTAATTAAACAACACATTTATCTTTTTGCCACTTGCTTTTTTTTTTCGTGTGTTCTGAGTCTTTGAAACTTGAAATATGACTGGAGCTTACTTAATTTTGCAACTGTGAGAGGGTGAAATTTACTATTATGTTGCTCTCTTGCTCAGCTATTTTTAAGGAAAGAATATTATAAAGCTTATGCCACCATCATATTAAAAAGTTCTATTTTATAACAAAGTATCATAAAACTTACAAAAAAAGCATGGAAACTGGAAACATCATGAAAGAAATATAGAAATGCATCCTGGAAGGCCTGAAAAACCAGCGTTCATCGTTCTAAAAAGCCACCTTATTCTGGCTGTACGTGTACTAGCAGCCAATTAACGGGAAGACAAGACAGACATGAGGGAAAAAGGAGCAGAATTTCCCCTTCTTAAGAAAACCAACTTTTTTTTTTTAAAAGGAGAATAAAATCAATAGAGCAAAACCCCTTTGATCTTTGCCCAATTCTCAGAGTCTTCTCTTTCAAGATATATTTGGTATTTATGTCGCTTATGTTAATAAGGTCTTCACAGCAGGTCCTGTTTACTTATATTTGTACAACACCTAGCACGGCAGGGTCACCTGAGTTCATAACTGGGGTTTGCTAAGAGCAGTGGGAATACACCTAAATAAGTATTTCTAATTGATTGCATTTCAGCAATGCCCCAGCAGCAATCACCATGCAAAACTCATATAAACAATGGGAACATTTTCAGTGAAACTGATTAAGATTACACTTAATATATATATACACACATACATATATTATATATATAATATAAAAGTAACTACACATGCACAAATTAAAGTGTTCTAAAGCAAGATGAGGCATAAGCAGAGGCCCATTCAACCCATTAGAAGCTGATACCTGAAGTCATGTCTCCCGTATCCTCAGCAAATATCCTCATCATCACACTTCTGCGTTGGTAAGGCTGCCAGACATTTGCATGATGCTGAGAATGGCCACTAAACATGTAGAAAAACAACTGATGTCACGGATTAATGCTGGAAATATAATGCAGTATCCATTAGGAACTGAAAGCTGGAAAATAGGAGGGAAATGTCTTTCGTCTACCATCTTGAAGTGAAACAGACACCAGAAGGCTTCACTTCAAGATACACTTTGTTTGCCAATCTTTACCTTTTGTTTAGTCAACTTGCAAGCTTAGTGAAATCATTTCCAAGGTAGAAATGTCTACGGTAGGTCCGCTTTAAAGAGAAATACCTCCTCTTCTTCTCACTGTGTCCCTGCAGAGCAACTTTCCAAGCTGGCAGAGCTCTGAGACTGTGAGCACCGTAGTGATAAATGGGTAATGCTTCCTGGCTTCTTCCTGCAAAAGAGAGGGCAGAACTCTGATCTTACCAGATTCCTGTTATTCTTTCCGTTCATTTTAAAGACTCAAAATGCCTACATATTTACTCTGACAATTTGAAGCCTGGCAGGAGGGTGGGCCATGAATATCTATTCTGATTTGGGAAACTCACAAATTTCTAAATGTTTCTGTTCTGCTTTTTTTTTTTCCCCCTCAGCACAGCTTGTCCCTGGCTTGATGCCCAATATACATATTGCAAAAACACTATGCCAATCACTCATCTTCCTATATCACTCGGAACTACTTTCAATTCAATCCAAACAATGTAAACAAATTAGAGAGTTCTACCCTTATAGTTCTGAGTGAAAAAAAAAAAAAAAGCCTTGTGAGAGGAAAAAAATCTGTTAGTGTGCAATAACCGAGGACTGTAATACATGCAGACAGAGGGAGAGAATTAAACTTGCAGAGAAAAACATTCACTAAACTCACTTTGGAGCCATAAATACATTCTTCCCAGGCATTTTTGAGACCTGTAACACACAGAGCAAGAAAAGAGAATATTCCTTGTGAGAAAACAAGGTAAAGTAAGTTAATATTTTGTTCTTAATGCATATTTTAATAGACACGTTAGCATATGTCCTTTAAACCAAACCAACAAAACCAACTTTATATTTTATAAAGAAACACTTAGCAATTAAAGGAGTGAACAACAGTATTTTCTTTTATAAACATTAAGCGGGTTACAGAGTAACACTCTTTTTTCCCCCTCCAGGATCTGATAGTAATATAAGGCTATTAACGCTATCATTGTAATTGCTTTAACTGAAAAAAATTAGAAAGCTCCAGAAGTACTTAGCAGCATTTCACAAAAGATCTCCTCCAAACATTTTAGGGTACACTTTAGGAGAAATCCTCCTATCTATGCCCATGCAGCCTACTGCATTGCTGATGATTTACAGGTGTTATTAAAAGGAAAAATCATGTTCTAAGGCAGGTCTCTGTACAGAGGCTTTCCCACACAACCCATGTTAAAACAGGATGGTTCCCCATTCCCAGTCCCTGCACTGTGCCTTCACCTCTCTGCCTATGTCTAAATTAGCCTATATGTAAATCACCAGCTGGTGATGAGGACTTAAGGTCCACAACAGATGCATTTCAGGGAGTTGGAACAGCTTTGCTCTAGTCCTGTAGACCAAGTACTGCTTAAGGGCTGGAACATTTCAGAGTGTCTCCTTCAGTTTAGTTTTATCCAAAAGGAATGAAATTCACGACTCGATGATGTGCACTAAAGCACAAAATGGAAAAAAAAAATTAAAAAAATAGGGGTTTCATTTTCAAAGTGATTATAACTAAAACACTGAAAACCCTGATTTTTCACAGATTGTAAAAAAAATAAAATTAATTAATTTCTGCAGCTGAGCAGTTAGTGATCTCAACTGCAGAAGCATGGGCTATCTTCATTGAGTCCAGGTCTATGGCCAACAGCGGGAAAGGCAGGACCTGTGGCTAGTACTGTCCCAGCTCGTGTTCAGTTCTCAGCTGCTTTTTCTGCTGCAGGCTTCCCCCGTCGGCCTCAGGAAGGCATTTTCACATTTTTAAGTGCGAATGAGGGGTGGAGAAGGGTAGGATGTATACAGGAAGGTGCTAACACATACAGTGAGGGGTAACGTCTCTCTTACATCAAATATGTTCATCTCACCTAGAAGAGCTCACTGGTCAGTACACACAGGTGAAATATAGCTAAGGACAGTACTTTATGCATTTTTTTTTTAAACCTTGGGCCTCAGTACTTCCTTTTTGCCCTGTCTGAGATGAAACCAACTGTTCTCAGAACCCAGAAGTAATGCCACCAAAAATGAGAAAACAAATTAGGGAGCCCAGTTGGCTATACAGATGAAAATCTACAGTATATTTGCCATCTATAATTGACTGTGCTCAGTCATCTAAAAGCAAGATAGAGAGTTGCCTAAAGCTCATCAAGAAGTGGATGGATTTTTTCCTGCACTAATAAAGATAGGCTGCCTGCTATGCTCAGATATTATTAGAGGACTCCGGTTTTAAAATTGAGTGTAGAGATATTTTGGCTCCTCAAAAAAGTGACTTGGGCTGCCTTCCATTTCTTGGGGAGTTTAATGTAGGTTACCTTAAAGAACAAGGATTTTTGTACGGGAAGTGCCTGTTTTTTTCTGAAAACAGAAGAGTCTCAGAGCCTCCGGAACCCATTTGGTGATCCAAAAATCAAGAACCCCAAGGTTGTTAGTCCCTTTTGGCCAAATGAAAGAACTATCATGAAATTTAATCTCAGACATGCAAAAGCATTGTTTTACTAGCAGGAAGGTTACATAAATAAAAAAATAGATACCGATGTAAAGTCATATAAATAACAAACTATACCAATAATCTTTTAATACTCTGATCTGTTGTCAGCCTCACAGACAAATGTTTCCCAAACTGCAGTCTGCTAGAAATCGGCTTGATAAGTAGCCAGTAGCAAGCTCATAACATCACATTGCGTTATTGCATATGACCTAATCTTGCATTATAGCATATGCACATGATCTTCCTAAGACTTCCAGTGACACGCTTCATTAACAAACTTACCTGCTGAAATTTGAACAGTTGAAACAAGCCAACAAGCTGAAGAATTTGGGAAGCATTGCGCTGCAGTACGGCAAGGCGCAGACCGGGTGTGATGTAATGACTTTTCGGTTTGAAATTCTAGCTGCTGCTCCTTCTCAGAAAGTTCTAACATTCATTAGGGGACAATATGCTCATTTGAGATACTTCATGAAGCTAAGATATATGATTCAAAAGCTCTACATTAGCCAATTATATGGTCCTGAAATGAAGATGTTAAAAAAGAGAAAAATGTTCATTTTATAGTATCCCTGTCTTGCAAATTAGTCTGGTATTCATTCCCATTTATATTCAGAGACCTGTGTACTCTGAGGTTTCATGTCCCATTTTGGATCAGTTTTATAATAAGAATAAAGGAAGAAAGTCTGTAACTGTGGGGTTGATTTTTAAGGCATTTTTGGGACATAAGTGCCTACATGTCACTAATCTTTAACAGACTTTAACATGCCCTAGAAAGCCTCTCCACGTATACTGCATAAATACTTTGGAAGAACAGTTTTTCTACCTCTTTCTGCATTTCTTTAGTGGGTCACTCATTACTTTATCCTGCTGCTAGGTGTGTGGGAAGACACAACAAAATTACACAGCCATCCACGATTAGTTAACATGCCTACTAGGCCATTTCTACTACCCTAGCAGGACTTTTTACTAATGAGAGCTTGCATTTAGTTGTGCATTACTATAGTCCTTCATCAGCAGGCTCTACTTGACTAGGCTGGCTTAAAAAACTGGCATAAAAAACATACTGGCTGAGTATGGCCATATGAGCTAAAATCACTGTGCTGTAGACATCCTCATAAAAGGACTGCCTGCTTTCTCCAGACTCTGCTCTCCCTGTCTCTCTCCCCCTCTGAAGTCTATTGAAGGCATTAAAAAGTCCAAGATTGCCCCTTTTTCTACTTTCTTGTCATGAGACTCTGCCTGTTTTTCTACTTCCAGCTGAGCAAATCTTCCGGTGACAGTCACTGCATAAGCTTCACAATTAATGAGGCAGGCAGGGTTCTTCCCACCAACTCATTATCACGGTGCAGTATCCTTCTACCAATGGACTCATCAGGTGTCTGCAACTTCTCTCATATCCTCACTCTAGATATTCTTTGTTCCATTTTTCTGACTCCAGTCTGTCTGTCCTCATTTCCAACAACTCTAGACCTATCCTTTTTCTCCTCTGGACACTCACACAGCTTCTCTGGGGAACCTGTTCAGTGCCTCACCACCCTCACAGTAAAGAATTTCTTCCTAATACCTCATCTAAATCTTTCTCTTTCCATCTAAACCCATTACCCCTTATCCTATCACTATACTCCCTGATAGAGAGTCCTTCCTCATCTTTCCTTTAGACCCCTTTAAGTACCGGAAGGCTGCTATAATGTCTCCCTGGAGCCTTCTCTTCTCAAGGCTGAACAACCCCAACCCTCTCACCCTGTCCTCATAGGAGAGGTCCTCCAGTCCTCTGATCATCTTTGTGGTTCTCCTCTGGACCTGTTCCAATAGATCCATGTCCTTCTTATGTTGGGGGCCCCAGAGCTGGATGCAGCGTCCAGGTGGGGTCTTACCAAAGTGGAGTAGAGGAGCAGAATCACCTCCCGTCCTGCTTGGCACGCTTCTTTTGATGCAGCCCAGGATGCCCTGTAGCAGACCCCCACTGTAACATCACCTGCCCCTGTGCTCCCTTTAATCCTGACCCATAAGGTCTCAGTCAACTCTTTAACCATCCCCAGCTGGAGCTCCATGCACTCCAGCTGGTCCTTGTTAATAGAGGGCAACACCCCCTCCTCATCTCCTCTGCTTGTCCTTCCAAAACAGACTGTATCCTTCCATTCCAATATTCTAGTCATAGGAGCCATCCCACCAAATCATATCCCAAGCGTGATATTAAAAAAAGATTGGACAGTTGGTGTTTCAGTGTGAAAGTCAATGCCATAAAGTTAAAATTTTATTTCTCGGATAACTGTTAACAAAATGTAAAAGCATTTACCTTCATATTCATGACAGCTGCTTGTCTTCATTGTATTCAATAAACTTGAATGTTTCATTGAACCTTTTCTGCTGTCTTGTGGAGAAGCATGAGGGTCACGAGTTTTCTGTTGGATTCTATTCTTTTGTACTGTAAATGGCAGTAGCAAATTGATAGCTGGACTTTTTCTAGTCCTACATTTTAAAATAAATGATCATACTGGGATAGGACTCTAAGTGAGATGGAAAGGAAGAAGAGACCTTTTTGGCAAAGAAAGCAATTGAAAATACCACGCATTAAGGTGCATCAAGATCTCAGTCAGCTCTATGTAACTTCAGAATAAAAATGATATATCCCATTCCCCCCCCATAAAAAAAGACTTTTTTCTTACCCATAAAAAGTTGCCCAACTGTTCCGTGCTTAGTTCTCAGGAAATTATATCTACTTTTTGCTTTAACAGGACTGAGTGGAGTCTCTATCACCTCAAAAACAGAAAGAAGTTATTTCCTTGAGCTACGAAGTGAGAATTCAAGACTTTTTCTTTGTTCACCTGACCAATCTTCGTGATAATCTCTTAGGAAAAAAATAACACCTTGAGGAAATGTGTATTTAAGACTAAGCTCTAACACAGAGTTAGAAAACTGCAACTTTAAATAACAGAAAACTAATAAAAGCTTAAAATCTCTTGGAAAAAAACATTCATGTGTAAGCTCTGTGTATTTCCAGCCACCTAGGCTTATACCAACTTTGGATTAGTTAACAAAATTCTTGCTAGTATTTTATTATTCAGTAGTCTGAATTTTTACCTAAAAAGACAAAATATTTTTGCAGATATGTATACAGAAAAAATACCCAAACTTGGAAAAAGTTAAGGTCTGTACATGGGTTATCCAGCTAGTCTTAAAGGCATAAAGCACTGTAGCATGGATTTAGCAAATGCCGCACTAGCTAAAATTGCCTACTTTGCCTTTGCTAGTAAGAATGGGATGGCCTCCTGCCTGCATATCCAACAGCTATAGCATGAAGAGAGAATAAAATTAAAAGGCAAGTACTGTGGATATGTTGTAGCCTTTCAAACAAAAAGAAAAGGGCTCACCTGAGAAGTTATCTGGAAAGGTGGGTGAGGAGCAGATGAAGGCTTGGGGAGAGCTGGCAGTCTGACACCCTTGGTGGCACAACCTTTCTGTACTGCAGAGAGACTGGTTGGAGCTGACCAGAAAAAAAAAAAAAAAAAAAAAAAAAAAAAAAGTCAAGGCAGTCTCAATGTAAGAATGAGAATTTCACTTCCCATCACCATAATTACCCATTAGTTGTAAAAGTCATGGAGAAGAAGGGAAGAGGAAGAATCATAGAATATCTCTAAGTTGAAAGGGACCCATAAGGATAATCAAGTCCTGCTCTTCAGGGGACTACCTTAAACTAAATAATGTGACTAAAACCATTGTCCAGATGCTTGTTGAACTCTGATAGGCTTTGTGCCATGACGACTTCTTTGGGGAGCCTGTTCCAGTGATCAAACACCCTCTCAGTGAAGAACCTTTTCCTAATGCCTAATCCGAACTTCCCGTGATGCAGCTTCATTCCATCCCTTGTGTCCTATCGCTGGGCACCGGAGAGAGATCAGCACCTCCCCCTCCACTGCCCACCTTGAGGAACTTGTATACTGCAATGAGGTCACCCCTCAGCCTTCTCTTCTCCAAGCTGAACAGACCAAGTGACCTCAGCTGCTCCTCGTTAAGTCTTACCCTTGAGACCTTTCACCATCTTGGTCGCCCTCCTCTGGACACACTCTAGTAGTCTGAGGTCCTTCTTATATTGAGGTGCCCAAAACTGAGTGCAGTTCTCAGTGGATACAGGGCCAAGCATACAACAATTAGTTTTTCCTGACGCTCAAGGGATCAGTCATCTTATTCCCTTTATTTCAGTGGAAATCAAGCACTCAAAATGCAAACCACTGAATTTGAAAAGCCTTAGTATGACAGGAAATAAACCAGAAAATGACAAAATGACCCAGCAAACATCAGAAATGAAGAAAAATTTACAATATCAATAACTTCAGTAGTTTCAAAATAATGAGCAGGAAGGCAGAAAATATATAAAAAGATTTACTTCTTCATACTTAACGCATATCTGCTTATCTTGGAACAATAAGCAAGCTTTCCAGCTTGGCCCAACAAATGTATTTCTGAGGAAATCTCATAGAAAAAGCTAAGCTTAAAAATCCTGTAAATGGAAAATCTCCTTCAGCAGTAAGCAGACAATGTGGCTAGAGAGTTTGTATTTTTAAAAATTTGTTACAGGGGAACAACTCATTACAGGCAAGGTAGGTTAGGAATATTTTCCCTTTAGAGGCTACTTATTGTGCATTACAGTAGTGGGGCTGACCGATGGGTACATTTTACTAACAGCACAAAACCAAGGATTGTGTCAAGTGTAAGAGGGAAAAAATATAACACTTGGGAGTCCAACAACCCTTCTGATAACGGTTTCCTTCAATACAGCACTGCTGCTGATAAAACCTGCAGCACTAGACGATAAATGAAGCTGTATTTACTTCACTACAAAAGCCATTGTGTCTGTAGGAGGCCAAACAAGTCTTCCTCACTCAACTCTCATTCAAAAAGGAAATAATAAGAATTCCAGAATTCAGAAAAAAGGACATTAGTGCAAAGATAAGGGAGAAAGCAGTCTGATTTAGCATGGATACAGGAATCACAGAATCATAGAATGGTTTTGGTCAGAAGGGACCTTTAAATGATTTAATCTAAAAAAATCTAAATTATTTTAGATTTTACATCTTTAAAATCTAAATGATTTTAGATCATTTCATGATCTTTGGAGATCACCTAATCCAACCATTGAGTTCATTTATCACCATGAACATGTATCTCCCTGAGAGATGGGAGAGTAGAGGGGAAACAGAAGACTATAGTAAGGAGGAGAATGTGGAAGAAGAAAGGGGAGCTCAATGAGGAAATGAAGTATGGAATTTACAGTAGAATCAGTCGCACCTGCATAAAGCATCTATGCATATTAGTGACCAGCTAATAGCAGTCACACAACATAAAGCTATTTCCTCAGCTTTCTTCTAAATTACATGATTTATAGTCAACCGTGAAAAGGACAAGAAAGTCTAGCTTAAGGACACTTGTGCTTGCTCACCCTTCCAGATATTCCAGGTTGTGATACACAGCAGATCCAGCAGTTTATCTCACAACACAAATGAGAAAGCAGGACTTTTTGGAAGAAGACACAAAAGCGTTGAGACAAAAGCAGTGCCAGTATTGCATTTTAGAGGAGTGAGGGAAGAGACAACTCCTGATGAAAGATTTCAGTGGTGCCCAATACCTATCAAAAAAATACGTCCAAGATGTTTAGTTAACAGTTTTCTGAGGCAACTTATCCATTTAGTGTTAAAGAAAGACAGTCTATAGCTCCTTCTGTTAGAAATCGTGTACCCAATCTCCAACATGGTTGTCATGAACATCAATGCAACCAAAATAATCTTTCGGAGGTTGCTTTGTCAAGGACATTTGCTTTGAAAATTTGGTGAAGTATCAGCTTTTAGTATTTTTTATTATTTTCTTTTCCCCTCCAGCAGCAAAAGAAGGCCTAGGATTTGCTTCCTACACCAGAAACATAACTTTCTACCAGAAAACTTTAGACAAAGTTGATCCTGGTGTAGGACAGATGGAAAAATAAGTTGACCTCTTGAAATCCCTTGAGTGGCCTGTCCAAATTCACATATTCAGCCTTCTTTTTCCCTCTAAGGCATTACAGAACTATGGTGCATATGTTAATCCACATGAGATAGCCAATTATTATTTTAATTATTAACTTCTAGGTGCCTAACCCAGAACAAAAATATCTCTTTCCCAATATTCTTTCACAGCAATGGAGAAGTGTCGCAATGTGAAAGGAAGGCAGCGTGAAAAATGAGAAAAGAAGGGTTTCATCAGGCAGTGAGGTACACGTGACACTGTTTGGCCTGGAGCTGTATCTGCTCCAGTGGGAAACGAAAGATGGATCAGAACCTCAGCTGAAATAACAATAAATGGTATAAAAGTGATTTTAGAGATGTCATGATGATTCACATCAACTAAAGAGGTTAACATCTTGTGTTGATACCTCAGGCAGTTTGATAAAAGAAGACATGAGACACAAGACCCAGTCTGTCTTTGCCCCGGTCCCGATCCACTTATCCCCACATACCCCAACATCGCTCAGGCAAGTGCTGAGGCTGAGGGGCTGAGCTTAAACGCAGCTCTCAAGTAGTACATGGAGGTCCCTGCTGCTTTCAGGAAAGGGGCTGAAGGACTTTGTGCACTCAGGGCTCTGAAATGCCACCCAGATGACTAGGGCACACAGGAGAAGAAGCTGGGAGAGCAAGTTCAGCCCGGAGAGAAGGCTTCAGCAGCAGATCTTACATCACTTTTGAACTACTTAATTGAAAGGTTAGTGAAGACAGAGCAGACTCTCCACAGATTTCCACAATGCTGGGATAAGAGACAACACAGACAAGTTGCAGCACAAGAAATTAATCAAATACAAGGATTCTTTCTGCCAACCCCTCCCGCACCATGTGAGTGTTCAAATACTGCCACAGGTTGCCCAGCAAGGCTGTGAAATCTCCATCCTTGCAGATATCCATAACTTTACCAGAAAAGGCACTGAGCCCTGAAACTGTAACTGCTTTGAATGAGGGAAGTGATCGAGATGACTTTTAGCAGTCCCACCTGATCTGCACAATCCTGGAACTCAAGCTAGGGAAGCTCTCGCCATGTGGAAAGGACTGATACACCTTTGGGCTCAGTAGTACTGGATGGTGATTAATTTTGTTTTGCCCTCTTTTTTTTTTGTTTTTAAATACACACTCTATTCTATAGAAATGCTGTTTCATGTAGTCAAGCCATATCTACCTATTTGATGCTTCTTTACGTACATTTAGATGGTGAACTCAAAACAGAGGTTTCAGTCTTCTTTCATAGGGTTTAAGAAGAATTTTGATCCATAGCATGTTGATGGTATAAAAAAATTATATTGCTTATCAATTCATGTGGCTCTACAAAGCTCAGAGAAAAGCAAACTATATTTTTTGTAATGCTGTTAAAGAGTCTTTATATGATTTCTTTACATTCCTATGAACTCAAATGTAAATGCTAATGTTCCATCACACACTTGAATCATGATTTCAAAAAGAAAGTGATTTCAAAGTCCACAATCCAGTGCGTGATGATACACGATTTATTTTTTTTCACCCAGGAGTCAGTGCCACTAATTATTAACAAAGGATTTCTCAAATTAATCATCTTCTTAGAAGACTTTTGGGACTTTAACTGGGGTTTACTGCAGGGTCTTTTGAAATGCAAATCACTTATGCAAACTTGAGAAAACCCCAAACTCTATTTGGATTCATATGTAAGTATTTAAAGATCAAAGTCACTCCATCCCAGAAAGAAGCAGCAAAGTCTTTTTTCCAAAACCCTGATTTATTTTCCCCACAAATTTTCACAGAAGTGTTTTGTCTCATACTTTCTGGTATCTGCAAATAGCAGTCAGAGATCCTTCTGAATGTTTGTCTAAAGATTAATAAGTTGTAAGATATGTTTCTTTATTTCATAACCTTTACTATCACAAGAGGTCACTCAATCTATGAAGGTGACGGCTTTGGATATAACTTTACAACATTCAAAATTGGTGAGCCACGGTAAATTATGCAGCTTGTTCTTTTTTGGGCAGTGGCTGTCAGTGTTTTTCATCTGTGGCTTTTCTACAAACTAGCTGAGTTCTTGCAGCCCTATTTGTCAGATGGAAAGGACTCTGTGGTGGAGCCCATTAAAAAATTCCCATGGACCACATTTTCAGAAGTGAAGTGTCTGAACTTACCTACTACAAAAAGTCAGAAGGGACTGTAGCTGCTCCAAAATATATCAAGCCATTTTTATCCAGACCCCTGTTTGAAACTATTACACTAGTTCTTAACATGCATTAGATAAATTATTTCAGACTGTGAGTTCTGATGCCATCTGGATGAACTAGTTTCAACCTGCCGCCCATATTATAATCTCAAACATAATGATTTAGTTATTTATACATAGATTTTTCCAGCTGCTTTTTCACTTTTTAACACCGAAAAGGGATAGCTATGAAGGTCAATATGTATAGTATAGATTCATTTATATACTGGGAACACCTGCAATTGTTACTTGTAACTGTTGAGACACACAAAGGTACTTACTGCTGGACATGTAAGTCATCCCTGTGGAAAGAACTGCTCTGGTGTCATACACTAACACTGTCAAAACTCCAGGCAAAGTGAGATTCAGTGATCTGAGTGCTATTTTCTAAATTCATTCAAACATCTGAAACAGTCAGGCTTCACAGAAGAGGCATCACAGTAGGTATTAATGTCAATACAAATACTTGATCTAGGATGTTGTAGATGTTTAAAGTACACCCACGTTCATTAGCAACCGGACAGATTCATGAAAGAAAAATACAGATAGTACTATTACATACTATTAATGCTATCAAATATACTATTTCTGGCTCCAGGTAGCCTTGGCTTTGTACTGAAAGCCATGAAGAAAGTGCATAGTGCTGTTCTTAAGCAATGGCCTGGACATTTGCTGATGGAGGAGTCTTGGTTGACTCTAATTAATTTCCTAGCCCTAATATGTGTTAATACACACTGTAATGTTGTGCACTGATGCATTATGCATATGAAATAGATGAGAACACCTACCAGCTTCTGAGATTATTAGCACAATACCAATATCATGTCAGGGGTATAGCCTTTCTGCATGTCAACACAGCATTTTTGTGACAAAAAATGTTTTATCAATGCAGGAGTTTTGTTTTCTCCTTTTTACAGCTTAACTGAAAAGTTAAAAAGAAAATGCTAGCAAAAAAAATAAAGACGGACATAAAAATTCATTTGAAAGCACAATTTATCCTAACTAGAACTCTGTTACTCAAATACTGAATGAGAGGGGGATTTTTTTGTCATGTTCAAGTCACAGATGCCAAACTCACTAGATAAAGCTCACAAGTATTTCAGGAGACATTACAAAAGTCAGGTCAGGGACGAGACAAGAAAAGAGTGTAACACACAGGTCATTCCTGTGCGTGGATAGGAACCTAAGGTATCAGCTATAACTAAATAGCACTAGAAAGCATTGCTAACTCTCCTACTGAAATAAATGGGCACAGATTTATCAAAGTCAGCACACCTGTGACATTTACACTGTCAGAATATTTGACCCACATATCCACAGGTTCCTTCAAACTCATTTTGGCCCACTAACTACATGGCTTTCATCCATTCTGTGGCCAGCCAAGTTGACTCCTGCTGCTGCCTTGGCATTCTCCCACCTCCCCGCTTTTTTCATATTAACCCCATTTACAATCTATATTTACCTTCTTTACTGGCGTACAGGGCAGGTAGATTAGCATGATTCAAATCAGATAACTTCTGGGAAACATGTCTTTCAAAGAGAAGATTAAATGGTGCAGTAAAGTTGGTAAGATATTTTTAAAACACAAGAAAGGACAGTTACTGCTCAGCATGGGGTTAAGGGAAGGTAGACAGGTTAATACACTACAGAACCATTACTTAAACTAAACATGTCTTTTCAATGATACCTAGCAGTCGATAGTATCTTAAATTGCCTTGGTCTTGCTTTTTTCTTCTCTCCCCTTTTATCCATTCAGCAAGTTCTGACTCCTGTCAAAGGTACCTGACAAAAAGCCTGAACCCCAAAGATTTCTCAGAAAATAGCTTTCATGTGCTCTCTCACTTTCCACTCCTTTTCCTCCCCCTCATGAGCATTTTTCCACTCACACCTTTACTGCAAACTGCCAATTCCCATGCAGAAACATTTAGCCAGAGCTCTTCATAGAAAAGGCAAACACTGGAAGGCATTTAGAACATTAAGGAGCAAAGCACCTTGAGAGGAAAAGGCAGCAAAGCCTTCTCACTCTGATTCCGGAGACAATACATGCTCAGCTAACCATTTATAGTGAGACACATAGAAAACTTAGTATCTGTAAAGTGTTTTCCTTAATAGGGAAACATTCCATAACATTTTTATAGTTACTCTATGCTACTTTAGGGAAGGAAATTATCCAACGCTTTGATTGCTTGCCAAAAGTAGAGAGCTGAACTCAGGTAACAGCAAATTCCGGAGCAGGTCTCTCTCTCCTTCTCCCTTTTCTCACTTCCTCTTCTCCCATTATCTCAGAGGTAAATATTTTAAAATGCCCCTTCATTGGCACAACAAAGTGGGGCCACCTATTCCTGGGTGCACTTTACAAGCAAACTGAACACTGTGCTTATTTATTCCCCTGCAATGACAAACTGGAGGAGTTTATTCAGTTGTTCATTTCTCCAAAGTCAGCAGTTTATATCAGTGTAGGGTCGGGTCTCAGCAGGCATTCTACCATGGCCATAGTTGAAGACTTACATATGTATTTCAGAGTGTTTTGGTGCAATCAGCAGATGCACAGATACCACTATCTTCTATGAATTTGACCTCATACAAGTGTTAAGCTGTAAGAGTGCTGAGAAACTGTTAGCTCCTAGGCAATGTTGGTATATTTATGTAAACGTATAGGCAATCTCCATTTGCATTTCCTTGCATCTTAAAATAAAAGGAGATGGGTGTTACGCTCAGATGAAAGTCTACTGTCTCTAGTTCATATTTACAATATGTGCAATTGCTTCGGGCCTATTACATTTGAACATTTCTAATTGTATTAAATATGAAGCCAGAGAATGAAAGCTTCAGAGTCACAGCCTGAAAGGCCACAAGCTGAGGCAATCAGGTGCTTGGAAGAGGTTACGAATGACCTTCATAGACTCAGACTTCACATGGGCATCCAGGAGTAGGATATCTGTACCACAAGGGTCTCCTAATCTTGTAGGATTTCCAAGCATTTAAAAACTTCCTAATACCCACACCATAGCTAGCAATTCAAAGTTAATTATGAACTGAAAAACATCATAAAGTCCAATTTCTGGACTCTGAATGGAATAATCCATCTCTAATTCAAGAAAATTGCCATACTTACTTAAGATAATTAAATAGTAAGTGCATGCATAATTAATAGACGTCTAAGCCATCCAGAACAACAAATCCATCTTCATTTAAATTTAAAAACAGAGGACTTTTAGATTGAAACTGATCGATGCAATCACAATTATTACTATTTTGTTTCCCTTCCAGTCTCTGGGAGTGTTTGTTCAGAAGCTCTTGGCACTGAGAAACTCTGCTTTCGTTGCAGTCAATAACACCCATGGGATAAAACTTGACAACGGATACTGACATCACATACCAAGAACTTTGAAAACTCCATCCTAATGTTTCTCCCAGGATGTGTACAGGCCCTCACAGAGGCAATTTTCATATAAAATAGCATAGTTATGTGTTATTTTATATTGAAACTATCTACAGTTTTAGAACAGATACAAGTACTCTACATATATTCATGGAAAAACACACCTTAGTAAGGTTATAGTTCAAATTAATGCAGGAAACAGGCTGTCTTCAATTCAGGCAGATTACATTTTAAATGGGGCTTCAGTGCATAATGATTAATATTTCACTATAATTATTTGTTCCAATTAAATGTAGCATGATTAAGAGACATTTTCCCCTGTGCAGCTAAACTGCATTTTTTTTAAGTAATGATAAAATTAATTGAGAGGTTTGACTTGCTTATTTTGCAATTTAAACTGCTCTTCTATTTCAATTGATAATTGAGAAATTTAATTTCTCCAGTACAGTTCTATTGTAAACAAAAGTGGCCGCAATCTGATAAAAGAAAAAGGAAAGAAGCTTTCCACAAGCATTAAAAAAAAAGAAAAAAAAGAAAAAAGAGGTTCAGATTATTAAGATTAATAATAGCTCTTGTTGACTTGGTCACCAAACTTATATTTGATAATGATTTATCAATGTTTGGCTTATGAAGTACATTAGATACAACAGCAGAAAGAAACAGACTATTTAGAATTTCAGTATATGAAACGTATATGAAATAAAAAAAGAGTTAGATGAAAGGTGCTGAAAAAACTATTTTCTTATTATTTTTCTTATCCAAGGAAGTTGTTAACAGATTAAGGGTGTTCACCTCTAAATTTTAAAGGAAAAAGCGGACGTGCAGAAGGATATTTAAGAGGCACACACACTGTATCTCTGATGGAGCACACTTATCTCTGTTGCACCTGTCTTTATTTGGGTGGTGGTGCCCACCATCCTGGCCATCTCACACCACCCGCAGAAGCCATGAGCACAACGAAACCCACTGGCTCACCCTCTATTGCCAGGGCTGGTTTATTCAGTTATTGACATCTAATGTGGATCCCACAATAACATCATAGGCCCATGAACTCTCTCCATATGACACCAGCATACTATTCCAACACCGTAGCAATGAAATCTGCGTGTCAGTGCTCCCACCTGAGCACAGCTATTTCACCTTTAGATGCAACAAGCCGCTGTAATTTAGCCCTGAGCAGTCACGGTTATGCTTACACTGCTTTCTTAAGGCATAATTCAAGTTGTTGGTTGACTTTTGGAGTAGTCAGAGGCTTGTTTTTTTCTGACAGATCATCACTTCTCACTCCTGACAGTGCAAAGCAATAAAATGGATCTTTAACAGGTGAACTTTTAGAGTTGAGAAGCTCCAACTTGCTCTGGAATTCCTTTCCCTTTGATATTCATTATATTCTGGCTGATATTTTTAAAACTTCCTATGGGATTTGGATGCCCAATTCCCATTAAAATGAATGTAAATTAATGGGAAATGACTAACCAAATTAATTAATTGAATTAAAATTAATGAGAGCTGGGCATCCATATCCTTAAGGCAAGTTTTAAAATTTCAGCCAGAGAGTTTTAGCACAATGCAGAGACATAAATATATGCTTTGAATATGCCTTGACCTACAGGAAATATGGGAAGGTATTTCTGCCAGATCTTTGAAAATAGTTAGAAGTCAGTTCTGTCAATTTATGACTGAAATTTCTGACAAACACTGACCAATGCTAAAAAATGATAGTATTAAAAACTCCTATATATCTATATCTATATCCTAGGCAATGGCTGTTCATAATTCAGCTTAATTCCAGACAATAAGAGCTATCAGAATATGATTTAGAGCTGCAGTTTGATTTTTAAAGAGGGATTGTCATAATATATTTAAACATTAGTATATACTATTATTCAGAACTTCCCACATATTTCACTGTCACTTCTAGCATTATTATTTTATATTTCTATACTATATTGATCATTTCCATTTAATATATTTAAAGCTACTGATTTCCCCCACATACCCTGCATTGCTATCCTATCATAATAAAAATGGTCCATGAAGTTTAGAGGCCAGCAAGAAGCTGGTGAATAATACAAACAGTGGATTTATATTAGCATTGGAACTAGAAATTGGGTCTCCCAAAAGCATTTATACTAAATGCATTTATAACTAAAACCACACAACAATAGAAACAGCAATATATTTGTGGAAATCTAATTAATTTAACTTTGTTTTGCAGTTTTTAGGGTGACCTTCCAATCACTGAAAGACTTTGAACTGCATTTTTAACTACACCACTTTCATTTTTACTACAGTGAAGAACTTCTATATATTCAGAGACCTCACTACCACAGTCAGCCAATTATTAAAATAAATTCCCTTCTTGTAAAAGCAACAATGTAATATTTCACTGCCACAAACAGAATTCTCTTGTGAGATGGTCAATGTGAAACCTGCAGGCACCATTTTATTAAAGAAGAGAACTTTCTATAAAATAAATTATCTAAAGTAACTGCTTAGTATTGAAGCAAATATAATAGTTGGACTAAGCAATATATAGCTAGTGTCTTGACAATGAGAGTTCTCTAATCAATTGTATAAGCATTTTCATTTACATAGGATGTCAGAAAATGAAGCTTTTCATGTAGTTCACAAATGAAAAAGCATCACCTTATATGAAAAAAGAGGCTTTCAGATTACATCCCATGTACAGGACTACCTTCATTTTTATGCCAACGTTTTACAAAAGTCATGTTAAACACACTGTTTTGAGCACTCTTTCCTTTTTCAGACTCCAGGATTATATGGAATTTTAGGTTAACGAAGTGTAACAGAAAATGCTAGTTACAAATGCCCGCAGATTAGGATGTAGTCAATTCACAAAGATAGGAATTTTGTTCTTGCAGAAATCATTCTACTGTACGACAATTGTGACAATACCCTCATATAAAAATACTGTTCCCCTCCTCTTAAACTAGTCTCTCTTAGAACTCCTGTCCAACAGGTAGCAGTAGGGTACTGCTGCAAACCCCACCAACAGCCTCTGCTACACAGTACTGATTCTGCCCAAAATACGCCCCGCTTGGAATCAGAACTGAAAGAGGGAACTGAATTTTTAATTATCTATTTTATTTTTCCATATGGGAAATAATCAAGTACTGTACAAATAGGCCACCATATTATCCCACCAGATACAGCAAGTTGAAATGCTAATTGCAAATTCATTGTCCCGAACATTTCCATGTTTGACTTCCACCCCTCAAAAAAGCATCTCCTGTTGCAACTGTGACAGGTGACAAAAGGTTGGTTGGCTTGTTTTAAATTACATTCAGTTAATGGCCCAGTGCAACATAGCCTATAGGTACTCTTCCTGCTACATCCAAACCCAAATCCATTAACTGCTGGTGCAAATAAAAGGTTGCAAAATTATGAACGTTTAGGAAAAAAATTGCAAAGACACAAAGGTTCTTCATTGTCTCATAACAACCTGTAATACACATCGATATTGGCCAAGTCTGTGTTCACTACCCTGAAAATTTCACAGCTTTTTCCTTCTGCTGCATGTTTTATTTTTTTTTCTACTTTATCACCCCACATTTCTAAATAAGAAGTTGCGTCATATGAAGCACTTTAAAGGATTTATGTTATATGTATGCTTATTACTGAAAATGTTGAGTGTCATTAATAAAACTGCTGCTGATTTTAAATAAACTCTAGAGTTTCACATAGGAACAATCACGGATATAAAAGTTGAAATTTATAATGTCATAAAGGATAATTACTGAGAACATTATCAAGGCAAAATTTCTACTGTACTCCATGTAATTAGTGTCCAAGGATCTATTTAAAACTTCTGCTTCCTGTAGGTAACATAACAGCAGTTCAGAGGAAACACAGCACAACTCATTGACTTAGCCAGTGTATTCACTGTTTAGGCTTGGGTTTGATTATACACATTGGCTTTTGGGGCTTTTTCTAGCATTGCAATTCCTACACAACTATATGTTTTATTGTAATTATTAAATGACAGCTTTTTAAGTACTTATGCACCCTTAAGTAAATTTTCCCAGAGAATATGGACTACGTACAGAAGTAGATACAGAAGATACAGCTTTTACAGTGCTAGACAGCTAGAAAATAAAGAATGTCTCAAATAATTTCCACTCACATCTCAGTTTTAGTAAGAAAAAAGTATCTTTTCTAAGACAACCTGCACACAAAGTGTTTACACCCACCAACTGCAAACTCCGAACAAATCCTATCATCAGGTATCACAATCTGAGAAGAAAGCTGAAAAGTCCAAGTTAAGAAATTATCTTTTGAAAAGTTTCAACGAACAATTGTGTTCTAGGACTTTTTTGGCCAACTCTATAAAAGAGAGAAACCTGGAGATGGTTTCTTCCATCCCTTCCCTACAGGTTTTAGTCAGATTTTGATTTTTTTATGTATCAAGAAACAGTGTCTTAGAATCCTCCCCCTTCAACTGCTGGCACTGCCATTTAGCGTGTCCATATGCCCTGTGGTCTCTGCAACACCCCATGACTAGCTGCAGGGGTGGCCACCTCTCCTCCAGCAGCCCTTGAGTCAGTCAAAACCGATTTTCTGTTTTGAGCTGTGAGTATGCAGCACTTTCTGCATCAAAAAAAACCCAACCCAGTTCTCTTAGTTATGGAAACAGGATACAAAACGGGTGTTGTGACTGTCACTAAAACCTGGTTGTCCTTTAGAATCTCTGCAGTTGTTTTCCCAAGCGGCTTTGTTGTTGAAGATGTTTTTCGTAACCCATGTGTTAATGCTGCACACTAACTTGGGCTAGGTAGTGACATGTATTTTACGTATGATATTAAGAAGAGGGGAAAATTAATTTCTCAACCAATTCACATCACCACTACCCTAAATTCCTGGGAGACACTGTCAGGGCTAGGATCTACAATAGCAGCATCTCCTGGGAAAGCTCAAGTAAATTTCTATAGATGCTGAAATGTTCCAATACAGCCACATCCATAGGGATGACACTGGCATTCACTAAGTCCTTACAAGCCTACAACAAACCTCCAGAGAGCTTTATTTACTGCAGTATCATTCTTCCTGGATCCTAGATAATTGGAACAATCCAATTTATAGTCTCTCTGACAACAGTTAGACATGTTGGGCTCTTGTAGCGGACCTCCGACGTGACACATCAGTAAACTGTATCTGTATTTGAGGAAAGGTTAAAACAAAGTCCAATCTACATTTTCACTAGAGAATTTTATGCTACTTTCCAAACCACAGACCTGTCCACATTTCACCTTTGCTGCAAATACCAAGTGATTTATTAACTCCATGTGTTGTTTAAATATTTCTTTCCAGCTGTTTCAGCCATGCATGTTGTTTTTCCATTAGCAAAATGTTAGACACTGTCCATGGGAGACCACCACAAAATCATTTCAGTGACCATGTTAGAAAGCCTTTTCTTATTGCTTGGGCACCGCATGTGCAGTTCTGTGTCCTGTGCACTCAGGGCAGTTTCAATTTAATTTGGTCAAGGACATGCATTTGCATTTTGCAGGCAGCAATTATTAGCTATTGCAGCTCTCCATTGAGCATGCTGGATTTCACAGGAGCTGGAAAAATTGCAGTGATATATGCAGTCATACCTGTATTCACACATATAGTCCCCACCCTCAGACTCTTAAAAAAAAAAAAAAAAAAAAAAAGGAAAACTAATTCCTTATCTTATGTGAGGAGTTACATTTGCTACGACAGGGCAAAGAAATAGTGGCATTTATTTAAGAACCTTAATACAGTTATCAACCACCTTTGGAGGCAGGATGCCAAACAATTTGGATCAGGCCAAGAAAGTGATCTCTTCATAGAAAACTCAGTAGGTCAAGATGAAAATTAATGATGCATTTTGGGGAGATCTAGAAAGCTTGCCTATGAACTCTGAGTTTAGTGTCTAAGTTGATCATCTGCTTGTTGTTCATGACTGAAAAGTCTTTGAAAAAAAAAAAGGCAAGGGACATTGGCATTACATCTGTCTAATACATGGACCAAACTTAATTGTCTCTCAGTTTTATTTTGGTTTTATATGTATCAGTCATTTTACACTAAGAAGTTATTTACACTAATTTTAAAACCTTTTTAAAGAGTGAACACTGATAATCAGTCTCAGTATTTCCCATGAATGTATTAGACATACAAGTGCTTAATATTTAAAAATTCTAACCAAACTATTCAATAATAGAAAGGCTTGGTCTGATTTTTGCTTTACATTAGTAGATTATTTTTTTTCCAACTGTATGCATACCAAGACCAATAAAACAGCCTCATGTTGACTAGTATTTGTTACTTAAGGTAGCAGATGAAGCTTCAGGTTCAGGTGAAAGCAGCAGTGGCCCTACAAATTGCATCACTTGAAATACTTCCCATATATTGGCAAGTCCCAGAAACTTCCCACAAAACAGTTCTTGCTATGCTTTCCTTCTCTTTGAGGAGGTACATGCAAATGGCCAGATTAGCATGAATCTGTAAGATGCCCTCTGTTCAGTCCAACGTGTTGGTCAGCATACCAAGGCAAAGTACTGCAGAGGTTTCATCTGTCCCTGCAAAACTGACTTTCCAGCTCCTAGAACTAGATATAGCAAGAGAAGGCAGGGAGAATAAAATAATTTTCACCAAGCTCTGTGTTAGCAAATGATCCATATTTGGTCAATTAAAAAAAAAAAAAAGGCAAAAAAGCACAGATTGCAAGGAGAAAACTGGTCATCTAGTAAGGACTGCATACATTTGTGGCTACAACATACAGTGTTGTGAAAATTCAAGTATGTTAATTAGTAGAGCCCAGAATAAGTTATAAACTAGAAAAGAGATGTCTGAAAGAGCTTCTCTTTGTCTCAATAGAAAAATTGAGTAAGCAATAATTTTCCCAGCAGGGAGTATGCTAAAAAAAGATAGCATATTCTTCTGTCAGTTCTGTGTTCCTCTGAGGTTTTTTTCCATACATGCCACAGATTTTTCACACAAATAGGAGAAAGAGGAAAGACAATGCACATCTGGATTAGATTAATTTTGGTAGGCCCAGAAAATGATTTATCAGGTGTGAACGTGCCTGAAGAGATCTTTCTACACACCCTTCTATAAAGAACGTATCTCCACCATGCCTTTGAAGAGCATGTCTTTGAACAGTTCTTCAAGTGAGTTGAGCTGACACAAAGTTTAGCTCATTCCAACTGCATCTCAGGAGAGAATCCCTCGCTTCCCCCTGCATTTCAATGTGTTTTGGTCTATGACTTAATACAAATATATTTATGTCAGCCCACTTCAGGGCTGACTAGAAGTTGAAGCATGTTATTAAGGTCATTGTCCAAATGCCTTTTAACCACTCACAGGCTTGGGGCATTGACCACCTCTCTAGGAAACCTGTTCCAGTGTTTGACCACCCTCTCAGTAAAGAAATATTTTCTGAATCTAAACCTCCCCTGACGCAAATTTGAACCACTCCCACTCATCCTGTCTCTTGATCCCAGGGAGAAGAGATCAGCATCTCCCTCTCCGTGTCTCCTCCTCAGGAAGCTGTAGAGAGCAATGAAGTGGCCCCTCAGCCTCCTTTTCTCCAAAGTACACAAACCCAGAGTCCTCAGCCACTCCACATAGGACATTCCTTCCAGCCCTGTCACCAGCTTTGTTGCCTTACTCTGGACACATCTGAGTACCTTCGCATTCTACTTCTATGGTGGGGCCCAGAACTGCACGCAGCACTCCAGGTGAGACCACACCAGCACTAAATAGAGCAGAACTATCCCCTCTCTTGACCAGCTGGTCACGCTGTGTTTGATGCACTCCAGGATGCAGTTTGCCCTCTTGGCTGCCAAGGGACGTTGCTGATTCCTATTAAACCTGCTGCCAACCAGCACCCCCAGATCCATTTCTGCAGGGCTGCTCTCCAGCTGCTGTTCTCCCAATTTATACTTGTGCCCAATGTTATTCCATCCTAGGTGCAAAATCCAGCATTTGGACTTGTTAAATTTCATCCCATTAATCATTGCCCAATGCTCTGATCTACCTAGATCCCCTCTGCAAGGCCTCTTGTCCCTCAAGAGAGTTAACAGCACCTCCCAGTTTGGTATCATCAGCAAATACTCTGATGGTGCATTCAACTCCTGCATCCTGATCATTGACAAAAATATTGAATAGGTATTATTATTATTATTATATATTTCTAATTCAGTAAGTTCTTTGTCTATTATAAATTGGTTTTTCACAGACTGGCACTTTCCATTTATCGCTGTTCAGTGGCACTACTGACTCTTAAAATGATGATCTTTTCATATAGAGAAGAGCCACTAGCAAAAAGGCACTTTGACAGATTTCCCAACCCAGCAAACACCCATGTGTGTCTGTAACTAAGCTCAAGTGTGTTTGCTTAACCTTAGACAGTGCTTTGACAGTGCACTAAATCTGACTCTGGACTCCTAGGAAGAATTAAAAATACTGCAGCCACGTGATAAAAATTCTATTTACTCACTAGCAATATTCTTGAACAGCGTGAACCCACAGAGGAAATTTTATGCCAGATAAATTTTTGCCTGTTGGCTACAGTACACTTTACAATGGATCAGGTATCGTCTGTCTTTTTGCAGCATAAAACTTTCGAATCATCTGGGAAAAGCAAACACACCAGTGTCAGATACAGGCCACATTTTTGCTGCTGGGTGGGGTGATGCAGTAACATATGGTATGGAGGACTAGGGCTTTAGATGGTTCTTTACTACCCACTACTAGGCAGTAGTTGTAGAAGGACTCATTACTCAGAACGAGTTATTCACTATGGCTGGCACTGTAACAGGGAATCATCCTTATTGTTCACCCATCTCCATGATTGTTAAAACGAAGAGCCAAATGCCATTTGACTCTTCATATGAAAATAAATAAGCCTGGCATTTAAATGGCATTTGCAGTGTGAAACCCCGTCCTGCCCAACCCACTACAAACCCTTGCCCTGGGTACATACTGAATCCTTGTAGATGGATGCATCAGCTGCCCTAAATCCGTTTCTAGAGGGAGCAGTGAGATTTCTGGGAGCTGCAAGCCTGATTCAGTGCAGTGCTTTGAACTTCAGGATATGTCTTTCTTGGTCCTGCTGTTCCTACTTACATCACAAAAAGAAACCAAGTTTTCTAATGTCTTATTTGACTTCCATTGAGACCACAGAAGTAATTTTTTAATTTCAGCTTTTTTCTTTTTCTGTTTACAAGCTTATGCAAGTCAATCATTTCCCTTTCACCACCTTATGATGTCACCTAAGACATAAGTTCAGTGTGAGCATTAAATAGACTTTATAAATTTATTTTCATTACACAAATGACTTAAGGCTCAGGAAATGTAAAACATGCTGTGTAAATGCTGTAGGTAGATCACAGTCTCTGTCTCTAAAAACTTAGAAACTCAATATATCAGAAAGCGTAATAAAATATTTTTATATAGGAGCATCTCATTGAAACTGTGATTTTTTTTTAAAAAAAGTACTTCAATTCGGGAAGCAGTCAAATTTGGAGTTAATGCTAATTAGATTGTTCAAGTCAAGTCAAATTGCTCACATAAACAATGAAAACACTCTTATTATATTTTACTTTTTATACAAGTCAAATATGTTTCAGAAATTTCCCAGATGTAATAAAAGGGGATAAAGCCAGAAAGGAACTTCAGGAGCAAAATTCAATTGTTGAGATGGACCTATTTCTTCTCTAGGTTTTTCTTTGGTTTTCCTATTCTTTATTGTTAGACCTCACCTCAATATTGCATGATTTTTCATTTTAGCCAATGAACCAAAACAATCAATCAGCTTTACTGTCCTTCTAAAATCTTTGGAGTCTCAGAAAATTCCAGGCAGATAAATTGAGCAACTTGCCCAAGGTCACAGAAGAAACTAGGAAATTATCTGAGTCACAGTCCAATGGCTTAGACATCCTCCCTCAGTAAACCTCATTAATAATATCTGGCTGAATTATATTAATAGAAATTAATTTTGTCCAGGCTAGAGTTGAGGATGATAGGAGTATAATACAACTGTTACAGACGGTTCTCTATGGCATTTCTAATGCCTAACTATAATATATAAGCATAAGTCTGTGACACTATGACAAGTGAAAGGTCTCACACAAGCATCATTTTAAGAGAAAAATGAAATATGTAGCTTAATAGGCCCTCAAATACAAATTAGCTTTCATGTGTATTTGGACCATGCAGTAGAAGTTCTAGTATTGTTTTATCTGTTTTACTGTGGCAGGGGCATTTATACAGGATCGGTCTCATATCTAATAATTGACGAGTTTATGTTGTGATGTTCCATGGTGGAAACAGACGGAAAACATTTAGCATTGTTTTACACAGTGTATGTTGCTAGCCTATGAACTTCCTACATACACTAGATAAATGTGGGGGTTTGTACCAGATTCTGTATAGGTATGTTTTCCACAGAGTTTTATTACACAAGACACAAGGAGAAACAATGTTTAAAACAAGAGATACTGGCAGTGGCAATGAAGATTTTGCACTATTGCTAAATAAACTCTCCCTTTTTAAAGACTGCTGTTTGAGAAATGTTAAGGCAGTAGCTTTGAATGTTACCAGGTAACCTTGGGGAGCTGTAATCAACATATTCATACTCAGCTCATGAGTCTCAGCTTTAGTCTTTTGTTTGGATCTTCCACATATAGACTGTTTTCTTTTTAATAATCCATTCATGGTGATATTAGGACCTTGCTTGAAGGTTTTCCCACCTCAGCTCTGTACTGAGAAGAGTCTACAAAGTATACTTTTTCAAACCATCAACTGAAGCAACATATTGTTTGTTCCCTCTTCCGTTTCTACGCTCCTTTATCTGTCAGCCAATGACTTTTCTATTCAGCAAATATCTATTTTGTACCAACGATAAGCAAATTAACACAGCAATTAAGGTTGATCAGCTTTAGTTTTGGGCCTTTTGATTTCCCTTATGGTTTTCCTTTACCTGTATTATTACCTGTATAATCAGTATTAGCTGACGACAACCATTGTCAGAGTTATTATTTTTGTCAATCAGTCTATCATGAGCATTCATTTGAGACAAGAGTTACCTACCAAAGCAAACGTGAATTCGGATGCAAACAACTTGCTTAATTTCTACTGATAGAGACTGTCTGGAAATACTGATTCATTAAACTTGAGATTACAAAACTGAGGCCTGTTTTAATCCAAAATGCTGTAATTCTACACATTTCCCATTCTTCTTCCCACCATTAATGCAAAATCCCAGAACAGCTAATAACATGCTGGCCATAGATTTTGCCTGATATGTGTCCATAACTGGCTTGTTGTGTCTATAAATACTGCACAATGAGTCTTGTTCTAAATTTCCTACAAAGTCAAACTGAGTTTTCTTAAAAGTATTTAAGAAAATCAGCATAGAACACACGAAAATCTAAACCAAGCAAAAGCAAAGGATCAGCTACAGTAGTCAACTGCACATGACTAAAGTAACAGGGCTACTAAAAGTGTCAAAAATCAAGTAAAATCAGAGTCCTCCAAGATTACCACTCTACAGCCATTAGATGAAAGCTTGCATAACCAAACAGCTTCCTACCCCGATGATGTGATCTCCATCATAACCACAACTCAAACAAAATACGTAGGCTACAGTTAGCCACCACTAGTTATTACTAATCACAAAGTTAAATACTCAAAACTTTCCAAAGTGATAGAATGAAAAGAGGATGCTTAAAATAAGTTAATCTTTTCATAATTCCCCAGGTCCCATAATTAAATTTCTTCAGTAGTACCCACAAACTGTAAATCTATAACCATTGACACTTTTAATACCTTGAATAATTCCCAAACATTAAGATTCTCACATAGATGACAATATAAAGAAATATATGACTTATGATTTTTCCAGTTAATTTAACACAACACAAGATTTATTACCAAAACACTCAGAACTTTCAGAAAATTCTTATTTGCTAATACCCATTTCAAATACTTGTAAATTCAAATCCCTCTGCCCGTTCATATCCATCATTGTGGCTGTTTGCTTATATATGTTGTGACTCACTCCTGCACACCAAGCTTGTGACATATAGAAAAATGGTATAAGAAATGGAAAATCTGCTCAAGTTTTCTTTAAATGTATTACAATACAAGGCCTAATCCTGAATTTCTTATTTAGTTGCATAAACAAGAAAGTAATTATTTTCAGTTTACTTATTCTGCAGCACAGATTCTGCCCCAAAAACCTGGTTCTCTTGTCATTATTTCAGCCCTAAACTAATTAGTGTTCGGCAGTAACACAACAATTTCTCATTTCTACCTCTGCAGACAAGTTTCTTCAGCAAGAATGGAGATTTTGAGACAGGCTTGCTCATACTGATGAAATAATTTCCTGTGTTATGTCTCAGGCATGAATTATGCTTATTTCTTCTCATAGCAAGACTTTAGCCCATTACATTAGAACATTCTAACCTGCAGCTCAGCTATAACAGAATAGCAAGCAAAGTGTGTTCCTGTTCACTCAGTGCCTGCTCATGAACTCACCCTTGCCACAAGCTCTGACTAAGGACTGCTCAGTCCTGTTAGCAGACATAAAAGTCTGGGATTCAACATGGTTTTAAATTTTTTTATATTTTTTTTTTTATTAAAAGAAGGTTTTGCTAGAAGTTCTTCTAAAAAGAAAGGGTTTCTTTTAGGAAAAAAAAAAGTACTTTTTTCCTTTTGTTCCAACACTACCTAATCATTTAATTCCAATATTTATTTCACCATCAACTTCCTGTTTGGAATGATTTAGCTATTAAGAACAATAAAAACTAGATGTACCTGTTTTCATATAAATATATATCCAATGTGCATATAGCATGGAAATAACTTTCTTAGTAATTGCCACGTCAATTTCTTCCTCCCAAAGTAATTAATTATTGGAGTCATTACCTGAAAAACTTTCCTTACCTTGCCCTACATCAGAGCAGAGCTCTATTTCCTCTTGGAAATCAGCAATTTGGTTAACTTTTATCTTTAACATGCTAAATTGTGATAACAATTAGGTTGATTTCCTTCCCTCTGCAAATGCTATACAAAAAACCATCAATCAAGGTGTATCTAATTATGAAACTAAGTTAAGAGGTGTTTGAACAAGATGGCTAAGATTCTCAAGGGAGCAGAGAATTGAATTGGTACTTCAGACATATCAAATTAGTTAATGATTTGGGGACCTTTATTCTGCAAGAGCATGTAAATTAAAAAAGAATAATGAAATTCATTAAAGATTGGTAACATGGAGAAAGGAGGACATTTGGGCCTCACTCACTGCACGTAATTTTTAGAACCTACTTTATCTTAGTAGAATGACAAGCAGCTTGGTGAAGGGAGCACTCTTTTTTTCAGAAGCCACATTACAGATGACCGCGGTTTGCATTGTTTATCTAATTACCAAACAGAGCTCATCCCCTAAACTATTTCAAGCACTTACAAAGTACCTCGGCACAGACCTGCTATAGACCCTTTGTTGGGTGTGTGGACTTAGTCCTTGCACATCCAACATCCAGGCGGCTTGAGGGGGCCTTTCCCAACCAGAAAGCAGACACTTTTTGGAGGAAGAAGAAACAAGAGTGCTGGAAGACACCCCGCTATGGTGAACACAGAGGGACTGACAGGGTACATAAGTAGGGTAGGTACCTGCCCTTACAGCAGCTGTAGGACACTCTACAACTTTTTTTCACACCTTTATTTAAGCCAGATGGTTAGAAACAGTGCTTATGCTAGTTTTGCATTCATCACCTCTATATTAAGATTCTGTTTTGTAAATCGAGCTCCTGCTTATTCTTGTGTGTTTATTTTCTGGCAATGAGTTTTTAGAATTTGTGAAGTTCATACTGAATCAATACATGGAAAGCACCTACACTCTTCGCATGAAGGACCGAATGCCACTGCTACACCATGGAACAGGCTTGGGAATGTCCATATACATTCAACTTCAAGTTACAGGTAGTTTGGTAGAACACTTTAGGTCACACTTTGCACCGAGTCCTTTTAAAACTTCAAATTATCTTCCAATTTCTAATTAAGTTTCAGTTTGGGAATCTACCACACTTTTGTGAAGTACCTGATCAGGACCTATCTTAGTAATATTCTTGAAGTGTACCATTACAAAGATGGATAAAAGAGTGCCGTACTGCTGCATTTGAGGAATTTATCTTTTTTTTTCTTTACAAAAAAAAAAAAAAAAAGGAAGTAGGAAATACAGCACCTAAATGGTAGTAAAATGGTAGTAGGCACACAGAAGATGCTTTTAGACAAGGAAAAAGTAACCAGGTAATTTTTTTGCATGGTCATACATGCTGGAATATAGTTGCTGAGTAACACTGTTGGTATCGGTTGATATAGTTCCTCTGAGTAAAGTAGAGCAATTCCAAAAACACAATAGTGAAAATTTAACATGTGGCAATTCAGAGTATTATTACTCATTTTTATTCTGAGCACTGACAAATAACTAGCCTTCAAATGTGTGCTCTACCCTGCCTGACTTCCAGAAACATTATTTGTTAAAAAGTGTATGATACCTGCATGAGATAAACTCAGACTTTAAAAAATTTGTGTGAATTTATCAACTGAATCTAGCTGTCAGAGGACATTAGACACTAACTCAAATGTTTTCTGTTTGGGCTTCATTTTGGTGAATCTCTTTAAAGAAATGGAGGATAAGGAGCAGAATCATTTTCTCAAACTCCTCTCAAAAACGCTTTGATGGGTCAACAGTTGCAGATCATAGGAGGTGATTTAAGACCAGAGCTGTGCCACATGACAGGCAGTGAATGTTGCAGCCTGCCCTCAGCACAGGAAAGACATGGACCTGTTGGAGTGGGTCCAGAGGAGGGCCACAGAAATCATCAGGGATGGGGCACCTTTCCTATGAGGACAGGCTGAGAGAGTTGGGCTTGTTCAGCCTGGAGAAGAGAAGGCTCCAGGGAGACCTTATAGCCCCTTCCAGTACCTAAAGGGGGCCTAACAGTAAAGATGGGGACAAACTATTTAGCAGGGCCTTTTGTGATAGGACAGGGGGTAATGGATTTCAACTAAAAGAGAGTGAATTTAGGCTTAGATACAAGGAAGAAATTTTTTACTATGAGGGTAACGAAACACTGGAACAGGTTGCCCAGGGAGATGGTAGATGCCCCATCCCTGTAAGCGTTCAAGGTCGGGCTAGATGGGCCTCTGAGCAACCTGATCTAGATAAAGATGTCCCAGCTCATTGCAGGGGAGGTTGGACTAGATGACCTTTAAAGGTCCCTTCCAATCCAAATTATTCTATGACTCTATTCTATGCTTTTTAAGGGCCTGTTGTGACTAAGCTCTTTGGGCTTAAAATTGTGCTTATGCTTGTTTTCCTTCAGCAGAATTCTGAGATGTTGAAAAATATTACGTGCTTCAGAGGCAGATTCTTACAGGCTTGCAAACCCAGAACAGACTTCAAACTGTAAGGTCCTTCAGAATTATCTGAAGGCAGCATAGTTTTAGCACTCATCATCTCATAAATAATATTTGCAGTCCTGAAAGGAAGAAAGACTCACAAACCTGGCCTAAACCTAAGGTTTAGGAAATTTTTGAGAAGGTTTTGTTGTTACCCTGAAAAGACCAGACATTTTGCAGAACTGAATGGCATAGAATAGCTCAAATTTTTCTTTCATTTACGTACCTGTCATATTTTTATTCCTGTCCACACTGCTGATGTCCTACAAGATGTTGGGGATCATTCACTTCAGTTAGAATCATCTGCAATACACAGTTGCCTAGGGTTACCAGCTAACATAACAAGATTTCCAAATAATTTTTATTTTGAAAACTCAAAGCAATTATTTAAGTGCCTATTAGGAACATATTTAACCCAGGTATTTCATATACAGGGATTTAGAGCTTAAGCAGGAAACCAGTCACATGACTAAACATTCACTGTAGAGACTGCTTGAAAAATAATGATTAGAGAATCAGCAAAAAATAACCATAATAATTGGATCCATTAAAACCATGAGAAAATTCATGCAGTCAACAAAATTAACTTGCACACAGGGTTTTTATGATTGATGAAGTATTTATCGAAAATGGCTTGAATGGTTCTAGCCAATGAAAGTAGTTTTGTGTTCGTGGCAGCTTCAGTTTTAAACATCTGCTATTTTCTTAATCAAATATATTTAAGAAAATTATTACAAAAGTCCATTTCTAGTACCTTTGGAACTCACCCAGTAAATGACTGCTGAGTAAACAAGCTGTTAATCTATAATATATGAAAAGCAGATTTCAGTCCCCAAGCATACTGCAGCACTGTTCTGTAATCCACTTACCTAGGAAAACCAAGATACTTCTGATTTGAAAATTCCCTTTCAAACCACAAATGTGCAGTTAAACCCGGTGCTAGGGTGGTAAAGATTAGCCTAATATCATCAAGGGATCAGTAATAAAATTAATTTAGAACATTCCACTAGGAGTGCATGTCAGATTCCACTATATTATTTGTTCTTAATTTATGAAAATGCTTTTAACTCCCTGGGTACACAAAGACTATGACTTGACCTAGTCTGTTTCCTTACACTGTGCTTTCCTAGTTGTTTCCTCATCTTTAATGTCAAGTTCTAACTTCATGGGCTTTTTTTTTTCAAGATGACATGATAATAAGTAGCTTACTCAGGATGAATGTTTCAAGCACTAAGCTACATTAAGACATTATGTGTCAAAATTCTGCCATATTCCTTGCTATTCATCTATTTGTGCACAATTCTTGAAAGAGATGCTCCTTTTTTTCTAAAAAATTCCAACAGCATTATGTTCAGAAAAGTGCAAGTAAGTCACAGCACAATTACTTTTGAGAAACATTGTTTTGCAATCTAGACTGCCATTGACTGAAACCTTTTTGTGTTGCTGCACAGTTTGTGGAATCAAATTGAAGTGTTCCTACTGATTTCAGGGTTTTGGAACAGACTTTTGTTAAATGAAATTTTATTTCTTCGGGGTTCCAATGGACATATTTCCTCATCTTCAAAATCCAGTTTGCAGAAAGCGATGCCTCCAGCTTTTGTTAGCACAGATATGCCCTGAACAGACATCCTGAAAGGAAGAAAGACTCACAAAGGCACATTATCCTATAAAAGAACCGCTGAAGCCAGTGTGAGTTATTCCATTTTCTTTCAGTAAAGAATTTGAGAACAGAGACATGTATTCTCACTGGCATTAGTCAGACACCTCAAATGAAAACTTCAGGCAGAAGAAACTTTGTCATTTCCCCACTTTGTGATATTTTGTCCTTTCTTTCTATGGAGTCAAATCATGCCCAAGAAAAAAATTGAATTACATTATAGTAACTGGTCTGATACAGTCTAACGGGGTAAAGATACCTCACATTTGTTTTTATCTTAACTGATCTCTTTAGACTAAAGAGATATCATACCTGGTTTTTTTAGATAATTCACTCAGGAATTTTGAAAAGAATGTTGGAGTATATGAGTAGAAACTAACATTCCTACTAAGTTTCATTACAAATCCTGTCCTTTCATGTTTTCATAACTTTTGTATAAAACACATTCTGATAAAATGGTTTAATAATGTTGTATTGAAGATCCTTCCTAGACCAATTTTATTAATAATTTTTCTTTGGTGAAGCAAATCATTAGGCTTGCTGTACCTGTGGAGGTGTAATAAATATTTACTAGCATTTAAAACAGTTTGGATCCAGTTAAAATGGATCTTTATTATAAGCATAATTCTCTTCTATTAACATCTTGACAGTCATCAAGATTACAAAGTGAATTTGTACGATAAAAGTCTTACTAGTTGAAATACCTATTAAATTTTATATATACATAAAATAAATACATATTTTAACAAGACTTCATGTCCTGGCACTGGTGCTGCTGAGGCACATGACTCCAAGGTGAGGAAGGGAGTGCTGCCAAAGCACAGCCCTACTGTGAAATTTAAGAATGCAACTCGTCATGGGGTGCAGTTTCTGGCAAAGCCTGGAAATACCAGTTCTCGCCAATAGTTCACGCTGTGAAAGAGGAAAACAAATAATACATTTTTAAGGTATTTAAGATATTGCCAAGGCTGGCAAAAGTAATGTGTAGTGCCAGAAAGGCCTAATTCCCATTAATTCTATTTTACACTAATGGTGCTAGGCACTTCTTTGTAGGGTAGGGGCTTCCTTAAATTTCAGGGCTAGCGTAAAGTGATTGTATTGCAAATTAAAAGTAGGGCACTGGTGTTACACAGTACTGCCATGAGGCACACTTTCTTACTAACAGTAAATTTAGGAGACAGCTGGGCAAGCTTTGCAGTTGCTGCCTGAAAAGGAGGGACAATACGGCCCTCAATCTAGGCACGCTGCTGTTTCTGGAGAATAAATGGAAAGAGGAAGAAGAAGAAAGGAAGTCGAGGTTAACAAACAGCATAATAAAAGCTGGCTGCATACCTTAGCAACTGAAGCAACCCTAGAAGATGCTTTTTAGGATTAGAAGTGATTTGTCTATGCATTGATTCATGTACAAAAAATTCTGGGTAGAGAGCACATCATTTAAAAGCTTGTGTCTTTTATTTACAAAGCCTCCAAGTCAATCATCTAGAAAATACGATCTCAGGATTTTTATTTATTCTTTTTTGGGAACTCACTGTTTCCCGGTAAGAGAACAGATCTAGTTTCTATACTGCTTCTTCACGATAACACTTCAATGAAGCGTTCAGAGGTGAAAAAGAACCTGCTTTTTGAGTTTAATAAAAAGATACATTACTTGATGAGTAGGATTAAAATTGGTAGAGCCTTTGAAAACAGTTTGACAAAGAAAATACTTCCTTAGTTTGTTTTGAAAAGTGCATTTTGTTTCATTGCAAATCTGAAAGAGGCAGAATGAAATGGGAAACTGCAATTCCAGAAAAAGAAATCAATTTTCATATGAAAACATGAACAGTAAAAGACCACATTTTGCTTCACTTTCCTGGATACCTATCACTCAAAGGTTTTTTGTTAGTTTCTCCTTTTCAGTATAGCCTTCTGTGTGCTTGAAAAGCAGAAAGTTTTATACTGGGGCATTTGATAGATGTGAAGGATTTCTTGCTTCCTACGGTGTTTATAAACAATATTGTATCAAAATTTGTTTTGCCAAGGGCAAGCATTACCTCTGGAAAGAATTCAGTTTTCACGAGGAAGAAAGTAGTATTTCAGGAACTATCTACAGAATTTCCATTATTCGGAGGTACATTACGCAGATCTCCAAGGTTACATCCTCTCCAAGGCACATTACTGAATATGTGTAAGGTTTCCATTTTCCTGACAGGAACAATTACAAATGCCATGCAAGAATAATTTCATACAGAAGCACCAGAAATACTCTTGGGTAGCAGTTAAAAATGCTTCTGCTAATGCTACAGTTGCAAAACAAAAATACTAACTAGTAAACAGATAGGTATTTATAGTTATCTTAAAACCTAATTATATGATTTTATAACAAGGCACTAAATAGGTAATATTTGACATGGTAATAGTTACCTTCAAGGTTTTAGCATGCCTTTAAATTGTTCATGTGGATACCAGAACTCTCCATCCTGTATCTGTAGCACTAGAAAGAACTGCCAAGTGTCCTGTTAAGATTGGCACACATCACACTAGCACTTCTTATTAAAAAACAAAAGCATGTGGAAAAGAGAAGCTTGCTTTCATCCTCCAACAGCTGCAAAGCTGTAGAGTCAATGCAAGTTCAACATATAGGATTGGATTCCTGGGTTTTTTTTTGCTGACTCGGTATTTGGTTTGTAATTCTTAACAAAGTGATAATACATGCAGAATGCTCAATAGGAATATTCAAAAATATATTTAAAGAAATATTTTTAAGTACAGCAGTATGAATAAACCACACTGTTTTCAACAATCATTTTGTTTTGACCAGAGGATATGCTAACACCATGGATTCATTTTTAATTTTACTTTGGACAGTTTTTCACCTTTTTTTCCCCCTCAGCTGCTGTTTCTGCGGAGTGAGGGATAACCAAGCAGAACACTTCTTTAATAAAGCACAGAACTAGAGCAGGGAAGATATATAAGTAAGTGCTAACACAACTTATCTGAGCCAGCCTGTGTTTGCATTGGAAGTTACTGCTATTTGAAAGTAGGTTGGAAAAAAGTGCAATCAGAATTGATAAAGGTCTTCCAGCATGCGATCTTAAGACAAAGTTAACGGAAGAGCTTCTATTTGTTTCACTGGACTTAAGTCCATTTTCCATCATGCTCTCTGGATTTGGTGTTCTTTCTCTCAATATTATGTCCACCTTCCCCGTTCCCCCTACTTGGTGCAAAAACTTTCCCGTGAAAAACACCATCTCATCAAAACAATACTGGTTTTTAGACACAGCACAATACACCAGCAACAAAGTCAACAGGAGGCCTCCTCAGATTCAGAATGGAGTTGGTAATTCATACAGGGGAGAGAAACATAACTCCACTAGAGCTGGAAAGTGAGAGATCTCATTTCAGCTCTAACTTCTGCCTGACTCTGGAGAGGGCCTGGAAGCTACATGGCTTACATGACCTCTTTAGCTCATGGCTACTGTGGGCTATGCTAGAGTATGCAAATTCTCGCCAAATGCAAAACAACACTGAGTTTTCAAAACAGAGCTGTTCTTTGCACTGTGCTCAGCAGATGCCTTCAACTCCATCAGCTTAAAATTAGGCAGGTCTTTAACCACCTGAGAAGGTGACTGCACACTCCTTCCATGTTTCAAGCTTATCTATGCTTCGGTGTTTCAGGAGAACTATTGCAAACGCTGCTTTCTTGTAGTACAAATGTTTCATAACGCTGGACATGGTCCCCCTTCCAGCCACAGTAACAACAGTATCCCTTAGCCAAGTGTTACTGAAGAGTGACTTTTGGGGCAGAGGGAGAAGTAAACCCTTCTGGATACGGACATGTTTTCCTTTTTTGTCATTATCTATCTCTTCTCTAGCCACTCTTCTCCCTTATTCATCTCCAGACAAGAGTGTAGGGTGCTTATATTTTCAAAGTGTTCTTCATTTTTGGGTTCTTTACTCTTTTGTGAAGCAGCTTATGTGTGAAACCTCCCACACATTAACTATACAAGTTTCTGAAATACAATGCAGTATTTCTCCAACGTTGTATTAAAATCATAGCACCATTCAGAAGGGCATAATAGTAACACTGCTATCTCAGGGTAATAAACCAGTGTCAGTTTTATTTTGTTAAGAAATCAACATTCTGCAATAAAGTGTTTAGTAGATTGTGAATCAGCCACTGTGAAGTTAAAGCCAGCAGCTCTCTCGAGCTGCAGCATTTCTTAGCTACTTAAAGTCTCTCCTGGAGCCATTTTTAAACCTCAAAATATTTTCTTCTTGCGCTGTCTTACACACCAATATGTATTAGTTTCCATGTTTAAATATTAGCAATATAACCTGTATACACATTTAAATGTATAAAGTATTAACAAACCCATTTCAAAAGGGACTGCAACCCAATTCTAATATAAAGAGAAGTCATGTAAATACAGAATCATGGAAACCTATGGAGGTAAGGAAGACACCTGTCAAGTGCTTCAGTCCAACCTCCTGCTCAAAGCAGGTCCATTAGCAACAGGCTGCTCAGGGCTGTGCCTGGTAAAGTTTTGGATATCTCTAAGGATAGAGGCTCCACAGCCTGAGAAACCTGTGCCAGTGTTTAGGCACCTCCTGGCAATTTTTTCCCCCCATCCTTTCATTACTGGAGTTTCCTGTGTTTTGACTTAGGTACAGTGCCTCTCATCCTACTGCTGTGCACTTCTAAGAATTGTCTGGCTCTATGGTGTATCTACCAATCAGGCAATTGTAGACAGCAATAAGGTCTCCCATGATCTTCTGCTTCTTAAGCCTGAACAGACCGCTGTCCCAGCATCTTCTTGTACATCCTGTACTGCAGACCCCTGGCCATCTTGTATGCCTCTGCTAGTTTCCCTCCACTGTGTCTATGTCCTCCTGCACTGAAAACCCAAACCTGGATATAGTACTCCAAACGTGGTCTCACAAGTTCCTAGTAGAGGGGAAGGATCACTTTCCCAGGCATTTTGGCTACAGTCTTACCAACACAGCCCACTTCCCAGCTGACCACATTCTCTGCAAGGGCATACTGCTGTCTCACGTTCAACTTGTCCACCACGACCCAAGTCTTGTTATGCAGTTGCTTCTCAGCCTGCACTGCTACACAGCGTTGTTCCTTCTCAGGGGCAGGACTCCACATTTGTTTGAACTTCATGATGCTTCAGCTGACTCATGTCATAGGCCTGCTGAAGTCCCTCTGAATAGCATCCCTACTCTACAGAGCATCAGTCGTTTCTCCCAGCTTACTACTGCCCATGAACTTGCCCAGAGTACTCTGTCCCGTCATCCAGATCATTAATAAAAAAGTTAAACTGAATTGACACCAATATCAATCCCCAAAGGACAACACTAGTATCAGGCTGCCAGCTGCTGGCCATTGCTCTTTGAGCCCAACAGCCAAGACAATTTTAGACTCCCCCTAACAATATACTCAGCAAGTATATGTCTCACAATTTTGGATGTGCAGTTGGACATTACACCAAAGGCTTTACTAAAGCCAAGAGAAACCTTCGTTGTCCTCCTCTTGGCTACAAAGTCAGGCATCTTATAGAAGCAATCGGGTCAGCTGGGTACGATTTTCCCTTGGAAAATTCACCTGCTTGTTCCCAAACGTTCATTGTCTTTCGTGTGCTTGAAATTCTTTGAGGAGGATTTGTTCATTAGCATTCCCACAAACTGAGGTAAGCTGACTGGCCTGTATTTCCCTATATCTTCCTTCTTGCCCATCTTACGAAGGCACAAAGGTTAGGCACCTAGACACAGATAAATTAAAATTTACTGAGGAAGAACAGTCAGGGACAGGAGTAGACTGAAACTTAAGATACCCATACAGTCGTATCTCTTTTCCCTCTAATTCACTATCTAAATAAAGTGCTTTCCATGAGCCTCTCTTCACTCTCCCTTCTCTAGCTCTTGCAGAACTGTAGCTACAAGGTATTTTCCAGTCTCACAGGAATGAGTGCTGACTGAAAAAGCTTCTGCAGATAAAACAGTCTGTTTTCAGGAAAAGCACCACTCAGATAATAAATCTCCTCCTCAAACTTTCTCACTACAAGAAAGATGTTGCTCACTACAAAAAAGACATTGAGGTGCTGGAGTGTGTCCAGAGAAGGGCAATGAAGCTGGTGAGGGGTCGGTCTGGAGAACAAGTCTTAGGAGGAGAGGCTGAGGGAGCTCAGCGTGTTCAGCTTGGAGAAAAGGAGGCTGAGGGGAGACCTTATCACTCTCTACAACTGCCTGAAAGGAGGGTGTAGAGAGGTGGGAGTCCGTCTCTTCTCCCAAGTAACAGGCAATAGGTTGAGAGAAAATGGCCTCAAGTTGTGCCAGGGGAGGTTCAGATTGGATATTAGGATATTATGTTTACACTGAAAGGGTTATTAAGCATTGGAACAGGCTGCCCAGGGAAGTGGTTGAGGCAGCATCCCTGGAGGTATTTAAAAGGCAGGTAGACATAGTGTTTAGAGACACGGTTTAGTGATGGTTTTTGTCAGTGTTAGGCTGATGGTTGGACTAGATGATCTGAGACGTCCCTTCCAACCTAGACAATTCTATGAATCTATGATTCTAACCATCTGTTTTTTCCACAGGCAGAGACAGTGTGAGATCCTTCGCCTTTGAAAATCTTTTGTGTGTGTACCTTTTTGATGGGACTCCACCTCCACTCATCTGGACAGGAGCATGCAACTTAACCATTTTGGAACTGTGTTTCTGGCCGATAGCCCCAATTGTCTGTGTTGAAAAGAGGCCTAGTTTAATTTGACACCCATAAATCCATTTACTGTAGGGACTTTTGAAGGGCAAGCTAATTGAAATAATACAGACATTACCTTCAAATCTTTATTTCTCCATCTACAGTTGCAAAGCACACAGAAAAAAAGGATTAAAAAAAAAAATCAATAAATATTGATAACTATACATTGACCTAACCTTTAATCCCCCTTCACACAGCTGCCCACTTAGCTGCCTACCTACATCGGAGGAAGCAGGCTGATCTGTTGCTATTTATGCGAGACTTGAATTTCTGTGAATATCCAGTGCCAGTGCATAGGCAGCCGCTTCCCAATGAACTCCCTCTTGTTTCAAGTTTTGGAAACTAATAGTTTAATATCTTCCTTATTTTTTCCCCAAGAATAAGCTTGGTATGAATAAACCATTCTAACCCAGACTGAACCAGATAGACAGACTCAAAAGGCTTTCTATTAGAAATGGAGATATCTTTCTCAGGAGCATCACCTATGCCATTATTTAGGTTCTTTTTCAATGATTTAATGCTATTCATTCAAGCAGGATACTATCACAGAGGGTTTGAACTGTATGTACAGGAACAATTACCTCCTGCTTTCTCCACAAAGAAACAGCTGACTGGGTGTCACAGTTTGGTTACAGAGCTTTGACATCCAAATGGAATTTTTTATACTAATTAAGTACTTAGAATAAATTACATTTCAGATAATAGCTACCTATTGTCATTACATGTAGCCAAAAAGAGACACTCCTGTGCTAGACAAAAGCTTCTAAAGTCTGTCTCACTTGTGAATTTGGGATTTTCATACACTTCTAGTCCCTGAGTATAGCAGGTAATCCACTGATGTTCGTCAGATACTGACAGAGCACTGCTTTTGAACAGCTCACAAGTTGCAACAATCTGATCCGTGAATCTTCCATGAAAGGAAGAAAAAAGCCACCAGCAAAAATCCATTTATTAAATGCCTATAGGTGTTCCCATAGTGCTGTGCCTGAGATGGTGTTTCAGAAAATTCTGCTGTTTTCACTCATGCCCTGAAGGATTGTTTTGATGACCCTGTCAAGGATATTAATCATGTATGGAGGAAGGATCTACTGTGGTTGCAGTAAATAATTCCTCTTCTTCCTTTATTTTGAGTGTTTTGTCAAAATGTATCACATCAGCTCAGTGCTGAAAACACAGCAAGCCTCAATGGAGAAGTACTGTATTATTAAATGCAATATATTTCTTCCAAACCAGCATTTTTTTCATTGATAAATGAGTTATCTTATGCTTTAACTAGCTACTCCTGGGACACTGATAAGCATTTTGAAGAGGACTCTCATAGGTCAATGTATTTTAGGCCCAAAATTTTTCTTCAATGTGTACATTCAAGAATCCATTGTGAATCATGGCTTGAGGGTGCCTGAAGTTTGTTGCTGCCCTCAGCATTTAGAAACGCAGTATGCCTCCTCTGACTAGGAGATGATCTCATGCATTTCTGGAATAGGATGGTCATTTTTGTTTTGGGTATCTTGTATTAAACCACAGGCGTATGGAGATTTTCTTTAATAAAATAAACCCTCTTTGTTCCAGCAAGGCAGAAAACAAATCAATGAAATTTTGTTTAGTGTTTGTTTTTTAAAAAAATAGCCTAAAGTTTCCTAAACCTTTCAGAACCATCCTAGCTTAGAATCTGTAATGCTTTGGGACTTCGCTATATCTTCCCAAATTTGATACCTTTAACCTTGATTCTTCCAAGCAGGGGATTAAGACTTATTTCTAATGAAAAGTCAGCTCCTGTTCAGATAAATACTAGCTCCTTTTTTCTCATTAAATGGGGAAAAGTTTGCAGAAAATGACACATACTAGTTTTCGATCATGTTTTTGTACTTTGGCCATCTACATGACTCTCTCAGTCCCAAAAAGCTAATAAAGTCTAGAATCAGCAAAATGGTATGCTCCAATATCTGCTATTTAGCAAAGGTTAGAACTTCTCTCTTAGAATGTGTTTAAGTAACATTTAAGCTTCAATATTAACTTTCTAGAAGTTATATGAGCATTATTTTTTCATTAGTGTGAGCAAATGTTTGATGTCTGCCCTGCTTTTGGATATTAAAAATCAGCTTGATGAACAATATCTTTCTTCCCATCTTAAATCACAGCTGCTCATTTTCCTGAAACTTGGTCCTATAGGAGTCAGATGTTGCAATAACCAGAGTTCCTCTTTTCCTGGAAGGTTTGCAGGCCACGGTAAGATACCAGCCAAATGTGTCATCTATTTTTAGCTCTCTTTACACTCACAAGTCATACATAACTTAGAGTCTAATCATACTTCAGTGACAGACCTTAAGAACAACTCTTTCTTGAATGTGCTAATCAATTGTAAGAGCATTCAGCATTCACTTTAATATCATCCTTCTGAAAGGAACAGGAGAAGTCTCAAGCAAAAAGGAGTTCACAGTTTGCACTGGAGTCACATTTTGAAAAAAGCAACGATTTCATCTTTTTAGATAAAAGCTTTGACTTGAGAGTTCGAAGGTAGAAAACAATACAAAAGTACCGGTCAACAAGATGATGCAAACCAGACCAATCTGACTAAGATTTTACTTACACAGCACGTCCAAAGACATTATCTAGAAATGGAGTCTCAAGTAGGTATTTCATTTATGGACAGAGTTATGCTGACCCCCAACTATAGCATCTGAGCAACAGTCACATCTTTCACCTGCATCTTGCCCCAGGCCTAACAGCTCTCTTCATAGATACATGGCTTGCAAAGCCAGCCAGACGCACATCGACCAAACATCAAAGCACGTATCCACCAGGATCACCTAGAAGCAGGAACTCGCATTCTATAGAGGTTTTAAAGTAACATTTAGAATCCCTTTTGACTCAGCGTTTTGCAGTAAAAGAAGTATCGCACAGATTTCAGCGTCCTTGCTGTGAAAGAAAGCAGCCCTGTTTTCCATAAGCCCTTCAGACTGTGTTATGAAGCATGTTTATTTAATCTGTAGTGAACCTTAATTGGTGTTCTGCGTAGCCGTGACATACCATACTGTGCTGTTAGACAATTACAGCATGCGTATTTTTTTAAATTAGCAGCTTGTCTGTTGCAGATGAGCATGTACATAATCATAGTGAAAAAAAAAAGAAAAACAAACAAAAACCCAAAGCACCAACCAAAAAACCACAACCCTGAAAATCATAAAAAGCGGTGCAGTGAAGAGCTACAGTTAAGAACTTAAACTTAATTTTCAATGTTACAATTTTTTTATGGGACATTTTTTGATCAGGATTAGGAGACATAAGACATTCTGTCTGTTTCCCTGCATGAAATGCCACAAAAGAGGGTCATGAAAAAATCCTCAAATTATATCACTTCATGGTGACACTAAAGTTCTCAGTCCACTAGGATGCCTGGTATGGTATGACACAAAAACCTTAGTTCTACAAGGTGACTTCTACAGGGGCACCATTCAGACTTCTGCACAGGTAACCCTTACAGTGTCAGGAAAAGAGGAACTAGGAAAAAAAAAGCCACTGGAAAAAAAATGCAGCTTGAGACCTGTTATGGACTAGTCATGAAAGGGTTGTAAATGAGTCACAACCCAGTGACAAGTGAGTGAACTTTTCCTTATAGTGGACACAGCTATGCAGACATTTCAAAGTCTTTAACCCATTATTAAAGTGGTTGTTCAGTTTTTGAGCAGAACTTGTCACTGCACCATGGAATTTCTTGAACTGCCTTCCTTTTCACTTGGGAAATACAGCTATGACTTTGCATAAGTATCAAAGTGGGAAAGCTCAAAATATTTCTCACCTTTCCTTCCCGACCTAACGATCTTCACAATATACAAAATGATAGAAACATCTGGTACATATCAACAACAACTGCTGGCTTCATAGCAATATATTTGTAAGAAAGATAGTCAGAGACATCTGCTCTGCCATGCTGTCTGCTCAAATGATCTGCCAGCCTGAGGTGTTCTTTCCAGAGCTAGTGTTTTTAACTCTCTAGAAGTATGTGGACCTCTACTTCATGGAAGTGTTGCACATTGGCTAGCAAACAAAAGAAGGGATTTAAATACTTGTACTTTGGAAAAATAGCAGAAAAGGGCAGAAGCGGGTTTCCAAAACAAAGTCCTCACAGGCCTCTTAAGGAGGCTAAAGTGGCAGAGGGAGGGGATCTTATACTATCTAGCATCGATTAACCCATACAAATACATATTTGTGTTCCGATCTCACAATTCATTTCATTCTTATAGACCTCAGAGGACATTTTTCTAACAGTGTGATTTCCCAATTGGCAATCCTTCTTCTTTAGAAGAGAAACTATAACATTCCCTTTGACTTCCATCTTCATCTCCACTTATAAGACAAGCGTTTTCTCTACCAGGAGTGGCACCATTTCAGTGGTGACAAACTGTTAGCAAGAAAAGAATCAGATTCTTACCCATTGAAGAGTGCGGTTGTGATAAACTTCCTAGGCACTTGAACACTTCTGACACTGTTCCTCTAAATTCCATCAGAATTTCTGAAAAGCAGAGTTGAGACTAATGACTCAAATGCATAAAACTAATTTCCCTTCAGGAAAACCCTTTTTAAAAAACAACAATAAAAAAAAGAAGCTAAAAAAATCACTACATAGATTTCCAGGTACAAATCATGTTAAGAGAAGTTTTAACTGTACCTACAATACAGTTACTCCTTAAAAATGTGTGGTGGGGTGACCTTGGCCAGCTGCTGGACTCTCACCCAGCCACTGTCTTATTTCCCCTCCTCAACACAATCAGGTCAGGGGGAAATAATTTGAAAAGGCTTGAGGGTTGAGATAAAGACAGGGAGATTGCTTACCAATTACCTTCATGGGCAAAACAGACTTGGCTTGGGGAGAATTAATTTAATTAATTGCCAATTAAACTACACTTGGGTAGTGAGAAACAAAGACAAATTAACACACCTTTCTCCTAACACTCTTCATCCCATTGTCCCAAAGTGGGGTCGTTTGCTCGGTGTGCAAGATGCCAATATACACACAGAGCAGAGGTTTTTGTTTAAACCATTTCTGCAGAGATGGGTTCTAGGTGGTAATCCACAAAGCTAGTACACTGGCCATCAAACTCCTCGGAATATTTATATGGTTCAAAACACAGAAATACAAACCCTTAATTATCATCATTATTGGTTAGTACCTTATCTTAACAATTTTTATTGGTTAGTACAGTCTCTCACTTTCATTTAAAGCTACAGTGTCCTTTAATTGATGTGCCCATGCTCCAGTAGAGTGTGTGTGTGGAGGGTAGTTCAGTCTCTAATTAGTTGGTGATCATGATCTCCCACTGCCACCTTTATATTCCCTTTGTTGCTTTTAGTGGTTGTCTGGTTCTCATCTGGTTTTCAGCGCCTCCTGTGGAGGAGCATTCTCTTCTTATCAGCCTTCTGTTCCTCTCCAAGGTTATATTCATTAGCAAGGCATGCACTGTTTATATACACTGTCCTGTTTCACAAGGCCTCGTAACCTTTTTACAGCTCTTTGCTTTCGCTCAGTGAAAGATTCCAATTTCTAAGGCACCTCAATCCCAGGCTCAACTTCATTCCCAAGTCCTCTTTCTCCTCCCCAGCCAAGCATGGCAAGGGAATGGATGTTGTGGTAAGTCCATAACAGCCCCTCTCTGCTACTCCCCCCTCCTTACACTTTCCCCTGCTCCAGTATGGATCCTTCCCTTGGGCTGCACCTTCCTTCGGGATAAACTCACTCCAGCACGGGTCCTCTGTGCACCGCAGTGAGGGCGCCTGCTCCACCAACAGTCTCTCCATGGGCTGCAGTGCAATTCCTGCTCCTGCAGCACCTCCTCCCCTGGGTACTGCAGGGCTGTTTCTCATACTTTTCTTTCCCCTCACTGCCTAGGCAGTGTTTTGCCCTTCTTAAATACAATATTTGCAAGGTGGTGCCACCAGCATCACCGTGGCAGCTGTGGCGGGGCTGCTGCCTGGGACTGGCATGGGGCAGCCTCTGTCTCCTCTCAGAAGCCTCTGCACCCTCACACTCGTACCCAGTGCAAAACACTTAATTTCAGGTTTAGGTTATTGGATTTAAGAAAGCAAAACCATTTTGTTGTGGAAGTCACACTGAAGGAACTCTTTTCCCACCTTCGAGGCACTACATGAATCACCCATGCAATTACCACTATTCAAATTGTTTTATAGGTTTACACTAAATAGATTTTCAAATCTGTTTTCCCTAATCCCTTCCCTCCCACATCCATAATAATCAGTGTAAGATTTCAAAATAATCATAACATTCTTGCCTCTCTCAAATATGAAATATTGCTGGTATGTGGTTTCCAGTTAAACTTGATGTTTTTTTGAGAAAACGCTTGGTCCCTTGCATGGAGGCATTCAGACACAAGCAGAAAAAGAAACCCAGAGAGAGTACTACTGCAAGGCTTTTTCAAGCTGTTAGGAATAAGCTAACACTAGCTAATTTTAGCTTTTGGGGTCAGATTCATTTGTGCTGTCTGGTTTCTTTCTTTCTTTGTTTTGCTGCATTGTGCCAGATGGGCAGGGAACAGACTGAACATACTGGATTTACAACTGCCGTGCATCATCAGGGTAGCTCCAAGCGGTGGAAGCTTGTGATTCACTGCTGCCTGCGACAATCCCTGGCTCACATTTTCCCCTCCTTCGTGCTGTTGCCCAGTATGAGTTCACACACATCCCCATCATCTCTCCCCTTCATTTAACAAACTCAGCTGAAGTGTATTCAGCTGCATCCAGGACATGAAAATAAGAAAAAAAACAGAAGGCACTTGAAGGATGGAGATATGCTGGGAAAACGCCCAAAGAGAGAATATCTTATATTTCCACTCCAATTTGTCAGTATTTCCCACATGGAGAAATATGCATCCTGCCACAACTGTTCCATCATCATGGAAAGACCAAAGAACTTTAAAGGCTTTGCTTGCCACTAAAGTAATCAGGATAAATTTTGTCATGTCATGAAAAACATCCTCTCCAACCCAGTGTTAACATTAGGCGCTTGTCCTCAGCTTTACCTTAGCCACATTGCAGGTAATTTTGTGTCCAGCCATCTGTTTTGCTGATCCTGACCCTCAGATTTGACTTCTCAACTCTACCCCATCACTGTGGGCTTCCTTAAAGACCACCAGGTAGTGGCTGAGCCCTGTCGCTGCAGCAGACCTGCTCGCTCACCTCACTCAGATGCTGCAGGACTGTGTCCTTTATGGACAAGAGCACAGCCAGCCCGGCTGGCAGCCTTGGCTTCTTTTGCCTCACACAGCTTCTAGCTCTTACTGTTCTTGCATTTCTTGAAATCAAGTGGCTGCATCCTCACATTATGGCTATCAAGGTCTTATCTTCACTTTAAAAGTGGGAAGCGGGTACCGAGAGACGCTTATTCCCTATTGGAGCCCCCAGTAGTAGCTATGCTGCTAGAGTTTCCCATCAGAAGCATCTTTAAAATTTATTTTCTGATTCTGCTTAAGCCATTGGGGGAAAAAAAAATAAAGCTATGGTTCTGGGAAAATAGTGCCTGTGTGGTAACATTCATTGACATGCTAACATCACTGTAACAGGATAGCCTCATTAAAATAATTTTCTCCATGTAAATAAACCCTATGGTAGCATCATGAAATCTGTGACAGTGTTTTGCATATGACAGGCTGATATGGATTTTGCAGCTATTTTTATATAAAAGAAAAAAACAAAAAGAGAATCTTTGCAGCAAACATACTCATTGGAAGCAATTGATAAAGGCATGGAAAGAAAGCAAAAGCAGAAAATTCCACAAGGAGACACTTGACAAGAATCCAGCTACTGCCCAAAGGAAGAATAGGGGACTAGAGAGGAAAGTGCTTTTATGCGAGTTGAGCAAACACGGATGTAATACACACAGTAAAGACTAGAAAAGGAAGGATGCTTATAAGCTTAGAGAGTTTACAGGGGTTTTTTTTATTTTTATTTCACAGTTGCTGTCTCTCTCATACCTTCTGGTGTTAGGGCCACAAACATTTTCTAAAAATCAGATAAGATAGTAAGGAGAAAGACACCTGAGGAATACAGCTTTCTCTTCTCTGTACTCAAAAAAGAGATTGCAAGCTCTCTCCAACTGCAAGCATCAGTCATGGCTCCAGATAAGAAAACAATATCTCCCACCTCCCATGCATCCTGCCCATGCACTTTCCAACTATGTTCTTTTCTGCATGATTTTTATATTGTCACACGTTCTTGGAGATTGGCAAGTATGTACCACTCTGGACACAGCACAAAAGTTGTTAGGGATACATATTGTCTGCATGATTTCAGCACTTAAAAGTCTGCTTGCTGGCATGTTCAATAACACCTGTCTATGAACAAGGTGGGAAGCCAGGCTTTGTTTCAGTTTAGGCACCTCTGCCTGGCCAGTGCTGCAATAAATGCCCCTCAGCAAGTCTCCACGGCAGGCACAAGCACTTACAGGTAGAGATAAATTATCACTGAAAGCATTTAAAAGCAAACAAAAATATTTTGGCATTGTATCAAATTTTTGTTCATTTCCCATAAGGGTTGCTTGCCAACTCGGCATATTCCAGAAACAATTTTGCCTTGTTTGCCCACACTGCCGAGGTAGATGCTGTAGCACACACAGACGTGTTCCAGCTTCCTTCCAACTCCATAAGGCACAGAGCAGTGCCACCGCAGCTGCCAGCAGCTCCATGCAATCTAGTGGCTTTTTCATTTATTCAGCTCCATCACTACGCTTTGTGTGCGTGGAGCAGCACAGCTGCAAATCAAGCTCTAGCTCAGGCAGGGGTACACAAGCTTCTGTCAGCAAGCTAAGCTTGAAGGAGAAAGATTAACAATTTTCCCCAACCACAGAAAAAAAAATTAAATACTTTGCCACTCTTCCTTTCACATAGGCCTTATTTCAAAGTAACTTGGAGACCACCCTGTTTTACTGCAGTTGCAATACTTAAGTTGCTCATGTAACAAGAAGTAACAAAGACTATATCTACTTACTTTTTTTTCCCTATGTATTTAAAAACATATAAATCTGCACATAAGCCTCAAATCCTCTAGTATTGCTAGTATCCACTATAAGCAAAGCTCTTCATCCCAGTCTAAACATTGTTATTGGATACATACTTTGCTGAACAGCTGCCAAGTGCTCAATTAATATAAATTGTCTCAGCAACACTAAAGCCATATACTGAAGGATTGACTCCTGGTGTATGAAGGTGAGTGCAAACATGTATCTACAGGTAATACAGCTTGGTTTAATAGAGCCCAGGCTGTATACGAGAGTTTCATAAACAGAGCAAAGACTTCACTAAAACAAAAAGTCAATACACATTGCTTTTCTAAGGCAGGTACTTAAATGAAGAAGCTCTACCCCATTCCTCAAAGTCAGTGATCCATCTCGCTTACAGTTTAACTTGCTAGGAAGCAGATGGCAAATAAACAGATTGCAGAAAAACTCAGGAAGTTTGTAACCTGCTCTGCTGGAGAACACCAACACAGAAGATTTCACAACCCCTTAGAAAAAAAAAACCAACCAAACCACAAGACTCTGTTTTTTCAACTCTTGGAAGTTCCATATGAGTCCATCTGTATTGATAGATAATATTGCCTGAACTCTTGTGCCACACCTCTTCCGTAATATCACTGGAAGAATTTGTATCTGGGGCTGGATTAAGCCTACAGTTGTTAAAGGCATGTCTTTTGCTGTGAAAGGGATTAAGTTGATTATATTAACTGCCAGCTGTTGCAATTAGGAGATTTCAGAAACTAACGACAGCTGTGAATAGCTTCACATGGCTGTGAATTATGTCCTTTTCCTTAACACATTAAAGGTGCCAGCCACTTCCCAGGGCTGTGTATTAGATATAATGAATTAATTGTTGCACAAAAATGACAGCAGGACAAGGCCCATAAAATCCAGCACATACCACAAACAAACTCAAGAGAACGGATAAAAACCCAGAGCAACTAATTATCCATCCACTCACAAACAAAAGAACAAAATAAACAGGAAAATAGGAAGGTCATGTTTTATCCATCAAGATTTAACTGCACCATTACTTTGGCCTTTTATGGGCCAAGATAAGAATCTCTTTAGGTGCTTATATCAGGCAGAATCAATCATTAATTTATAATATGTGCTTTGTACCTGGTTCCCTTTTCCTAACTATCAGTTACCAAAGTTACTTCACAATGTTAAATCCATAAGTATTATATGCCATAGCTTCAGGGTTACAGTAATGTTTTTAGCTATTAATCAAGTTGCCTCATTTCTTGATTTTAGTTGCCTGGCTCCAGTGTAACTATTTGTTTGTTTGGCATTAGGATGTAGGTATTAGAAATCAGCAAGTGACATTGATGCCAGCGGTAATGCCTGGCTCATACTAAACACGCCTATCAAAACACAACAGCCTTCTATTTTTGACATGAGAGAAAGCACCTACTGATATAATTTTGGAAACTAAGTAAATATAATGAACTATGGAGACTGTAATTACAAAGAAAAAGCAACAGGATCACAGTTCAGTGGTATGTCAGCAGTCTGCAGGAGTATCTATCCCCCCAAAACTGGGAAAGGACCTTCATTCAGGGCTTTAAATTAAAGAGGTAGCAAAATATCTGCAATTACTGCATATACAAAATGTGAGTTCTCATACAGCAGGTAGAAACCTGTGAGAGCTCAAGGCGGCTGCTGGGTTTCCCCTGTGTACAGCACATCTTGACTGCTCAGCACTGATGAGTCCACCCAGGAGAAGGCTGTGATGACATTTCTGGCAAGATGCACGTGACCTTATCGATCAAGAATTTGGCTGCCAACGTACCCAGCGATCTGCAAGGGTCTGCTTTTCCAGCCTTCTGACAGCAATGTCCCAAATCTGTAGGAGCCAGGGGCTCTACAGTAACTCTTCTGTTACTATTTATTACATCTTGAGTCATATGAATGACTGGACTAGGAAACCCCAAAAGTCAGTCCAGATCTCTGTGCTGTTTCTGATGGTAAATGTTTAGGTTTAGCAAGCACCCTTTCCCAACCTTCAGCAATTTCTGTCTCAACAGCTTCCTGAGCAAGGCTATGGTCTCTTGTATTCAGCTGCCTTTTCCTTCAGTTAATTTGCTCAATTACATTTTTAACCCACACGAATTTTTGGCCACCCTAAATACCTTGTTTCAAGGTTGTATACTGTTTAAACATTTTTTAATGGAAAAAATACAGATTTTTCAGGGGGTAGGGTGTTTGTTTCTTTTCATTGGGTCTTAGTCATTTCCATTAATACTTACAGTTCTTGTATCATGGGAGACAGATAATGAATAATAGCCCAATATCAATTTGCTCTATTCCACTCATGATTTATAATTCTCAATCTCACACCATTCCCCAAGCCTGAAATGCCCCTCCTTGCCTTTGATGATCCTTCCTGCCCTTCTGTGTTCCTTTTGTAGCTCTCTTATATCTCTTTGAAGCAGGGGATCAGAACACCAAATAATACTCAAGATGCAGGGACACTGTAGTTATATACAGTGCTATAATTACATCTTTGGGGATTTTTTTTTTCCCCTCTGTTCCTTTCCTAAAAATTCCTAACATGATTTGATTTTCACTGTAGTGGAGCAATGATGTGAAGATTTTGTAAACATATATATTACAGCTTCTCAAGTAGTAGTATTTTGGAGTTCAGTATTGAAGTCTGGACTGTTTTTCCTGTATACCTCATGAAATATTCACTGTTGAATTTAATCCACTATTTTATTATCTGTAAAGATACTGTTCTAAGATCCTTCTGCAACTCCTCTTAACTCATCTTTCCTCTTTTTTGCCTGAATAATTGAATATTACCAGCAAACCCTATCATCTCACTGGTCAGCCTCCTAGAAAACACCTAAATAACAACTGGCATAGATGCCTGAAGGAAGCTATTGCTGATCTTCCTCCACTTAGAAAGCTGGCCATAGAAATCAATTATTTGTTTCCTACTTTAACGAACTGATAACCCATAGGAGGGCTTTTGGCTCTTACCACCAGCAGCTTTGTTTCTTTCAGAGATTTTGAGGAGGGACCCAGGTAGATTAGAAGATCAGACAGCAGTGTTGGATTAGAACAAGTCATCTGGTAAGGTGGCCTGTCTTCAGCAACGACCAACAGCAGATGCCAAGGGAAGCGGGCACACAAGGTAGCAACGCTTTCCCAGAATATTTACCTCAGTCTCCAGCAGTTTGTAGATCAGTAACTCCTTTATTTGATGAAATCAGCCAGGTCGCCTTGACACGCAGTCAGTGACTCCTTCACAGAAGTGCAGCACATCTCTCAAGTACCACATATATCTATAAAAGCCATTTGGACTAAATTTTAGTATTTTAGGTTTACCCATTAAGTTCCTAATTCTTTTCTTTATTAAAAGACAGTCATGGGCTTACAGAGTTAATAATTAATTGTCATCCTCCAATTGTCATCCTCCCTGGAGCTCCCACTTGTATTTCAGCATAACAAGAAATACAGAAAAAAAGCCTCTAAAGTACAAATTGAAAAACTTTTTTTTTCCAAAAAAGACTTCTTAGCATTAATATGATATCTTTTAACCTATCTCCAACAAGGAGCATTCACAGTTAGCTAAGATCACTATTCAGAAATCACTATTTAAAGACCTTTAAAAACATTATAGTAAGTATCACAAAACACTTTCTTTCTTCCCAAACACCTGATTTTCTCTACTGTATAACATCTGTATATTTCCCCAGATAATTCTCTTTCTATTAAAACATTAAAAATACCTTTTAAATGGGCACGAAACCTTGAATTGCTGAATTTTCATTTAACTTAATTTCAATAGAGCTTTGAAAGTCATGTACGGACCATGTCTGCATGAACAACTGAAAGTCAGTGGAAATAACAGAGGTATCTTGAGAACCAATTAAAACTTCCATGAGGTTATTATGCTGAAAGGAAGCATTTTTTGCAGATTTACAAAAACTGAGGAGTGATATTCAAATGGCTGAATACCACCTGCTGAGTAACATCAGTTGCAAAGCAGAATGTTGAAATGAGTGTCCTAGGCATTTTCAGAAATGTTTTGGTATTTTTAAAAGGGATGTATTTACTTTTTTTCCTAACAGGATAAACATAACAATGTTGGTCACTTCAAATTAAAACTGAGTTGGTATTTTTACAGGACTGAAAAAGCCACAAGCAAAAAACATTACAAGGCAAGATCTGAAACTTTCCACCTTCTATTCTCTTCTCTCTTAACTTTTTTAGTGCCTCAGAAGGCACCTTGCCATTGATCAGTATTCTATACTCTTGTCTTGCAGGGTGAGAAGAGGTTCTTGAGGAAAGCCCACAGAGTGCATCACTTCATCTCACCTGCAGCCTGAATCTGGAGCACCCCCTGGGGTTTCCTGCACTGAGGATGCTTTGCCCCTACCACTTCATCCCTGACAGAGGTAAAGGAAGGCGGGATACCATAAAACAACACATCCTTCAGGAAAAAATGCCATGTAGCCAATTACTAATAGCTATTATTAATCTACTGTTAATATCCCTGTTATTGATGGTTTTTCACCTCCTGCCACAGACACATAAGTAAAAGAAGCATGGGAAATGGGAAAATACATTTCTGAAGATTTTTCTCATCATCTAAATAATGGGCCTGGGTTCTTGGGGATTTTTCAGAGGTATGTGTTAAACAGGGTGAACCAAGACAGCTTATTGAAATGCCAATATGATCCATCAGCTTCTAGATAATTTTGTTCTTGGCCAGCCTCGGGGACCAGAATGGCTACTATAGATTGCAGGGAATCAGCAGACCTCAGCAATACCCCTTTTTGCTCTTTCACCCTGAATATAATTTCAGCGTCAGCTGAAGAAAGAACTGCTGTATTTCAGCAGCTCTGTTTTCTCAGCTACTCCCTTTATCAGAGTACTCACTGGTATCATCTTACTACCAGCATCACAGTATTGATCAGTGGTACCACCAAAAAAATAATGAAATCTGATTCATGTATCTTAAGGGTAGGCCTGAGTAAACGTCGTGGTTTAGACCAAACTGGGCTGAGATGGATGCTCTCCCTCCCCCACCCCAGCTTCTCACTCCCAGGAGAAGAAATAAAGAGATTTACAAGTTTAGAAGGAACTAAACTGCTTTAATGAAATATTAATATTAAAATTAATATTTCATATTAATGTCCAGCCAGCATATGGGACCCTCCGTTCCCCTCAGAATGGAACCACCTAGAACTATCACCCTCCTCTTGCTCCTCACAGAAGCAGTCTTAATACATGGAGATGGCTGCTTCAGCAACTCCCCAGATG
>JAOXJK010000004.1:6174826-6211964 GCA_025774025.1 Xenus cinereus
AGGTTGCACAGGAACTTGTCCAGGTGGGTTTTGAATGTCTCCAGAGAAGGAGACTCCACCACCTCCCTGGGCAGCCTATTCCAATGCTCTGGCACCCTCAAAGTAAAGAAGTGGTGCCTCATGTTTAAGTGGAACTTCTTATATTCAAGTTTGTGCCCATTAACCTCTTGTCTTGTCCCTGGGCACCACTGAAAAAAGACTGGCCCCTTCCTCTTGATACCCACCCTTTAAGTATTTATAAGTGTTGATTAGATCCCCCCTCAGCCTTCTCTTTTCCAGACTAAAAAGACCCACGTCCCTCAGCCTTTCCGCATAAGGGAGATGCTCCAGGCCCCCAGTCATCTTCGTAGCCCTCCGCTGTACCCTCTCCAGCAGTTCCCTGTCGTTCTTGAACTGGGGGGCCCAGAACTGGACACAATACACTAGATGGGGCCTCACCAGGGCGGAGTAGAGGGGCAGGATAACCTCCCTCGACCTGCTGGCTATGTTCTTCTTGATGCACCCCAGGATGCCATTGGCCTTTTTGGCCACAAGGGCACGTTGCTGGCTCATGGTCATCCTATTGTCCACCAGGACTCCTAGGTCTTTCTCCTCAGAGGTGCCATCTAGCAAGTCAGCCCCCAACCTCTACTAATGCACCTAAGGACCAGGCCATTTACTGACATTGACGTGATCAAACATTCTGAAGGACAGTTAGAGCTGTGTGTCACCTGCATAGCGCTACTGTGCATGTTTGTGTCGTTGGCTCACCTACTGCTAACATGGATGCGCTGATTTGGGTTCCCAGTAAGCATCATTTTCAACAGCCTCAATAGACCTCGTTAGGGGTAGGAGACAGGTCACAGGCAAATGTAGAAGACAGATTAAATAACAAGGTGCCCACAGGGCTGGCTTAAAGAAAATCTTTAGTATAGATTTCTTGGTACTAGTATTGTCACCTGGGAAGTAGATAAGACCGATCCAAAGTATGTACAGTACAGACACCTTCAGGACTGGTTGCACCATAATATAGACGCTTTAGAAAGAGGAAGGGACAACTTACAAATATTTTTAAAAAGAGATTTTTCATTCAGTATTGTGCATACCTGTATCAATTCTTCTCTGGAAATAGTACCATTCTCTCCCATCTCTCTTTCCTATATCTAATTTTTCTCATCATCTACCTCTGAGCTCTTTACTTTTATACAGCATCTTTTAGGGAGATAGGGAGACTAGAGCCAGATGCATAATTTTGTCAATTCGGAGAACTGCATTATTATACTTTCATTATTACTTTCTCTACTGCTCCTTTTAAATTCTAGCAATTTGTTTGCCTCTTAACTGCTCTCACAGACAGATCAGAGATTTGTATTGCACTGTCCACAATGATTCCTAAGTCCATTTCCTGAATGGTTACAGTTAATTTAGAACCAAGTAGTGTGGCTGCATGGTTCAAATTGCTCCTTCCACTGCTCATTAACCTCACATTTATCAACTTTTAAGAAAAGCTTAATCCGTTTGCTGTTAATTATATTGCATGAACATAAGAATGGAGAAAATGTATATAGTTGTATCGTTTTAAGAAAGAAGGCATTGAGATCTCAATTTTAAATGAATCCCCTATCAAATCAGAATGAAACCCTGCTACTTACTGTGTGAAAGCCAATTACTTTTGTTCACCAGCCTTGAGCAAGTCTTTGCCAAAAAAATAGCAAAAAGTGAATTTTCAGGTTAACTTCAAGAGACTATTTGTGTAGCCCTTTTAATAAAACAGAAAGTGCTGATAAAGAATGACACATTCAATATATAATGTCTGAGTTAAGTACAAATATTCCTAAAGTAATATATGTAATTGGGGTCATATTCCCTAATGACTGTCTCTATTTCCCCAAGATCAACCAGCTTTCACATTTCTGTTGCTTTTTCCTGATTAACATTCGAAATTCTGCTCTCCCTCACCATTAAAATTCCTGCCCAAGGCAACTTAGTTGCTCACCCTAATACTCTATTCACATCAGCATGACCAATAGCGTACTCCAAAATTCCTCTCTATCTCCAGGCTCTCTAGTCACGTAATTCCTAAATTACTATCTTTCCTCTTGTTACATAAAACTGAACCTTGCCTTTGAAGCCCCTACATATCAATTTTGTCCCAAGAGAGCACAAGCTATCTCTCATGCTCTCAGTTCTCTCTTTTGTCTTTTCTGCTTCCAACAAAATTTTTAATGTAACAATAGTAGGAAATGGTGAATATTTTCATTTTTTTAAAGTCTCTTTATATTTGTAAAAGTAAAAATCTCTTAGTTTGACCCACATATCTTGATATATCATCTGTCAGGTTCTCAACTGGTAGAAGTTAATTTAGCCCACTGAGTATAGCAGGTTTGTGGTTTTTTCACCCCAATTGTACAATTTACCCAGAGGAAGAATATGAATGTAGAAGAGTTAGGTCCCGGACCTAAGAGAAGAAGGTCCCTAAAAACATTTCATTAGTATTCACACTGTTCTGATATACCTGTTGAAAATACGAGCTAAACAGTAGTTGTAAGTCATGGATGGGTCTAGGGTCTTCACAGCTCCTGCTCTGGTGTTGGTGAAACATCTCTTAGAATGTGTGTGATCAGTCAAACCCCTTCATATCAGTTACTCACTTTTCAACTGCCCTGAGGAAGATTGTGGAAAATAAGAATAGTTTGATCAGATGAGTGATTGATGCATTACGTATATTTTTATAAAGACTAATCAACAAACTCTTGTAGGTCTATTTTCATATCTACAGTCAATTAGACAAACTCTGATTGCTGACTGTCCCTTGGATGAATTGCTCAGACAGATTAATAGGCTTCACAAGCTCTGTGTGTCAGCATTGCTAAAACACCCCCCCAAAAAAGACTGTGCCAAGCTTTGAAATGGTGAACCTAGAAACATCAACATATAACTGATGTTTAAAGTAAATACTGGGTTCCCATTGTAGCAGATACAGCAATGTCCTTATCCCACTCCCCAAGTATTGCAGGTTTCCCATGTGGGGTACTGGGTTGGTTTCTTGGAATTCACATATTTTCCCTGGAACTTCTTTGGAAGCCATTATAGCATTTGAGGTGACCCCTCTGAAGCGTGTCGCTGAGCAAGAGGGCTTTGAAGGCCGATGAGAAAGCAGTGGAGCTCAGTTCTGAAGTGAGAACACTGCTATGGACGTGTACTCGCTGTCCTATGGGCAAGGCTCCCATATCTGCATCATGTGAGGAGTGGAGCAATTTGGCAATTGAGTGTTTTTCCTTTCAGCAAGCCACTCAGCTGATTATACTCCTGGAAGGATTAGGAGAAAGCTTTCCCTGGGAATCCTCCCAGGTTTTGTTTTCCTAACCCTTTCTTTGCTCACATAGGCTTTCCCCGAAGTGAGGATGATAGAGACCGTAAAACTCCCTGCAGACCTATTCCTAAAGTAAACAAATAAAGAGGAACAATATTGTCAAACAGGCATCTAGGAATTGGACAGTTGGTACTGGAATTAGCTCACAGCCATCTGGCTTTGAAAGGAGGAATTGGCTGGCAGTTCAGCTCTAAAAGAAACAAACAATTCTGGGTATTTCCCCCCACCTTTTATTTTTCATTTGTAGGCACAGAAAAAAATATGGTTCTTTTTGACTATATTGAAGAAATTTGTCTCTCACAGTATCTGAAGTAAAAGATCACAGAAGACTAAATTCAGACTGAGATGCCTCCTGTTTTACTGGCATTTTTTCTTAATAACTATTTACAGCTTATAAAAACCTTTTTGTATTATCTATCAGTGACACGCTCTCAGGAGTATACTGTCCCCTTCTTCCAGGGACAGTGGATGAAAATCTCTGTAAAACTCTCTCCCTTTAGAGGAAAATGCCTGACTCTTCTGTGTGGAGTGAGAGGCCATGCAGAAGGGATGGACTACGCAGTCGTGGGCAACACAGCCCTAATTCTGCCCACCCCAGTAACTGGAGTCTCTTAATCGGTGTCACTCATTACTCAGATATTGCCAGCATGCCTAGTTCCAGTCTCCTTGTGCCTCCTGAGGGAAAGAAGCAGTATGGTATGGAGGACGACAGGGCCATTGTGATCAGCATTCTCCACCCACCAGTGCTGTCCACGGGTGGTGGTTGGCCTTGGCCGCAGATGCCCGTCAGGCTGGCTCTGAGGTGCATCTCCTGTGGGCTGCGAGCATGTTCCTCTGCCTCCCTGTTTTTGAGAGAACATCTGATGTTTGATAAAAAAATTCCAATTCATGCTTCTGTATCCACCTTTTCAGGTCATACACAAACTTCACACAACGTCCTTCAGACATTGGGCCTTATCCGGGGATTAAGGAAGTAAAAATCTTTTTTAATGACTTCACTGGTTTAAGGATGGGCTCCTTGCTTTGGTTAGAAGCTCCTCAGATGGACTGGGGAAGTGAAAAGGACTTTAGTGCAGTGTGTGATAATTTTTCTTCATTTGTGTGTGGCATTTTTTCAGTGGCGTTGCTTTTTTTTTTTCATTCAACCTGCACATCACTCAGATTGCTTGAAGCCATTAGACTTGATGATTTCTTTGCAAAATGAAGTGGAAAAACATATTCAGTCAAGGCCAGCCTCTGAAGAAACCCATTGTTTGCAGTGGTTCAATTTAATTTCAAACATATCGCATCAGTTTCTATTGTTAAGGTTAGTATTTCAGCACTGTAGAACCTGATGAGATGAAATTGCATTTTCACTGTAAAATCAGATTTAGCTCTTTGAGTGATGAACTGGTGAGGGATTGTATTTTATTATGTATATTGCAAAGAAAAGAGCATGCTTTGCCACACAATAGTACCTTGCACACAGCCAGTTTGGTTTTTTGTTAAATTTTTATTTTAATATATGTTTGTGTGTGAGTCTTTGGGTCATAAAGTGCCAGTGCCTCTAAGTTTTAAGCTCCCTAACTTTGCCAGTGAACTTGAATCTACAAAATGGTTACTATGCTCCTTTAAAGTGTTATGTTGTTTTCATAACCTTGAATTTTCCAACACTCTGTAGCTGAATATTGTTGTTCATTTAAGTGCAGTGGGATTAGCTGTCCTTGAAAATATCGTCTGTGGCAGTTTGATCATGTAGCAGAATGCCAGGAGTCAAAGGACGCAAGAACATCCTCTACACCCACCAGGTATACTTACACATTCTGCAGCAGGTATCTCATTTCAGGCTTTGATTTGGGAAAACATTCCTAAGAAAGACAACTCAGATAGATACATCTAGTTTAAAAAACACTGGCCTAAGGAGATGTATGAGTTGGCATTTGCATAAAAACATTTTTAAGTGCGTATATTTTCCCGAACCACGACCTAAGATTTATTCCCATTAAAGTCCAGCAACTGAACCAATGTTAGACACCTAAACTTGGGAGGCTGTAATCCCTTTAATAATTGGAGTCTGCCCGTTAATTGGGTTCACAAACTCCTTGAAACACTGCATGGCTTACATTTTTTTAAAACTGCAGAATCCTCAGAACTTCCAACACAAACATGCTTTCAGTTACAAAATAGGAATTTGTTGTTTGCACATGATTTAAAATTGAGGTTTTACAGATTTGAATGCAGAAAATGCTTTTCTATGGGTAAAACTTCTGAAAGGTTCATAAGACATTTGCTCTACATGGGAACCCAGATTTATATTTATTTTTTTTTAAATATAATTATGTGAGACACAAAATCTATTCAGATATTAACAACATGGTTCTTCTGTGATATTACTGCCTTTTTAATTGTAAGAAATTAAAGAAGTTCAATGCAGCCTGGAAGAATTCAGTCTTTTGTTCTGATGGGTAAAAATTAAGTACAGAAAGCTCGTGCAGTGTAAGATTGATCAAACTAGCAATTCCTTTTTCTGTTCCTGCCTGAAATTTGTGCGAGGATTTTTTTTTAATGTTACAATTGCCAAAAGTCTTTAAAAATTGGACTTGAGGATCATAAAGCTTCCTCAGAGAATGAAATCAGCTGCTACAGATTTAGGGCTGTTTACCTTAGACTAATCTATTAGCAAGTTTGTAAAATAAAATGCAGTTAAGCAGACTGAGAAGTGTACAGCTTGAAAGCCTGTTTGAGAACACCACGAAGTCTAACAGCTATGTGTACCCTCAAGCCAGATAGTTTTGTTTGACTTATTTCTCATTTTTTCCTGCAGCTGCAGCTGTGAATCTCTGGACTCTTGTAACACACATCTTGCACAGTTATTTATGACCATAGCAACATACCATGGGCGAAAGTATAAATTAATAGACCACTTTGATTTAAGCACATCATCACAATTTTGCACAGCTTGTATCACCACAGAAGCAGAAAAACACTTGGAGAATCTGATGCCAGGTGTAACTTGCTTTCTGCATGGTCCACCCCTTTGTTACATTACCTACTTGATCTGTCCCTGTGCCTCCATCCTCCATTCCCATCATCACCAAAGCTGAAGAGTGGATGCATTCCATATTTATGCCACTTCTCTCTGTGCATAGCTATTTTCATTTACATATGGAGACCCATAATCTTCTATCTTTGCTACTGCGAATCAAATTAACTCAGTTTTGAAGCAAACTTCTGTTTTTATCTCATTGCCCTTCTCTGGACCTGCTCCAGCACCTCAATGTCTTTTTTGTGGTAAGGGGCCCAAAACTGGACACAGTACTCAAGGTGGGGCCTTGCCAGTTCCAAGTACATGGAGACGATCACCTCCCGAGTCCTACTCACCACGCTGTTCCCGTTTGAGGCCAGGATGCTGTTGGCCTTGGCCACCTGGGCACACTGCTGGCTCGTGTTCAACTGACAGTCGACCAACACTCCCAGGTCCTCTTCTGCCAGGCAGCTCTCCAGCCACTCTGCCCCAAGCTTGTATCGCTGCAATAATAGCAACAGATAATGGATAAAATTAGTCAAAGTAATTTATTTAGAATTTCAAAAGCCTTTTTTCAAGGTCTCTAGAGAGCATTAAACTCAGCAGTCTTTCAAGAAGTGGTAAAATAGCAGAAATTAATGATTTACCTTAATTACTGAAAAAAAACCACCATAGTACTTGGGAGCTGCAAGACTTCCATACACAGAAAGAAATGTGTAGACCTAATTTTTTTGACTAGGGGAGAAGAAGTAATGTAGCAAAGCTTGCCAATTACTTGGATAAGCTTACATGAAAGGAGACACATTCAAGCAATTTAAAGTAATCCAACAAAGCCGGGTGAACTGGAGAGATACTGGCTCATAGGCAGGTACTGATTTTGGAATAAAGAGCCTGAGCTATTCAGACACATTCCTTATCCCTCTTCTATAAACATCACACAAAAAGAACCATGTTTTGGGTGAAGGAAAGTTGAAGGAATTATTATTTTTTCTTCTTAAAGCTGAATATTGAGGCAAAAAAGAAAAACCCACAGAAATAAATCATAACAGAGTTAGAATTATCACCTAAACTGAGCTGTCTCATAGACCTAACTACATCTCAAGCTTTTACTTTCAAAAAAAGTGTATGAATTAAGGGTACTGGACTTGTACTCTTACAAAAAGAAACGCTCATATGCAAAATTCAGGTCTGGATCTAGGAGACAGACATGGCTAATGTTCAGCACTGAGTAATCCTTTCTCTTGGTATTGAAAAGCACCTTTTTATCCTGCCAGGGGTGGTTATATCTGAATTGCCTTTGGGGAGGACAAACCACGGTGTTTTTCACTGTGACGGAAAGCTGCTCTGAGTGGGTTATCCAGGTGTCTTTTTTATCCAGCTTACTTGCTTGTCCATTTAACTGAGGTGTCATGCTACACGCTATATGTTGATGGTCAATATTTTAAAACATAATTGCAGCCATTGCTTGCCTTTAAATATATCATGATAACCTTTCCACTGAAGAGTCTTAATGAATAATTTGTCACATCTTCAATATACTTGGATCTGTGCATTTATTACTAATCATATCCTCCCAAGGTTAGTGGAACAGCAATACAAAAAAAGTGTCTTTTCTGCAGCAAGGGATCAGCAATTTATCTGCACAGACCATTCAAGAGCGTAGTCTGAGCTCGTAGCAGCACATAATCGATGGTTGCATTAGAGGGAGCACAAAAATTATCAGTCATGTTTACACTGAATTAATACCACACTTTCTTAAATAAAATACATTGCACCAGTTACTTTAAACTAAGTTAGCAAAACTGAGATTGATAGACAGTATCAAAATACATAATACATACAGGGTTATTAAGCCACAGCCTTCTAATATTTCTGAACAATCAAATTCCATTACTTTTCAAGGTCTAGATCTTTGTACTTTTCCATCAAAGTGGCCAGCCTTCGGCAGGTGGAGGTATTTTCTACATTAGATACTTGAAAAAATGTGTTCGCCATTCCTCTGCTGCCATCTGCCCTCAAAAATGTATATGTGCAGCCAGTTTTGTCCTACCTTTAGAAAGCTTGAAAGGCATTAAGCCAAAGACTAAAACCAACAAACTAAAGGTCCTAAAAACAGGTAGCTGTGTTCACTCCCATTTTCTTAAAATTTTTTTTGAAAAAAAAAGATACAATAATATTGAACTAGAAAATACAAGGATGAGCTGTTACAAGGAAACTCCCTAAATATAAATATAATTGCAGGCATTTAACGCGTATAATGGTATCTTTTTAAAAGCAGATGCAGCATGTTTAATTCAGTGGGTTTGCAGAGAAATTTTGATGAATGTTGGCAGTAACAAACAGGAGGTAAAAGGTATGTTAATTTTTTCCATGAATTCATTGCCTTCTTTAATTTATAGCCTGTTTGAGTTGTGCTGAGGCTCCACACGAATCGTTTATAAGAAATCCAGTCTCTTTTTTTTTTTAGTCAAAAGAACCATATTGAGTGGGATCCTGTCTTGCAAGGTATTTCTCTCTGTGTTCTCTACAAAGCACAAAAACTCTAGAAACTTGTCATCTTCCCCCAACATGGAAGCATGCTCCACTCAAGCATGGAGCATCTTCACTTCTGTACAATGCTGCCTCCCTACACTGCAGGTGGTGGTGGTGAAGAAAAGGCCACCGTTTGATACAATGGTCCTGACCAGGACTTTACTATGGTCCACTCCTTATCTAAGGCATAAGACCTTTCTCTTCCCCTCCCTTTCCCTTCTCCTTCACCCCCCCAGCCAAAAGATGAGGGTGTGGAGATGAAAAGATTTTTTTTTTTTTCTATTTCTGCTTTCAGATTTTTTCAAAGTACCAATAGAATTTTCAGGGAGGTGTGACCTTTAGCTATTCATTTGTCCAAACAGCATCCAACTAGAGGCAAATAAAGTGTTACAGTCTTGAGATAAAATTAAACTCTGAGGTGTGCACCCCTCTACTTCTTTCTCAGATAATCACAAATTGGTGAGAGCAGGGTTTGCCACTCACCTCATATAAAAAGCTCTTTCCTTCCACTGGAAAGACAGCACTTGGACCTTAGAAAAGCATCACTTACTTATTCATGTCACGGCAGGTTGCACTTCGTGTGATTGCATCAGTTTATGTTCAGTTAGCAGTTTTAATCCTCTCCTTATCACAAGACCTTTTGGAGCCATGTTCTAAACCAAGATAAATGATAGAAATAAAATCAACAAAAATTCCAAAGCACATAAACCCCAATATATGGTAAATCTTAACAGATAAATGTGTTTAGGAAGAGAAAGCATTCAGGTGCTCTGAAGGGCTGCGGCACTGACTGATATAAAGCACAAGGTACCACATCTGTCTTTAACATCACAAAAACAGCAGGCCAAATATATACTTTGGGATAGCTTTTCTCCTTTCTTGCATTCAGTCACGCTGAAGTTGAAGAGGAATAATTAACAATGTGTGTTTAATGCCACATTCCTAAAGCACACAAATCCCTGGAATGGAAAGGAGGTATTAAGGGAAGTCAGGACTAAAGCCAAAGAACAAACAGTTTCTATTGTGTATTTTTAACATTCCTCTTTGGTATAATTCAGTGCCGATTTAAGTATTATGGCCCACACTACTGCCATTTCTTAAATGGAGGAGCATGTCCATTGCAGATGACAAGCCTTCAAGAAAGCCTTGAATGCACCTGAGACTTACATACTCGGCAGGACATCCGGGGACTGAACAGGTCCTCAGTGCCAATGTGCTGCTCCATCTCCCTGGGCAGGACACTTGCAGGCAGCACAGGTTGTATGCCAGACATTTGGAGAGGGGACAAACAAATGCTTACAGAATCTCTTCTCCCCAGACAGAGCAGACCCAGCTATGACTGAGGCACACTAGAAGTGAATGCACTTTCTATACCAATGACAAAATTTCTTTGCCCTTTGTGGGAGTGCAATGTGTTATTCACTGGTGCCTCTTATTCCATAGTGTTTTCTCAGTTTGACTTCAAGGAAACTACCATACAATTTTAGAAGACAGACAGATCCTACTATTCAATGTCTACTGGAAAATGCAATAGTCCATAGATGACCTAATTGTTTTATTTCTTTAGTGGTTGTTTCCTTGTTTCCCCATATTCCACAGAACAAGAAACACAGAATAGTGTTATATTGGATTAACTGAGTCATCAAAGAGAAAATATACCTTTTTTCTGGTTATATCTCTCCTCCATGAGCTCCTAGCATTGCAGCATGTTGCCAAAGAAATAAGAAAGAGGATTAGATATAATTCAGTTCAAAGCTACTTTGATAAAAATCCAACAAAGGAATCTAACTTATTTCAGATACTCTGTCACTCCTTATCCACCTATTGCTGCCAAGAGCTACATTGCCAAAAGACTGATGGAAGATTAAAAAAAAGGAAAAAAAAAAAAGCACCCTGATTCAGAAAATACATGCCAGTGTGTTTGCACCACCTGTTATGCAGATTTAGAGATGCTCAGCTGAAGATGGGCTGCTGTTGATCCATCTATCCATCTGCAAAACATGCCCCAGAACAATTGCCTGGCTTATGGTAAATTTGGAAGGCTGTACAGTAGAAGATATCTGAAAACAGCTTGGTATTTTCCTCATCCCATCCAGTGTTTTCCTTTTTCTCCATTTTTACAAACAGAGATCCCCCAAACAAACGTATTCATTCTAAACTGCTCCTGTTACGTGCATACTAGTGTTTTGCTTATCCTTGATGGAGAAATGGGTGAAATTATTAACTGGGCAGTTTTGTTTCAACTAGACTTTCATAGTTTCCTTGTGCCATTTATTTTCCACGGAACTATATTTCTCTTATTTCTAAATAGACAAATGCAATTTTACTTTATTTTGATGATGGGAGTAGGGAGGGAAATAGGGAGAAAGAATTCAAAATGTTCAATGTTTCAGTTTATAAGAGAGACTTTTCCAATACCCCACTAATGAATTACTTTAAATCACATAAGTTAAAAAAGCAATTACATGTAATGATAAATTACTTCTTCAAATGGGTTGCAGGTGTCACATCTGATGCATAGTAGAGAAATGTACAGTATGTGTCACCTGCTTTCCTTGTATGTGGATTACTCTCAAACAAAGCAATCAAAAGTATCTTTGCTTTCCTTACTCTTCTCTCTGTGGGACTGGTTGAGGGACACAGTATGTGAAAATTTCCATTACTAGCAAGAATACATTGATTAAGCTAAAAAAAACCAAACCCAACCGCCCCACACTTTTTTAGTTGTCATGAAATGACACGTTTTCACAGACATTCATAAGCCTCAAGGGATTCCACTGGGAGAAAACATAGTAATAATCTAAGAACAAGTTAAAATAAAACAACAAGCTGTGATCCTATTAGAATGCTGCTCCAGCATCAAGCTGACCTTACTGGCTAGTAACAACTTTTTTTTTTTTTTTTAAATCAGAATAAGGTACCAGATGGGGAAACCAACCAATATTCATCATCATGTGCAAACCCAGAAATGGTGTATCTGCAATATGAAAAGATAACGTACCATATGTTCCCCAAAAATTAACCAAAATAAAATGGAGCTAATTCACTTCATTTTCATTTAACTGGTCTCATCCTCTGAGCTTTAATTTGCAAGTACTGAAGGTGAAACTCAAACTGCTAATCTTAATCATTGTTATGTAAATACAAAGATTTATGACTGTGCAAGTTTTCATAGAAACAAAGATGATAATTTACAAAAATATAATGATACAATGAGCATAGCATCACGTATTATGCATAAGGAAATATTTCAGTTAGAACAAGGAACTGGGTATCATAAGTCCTTGCTCTGCCATTCATAACCTACTTGAAATGGGGTTTTGGGACAAATACAAACAAATCTTCTGACGACCTGACGGGTGCTTAATCCTGCAGTGAAGTCGTGGCTTGCACAGGAGACCTTGGTTTTGCACTGAGGCTTGTTCACATGCTCACATCTTCCTTCTCTGGTCCAGCAGAAGAGCAACGGCGATTAAACATCCCAGCCACTTGCCAGTGAACAGATTTCCCCTATGGAACTCGGGATCACACACTGAACCCGCTACTGCCTTTGAGACAGACCAGGTTAGTTAAGAGGAACTTAACAGGAGACACCTGGCCCTCTTCTACTCACCCACTATTTCAAAAAGGATTTCAATCATGCCTGCATGTTAGCAGGCTTCTTGGGGATTATACAAAGAGGCTATCAAGCTGACCATCTCAGACAGGCAGGGTGAGGGACTAACTGTTTTCCAATTCCAACGAGCTGTGGTTAATGCAGCGTCTGCCTTGTCTGTCTTCTGCCTGCCCATGTATTAACGCACAGCTTTGTGTCGTTTCCTGAGTCTCTCAAGCATATAATAAATAGAGTTCCAGCTCACTGGAACCTCCTGCAGCAGCTGATATTATAAGTTGTTTTTTCTGTGACTGCTCATTTGGAAGTTCCTGGTTTTGGCAGGACAGCAGAAGTAACCACAGTTGAAAACATACACTTGGAAAGTCAGTGGCATTCAAACAAGCTCCTGGTAAAGCTGCCAGCAGAGCAAACCATCTCAGAAGCAGTGTGGCATGAGCTGCCCACCTGCACCATCCCGGGGCGAGGAGAGGTGCTGGCAGAGAGCCTCAAGCCTGGGTAACAAGGATGGAGGATGTAGGTGCGCACACAGGATGTGGGTTATTTTTCTAGCGGTTTGCAATTTTCTGCCACTTGGTAACATAAAATAACAAGGGAAAGCTCTTTTATTTTCTCTTCGCTGTAATCAGAGACTGGCTTTCAATTGTTTCCCATGAAGTCAGAAAGCTCATGGTGGTTTTTCCTTGAAATAAAAAAGTTTATGGTGTTCATTATCCGTATTCTGGAAATAAACTACTCTTGCCTGAGTGGAAGCTGTAAATGACACCTTTCCAACAGCCAGGCCATTTCTAAAGTTACTCCCTCATTTTCTTTCTCCATAATCCAAAATAACCTTATCTTACACTGCATCTTCTGCTTAGCAGAGAGACTAACAGCGTCTCACAGCTTTACTTAGCCACATATTTCAATGAGACATGCAGGAAGGTTACTCTTTCAGTGATCTCTTTTCCATGGTTTATTGGTATTGAAATTGGCCACTAGATTCAAAAGATGGGGGACAGGGGGCGCTGATAAAGAAGGTCTGGCAAACACACAGAGGGTTCTCCCATCAGCTTTTTTCCTTAGGGCACCCAGAGCTACAAAGGTGAGAAACACACCCACTGCAACAGGAAAAAAAAATAAAAAAATGGTGCTAGCCTGTTTTTTTCTTAGCTTGTTTAAAAGTGAAGCACAGAGATTGCAATGTGTGGATGTAAGCTGAAATCATCTATGGTGTCTACCAAGTGCAAAATTAGACAAGTGTTGTCTCCTCAATAAGAATGGGTAGGGTTACAGCCTCCACTGACTGTATATTTTAAGATAAAAGAAAAAGCCTCAGGAAGTTCTCATGGGGAAAACACTCATGGAGCCCACACCCCATGGCCACTTAAGAGATTTCTTGCCAGCACATTGGTGTCTGCTGTGAGGCTGGTTCAGACTCTTGTTGTGAACTGCTTAGAGAACTCAGCCCTAGGAAACAGGACCCTAAAACCAGCTCCTGCCACACCTGAGTGCTTGGCATCTAAATCCTTCATTGGCTTCAGAGCCCAGAGTTCAGGCTCAGAAAGGCTGCCCCATACAATAAGTTGTCGCCACATAGCTCAGGGGGAAAAGAGATGGATACCTTCTCATACAGCTCCCAAAACTATTAAATACTGGGAATATCAGTTTAGCACATTAGAGGTTATTACTCTCTGTAAAGCTAACTCTTGCAATCGCTGCTGGTGCTGCTTCTCTTCCTTTATAGTGAGTTAAACAAATTTTCTCGCTAGGTGGTTAAACAAATACAAATGGCAATACTATTCCCCCATCCACTATAATCTACCATCTTGTTTCCAGCAGCCTACGAGAGTTAAAGTAAAAATCCATAAAAGTAAATTCAGCACAAATAAACCAAAGCTAAAAATCCATAAAAGTAAGTGTGACACCCAGAAGCCAAATGCATTTGGCGGGTAGGAAGAGACCTACTCTGTCATGTTAACAATCTGAGTCTTTCACTCCAAATCCCTGCTCAGACAGGTAATCACCTCTTTCACTGGCTTCTCCCCTTCTCTGTAAACAGCCACCAAGCAGAACAGCAAACAGAATGTTGCCGACAATCTTCAACATTTTTCATTATGCAATTAATGGGATTGTTCCTTCTGCAAAGAGTAATGTTGGAGAAAATATACAGCTCTGATTTAAAATTACATATAGGACTATGTATTTATTGAAGTGTTTCCTGCTGACTTTACCTCTAGCTCAGTACAAAGCACTGCATGACTGAGGTAGGGTTTCCAGAGCCATTTATTTTACAATCTAGCACCCACAATAACCATGTGCACAGTAGAGCTGCCTCTTCCCTGAGGAGTGAGAAAACCTCCCCGTGGCTGTGGATTCTTCTCTGCAATCATATCAAAATTCATCTGGGATCCATTTGACAAATATCCTCATATCAACAATCTTTGCATTGCAAATACAATATACATACAGGTATATCAAAGCTCAAAGCTTCTAAAGCAGCAGCATGAGTTTGAGACTTGTTATATTTCCTTACCTCGAGCCTTTTAATGAGGGCTTCTCATTAAAGGATATGGTTGGGAGCTCCTTGTGCACAGTTTAAAGGAAAGTGAACATCATTGAAGCCATTGCAGAGTCTGTTATCTCCTCCCCAGCCAGGGCTATCATCACCTAAAAGCTTTTGAAGCTAAAATAAAAAGTGCGAGATTGCTGTGAAAAGGCAGCTTGAAAATAGATTCTAGCTGAAAGGAAAATCTCTCCTGGGAAACTTTCATCTACTGATCTCAAGCAAATCCAGAGGGTTTGCTTTAAATAACTGCTGAGATCTTACAGGCATTGTAGGTGTTAATCATACCAGTATCCCACAAACATGCTGACATGGCAAAATTAACCTGCACCAGTCTCTGTCTACTATCTTTTCAACAGGAAAAAAGATGGCAAGTGGAAACAGTCACTCACCAAAAATAAATCCCAGTTGCAGGTACCCAAGTGGCAAGGTGTCTTTTAGTATCTTTTCCTCCTGCTCCCACCAGTATCACAGCACAGACAAAGTTTCAGGGCTTCCCAGCCCAGAATTCCTATTTACTACCCCAAAACTCCTTTGAATCTATTGTTCTTTCCTAATCTTTCTGCCTTGAAGCTGCTTTTAGAGAGCTGCGTTTTTTCCTTCTCACCCATCCACTCAACACTTCATTTGTTCTTTCAGCATTGTTCTTCCCATTCTGGTCCACTTTTCCCTTGGCTCATGTGCCTTCCCACCTAAATCAACTAACCTCCTCCTCTAAACCTCATCTTGGAAGTTCCTTTGCTTGCTGCAATCCCAACTGCCCCAAATTGGCTGCTGCTTCATGTCCCCAGTGTTGCTGCTGGCCACCAGCTCCTGTCACCACTGGCCAGGGCAAAGATCAGACGTGTTGTGTCTACTGCCTGGATCTCTTCTGAGAAGCTTCAGGAGAATCTTGAAGGCTGAAAAAGTATTTTTAAAAACCTGAATGGTTAGAGGACTGTGAAAACAGGTGTATGGTAGCCCTTACCAGCAGCATTCACAGCAGGAAAGGTTTCCATGTTGGGATCAAAGAAGGTAAAGCAAGACCACAAACCCTCACACTCACAGTAACACATAGCTAACACGGCAGACAGGTCCATAGCTTTTTGCCCAGTTGCTCCTCTTCCTCATTCTTCAGCCCTGCATACGCTGAGTAGCATTGATCTGAGCCAAACTAATGCATAACAGGAGCTTTTCAAAGAACTCACATCAGGGCAAAAGCCACCAAACTGAAAGAGTGCAGAACTTTGAATGAGAAAACCACTTACTTCTGAAGTAATTTATTTCCCAACCCCTTCAAAGTTACCTCATTTCATGTGTGTTTGACACCTCCTTTTCATTTGCAGAAGGTGCAAAAGGTGTCAGAGATAAAAAAAAAAGGAAAGAAACAATTTGTTCTAACTTCAGCCCCGTAAGTGTCACTTACTGTGAGGAATATAATTGATAAAGGACCGTGCTAGAAATGAAGACATAGGATTGATGGCTGAGCTGCAGGTTTGCATGTCATTGCTGCTACACATACAGTGCTCTTCTGCTGCTTCAGGTCATGGGTGGCTTCTGCACACTAATTTGTACAGAGAAATTTTTTAGTACTCTCTACAAACAAGACTGAGAAATATGAAAGCAAACGCCCTGATATTCAGTGCTTCCTACTCATATTTTTTTTTGCCAGGGAAAAAAAACTTGTGTGTGGCTTAATTGCTTATTGAACACACAAAGAATTTACTTCCCCAAACAGAGGATTGTTTTACCCCATTAGTACTTGATCTGTGGAAATTGTACATTTGTGTTTTCATTTCCTATATAAATCAACATGGAAAAGTTAATGATTCTCTGTTGGTCCAAAAGGAATGTTTTGCATTTCTTCCACTCTATGGAAAAGCTGTAATAAAACTTGATCCCAATCTGTTTTAAGCTGAACAAAATATTTTATTCCCACCATTTTTAAACTTGCGACAGCCTGTGAGAATAAACACAGGAGCATTACGGGTTTTGTCAATACATTTGAAATCGATAACACAAGTATGTAGCTTCACCAGGCACAATACCATCAGCTTTACAACAGACATGCCAAGTTCAGTCTCCAGATAAGCTGAGATTCATTAATTAGTCCCACAGTCAATGTAAGGTCACGTCCAGAAATTACAGAATGAAGAGTAAAATCCCTTGAGAAAGGGTCAAGCAAAAGACCTGTGGCAGCTGATGCCTGGGCAAAAGATGCAGGCGCATGAATGAGAAGGAAATAAAACAGTTAGGAAGAGCAAAATAGGGCTGCTGGTTTGGGAGGACCAATGCATCCAGCAGAAATTTATCCAGCGCGCTGTCAGTAGCAATATGCAACCAACCGTTAGGCAAGGTCTCTAGTGTGATTAGCGTTCCTGTCTAGAAAGGCTTAACTAGGAAGTCTATTTAGAAAATGTTTTCCCTTTTTCTCCCAAAATTCTTAACTTATTAACATGAAAAGAAAAAGAGATTTCTTAGCAAAAGTCAAAATTTCCTGCAGGAAAGAGATTGCTCCCACAGGACAAACCTCTTAATTAAAAACCATGTTTCCCTCTAAGGAAAACCATCTGGTTTGACAAAAATCTTACCAGCCTTTAAAGGTCTCTGACTGTCACACAGTTGCTGCAAGATGGCTGCAAAAGGAGAGGGATGGGAATCTGAAAGGTGATCTCTTCCCTCTTCACTAGTTAGAAGGGAAAAATTGATAACAGGAGTTATTGTATTGTCCCTTTTCTCCCCCTCACCAGTTTGCTTTCATTGTACATACACACAGACTGAACCCTGATGGAAGGGCCTCGGAAGTCTTTGGACTGTGTCCCGGTTCCGGCGGGAATAGGGCTAATTCTCCCCAGGATCTAGCAGGGACACAGGTATTCCATACCATGCGACATACCCAGTCTATAGCAGAGCTGGCCAGGGGAGGGGGCAAACCAGGACAGACAGCAAGTGAACCAGCATAGCAGCCCACAAGCTTTTTAATAAGCTGAGGAGGTTAAAACTTGCTGTGCCAGCACCTCATTGACCATATCTCCCTGGTGGCAACGGGCAGATGATCAGTATCGGTGCCTGGGGAGAAGTATTGCCCCAAGTCGCAGGAGCCCTTGCTGTGCCGTGTGGCCGACCAAGGCGTTGGATCCTCTTCCAAAGCCACCATGACCTTCCATGGCCTGTGAGGTCTTCAATGGAGCAGGAGGAGCTATTGCTGCAGGCTTTTCTCCACCCCCCCTTTTTTTTTTTTAAATTTTTATTGTTTGCTTTAGTTTATAAAAAAATAAAATCTTTCTGGAGCGATTTAAAGGTATTTATAATAACTTCTCACAAAGTTGGGGGCCACATTTCATTTAGTTTTGACATATAAAAAGAGGTTGTTTACTCTTTCATTTGAATCAAATATGCACTGTTTCTATAGCAACTCCAACACTTCATAGCTCTAACTGTTACACAGACAGAAAGCATTTAACCCTTTGAAGTGTAGGGGTCTGAATCTTTCAGAATCAATACCAAAATAATTACCCTTCATCATATTGTCAGACTGCATCTAACAGAAGACGGTACAGGCTTTTTGTTTTAGCTTGTGAAAAATATCCCGCCCAAGCACGTGTCTTATTAATTCACAAGAGCAACAGAAGCAAGAAGTCATTAGTGTGCTTGAATTTATGACCAGGGTGATGTGTCAGTGGAAAAAAAAAAAAAGTTCCAGCATTGAGATCTTGCAGTGCTAAGCCCAACGATCTAAGAACTTAACTTAAAATGTGTGGGATCTTTAACAATAGATAAAAAACCCCATTAGGACAACTTTATTTTTAGAATAATTTGATATAATACAAATCCCAGGTTGGAAACTGCAATACGTGGCAGTCCTGACCTCAGACTTCATTCATCCCTCTACCAAGCATTCATATGGTGATAACGTCTTCATAAAATACCTTCTTTTCTTATTTCTCCTACCTCCAGCCGCACAACACTTTTCCTTCAAAGCTGGACCCGAAGCAGCTTATGGCATATTACACTTCCCTCTGGTTATCTCCCCAACCGGGTAATACAAGTGTAGATAACACTTGAAAAGGTATCTGAATATCCTTAGGTTTTAGGATGGTTGTGTTCTGGATTTAAATGCTGTGACTAAACAAATGTCTCAAATGTGCAGTATGATGCCATATCTGGTGATGAAAAATTCAAGGACAATCAATCTGAGACTTATGATGCTGTTTTCGTAGTCAGAATTACCTGCTCTAGAAATCAGCCTCATTACTATCCTTGATTTAAAACTGAGGGTTTGACGAGGTGGGAAATTTGCAATGTTTCTGTATTTACTGCTTTATGACTTCAAGAGCAAGGGTTTCCATCTTTTCAGACTTCATTACGTTGCACAAATTGGCAATATCTTTTGTGAAGCATCACTAGAAAAACAACGTTTCAGTAAGAAGAACACAAGGTGGAAAAAGAATAAAAATAATTTTAAAAGAACAAAAGCAATTAATGAGTTAAAGCAACCTATTTTTAAACATAATAGCAAGAGTGACTCATGAAGAGTCCTCTTATTTCTGAGCTATGCTAAATGTGTGTGGGGATATACTTGCAAATAGGTGTGTTTTGCAGGATATTTTTTATAGAACAGATTTTTTAAAATTAATACCTTGTCACATGTGCTGGAGATTTTTATATTGTGTCCAGATCTAGAACTCAGACAAGTTGGGATGTTACCAACAATCCAATTCAATGCATGGCTACGATGTCAGACATCAGAAAAGAAAACACCAGTAAAAACCTATGTGGATTACATATGTTATGTCTACAACTTCTGCTATGTTGATAACACACTTGCAGCTAGCACGGCAAGCTGCAGACCTATATAGTTGGCATCTAAGTGGGTTCCTAGCAGTACAAACTCATAGAGATGCTCAGCACAGATTTACCAGGGACCGATGTCACAGGCTAAAGACCATGCAGTTATATCGTCAATCCTGTTGCTGGTGCTACCCTCTTGACAACACGATTCCATTGACTGGTCCCCAGTATTCATGGGCTTAAAGCTAAACTGGGTCCACCTGGGACACCCCGACTATCCATTTTTCAGCCACATGCCCGTACCCCCCATGCTTGCTGTACTCAAGTCCAGAAGATGATGTTGCTGCCTTTCCTTATCAACACATACCTTTAGGAGACTGATCAAATCACAGCCTGAATATGAAGAACAGAACAAGGCATTTTCCTGAAAAAAAAAACAACAACATTGTCATGAAAGAGTGTTAATTTTACTTCAGCCTCTCCCATCTCTTTAGTCACCACTTGCAGTTTCTAAGGTAAGCTGTTCTGAGGGAGAAAATGCTGCAGAAACCACCAGGGAAACTGTCCTCATATGCTGCCTTATAACATGGGTTATGAAAGGGCTGAAGAAGCTTATGGATCTTTTCTATGAGGTTTGCAGAGGTTTCTGTGTGATTTTTTTTTTAATATAGGTCTACCAGAAGCCATAATATTGATTGACCTAGTTTTTCCTTGTATGAGACAAGCCCTATATCATCCCTAAATAATTTCAGAAAAATTTCAGTTACCACACTAGTAAGGAAAATGTCATCTTTCTCAAAGCAGGACAGTTTCAAACATTGTTTTGGGGAAAAGATTCACCTTCTTCAAAATCGTTGTAAAAACCTTCATTGATGGCACTGAGAAAGAAAAAAAGAAGCAGTGACAATAGGAGCTTTGTGATCTATCCTTTTGGCTAAATTGCTCCATTTCTTGCTCTTCAAGCTCCGAATTGGACAGTTTTCAAATATACATATAGATATTCTATATGGTAACTGTCTGTTTTTAAATAGTTTAAGAAATAAAGGAACAAAGAAGATGAGAACTGGCATGCAATACACAAGAAGGAAAGGAAAACACTCCATGTCATAACAGCCTGAATATATGTACACCATGAATATAACACCAAAGCATAGTTTTACTGATTAATTGGTGGGCAATTATCACAGCACCGGTTGACAGATTTCCCTGAGATTTTATTTTCCAGTGTGCAAGCTGAGAAAGGCCCGAAACATATAAATTACACTTAGTGGTCCTAGCAGAAAGGCTCAGCACATCGGTAGCCGACCCTGCAGATCGTAATGCCAAGTTTGTGGCCAGGCACTGCCGTGAATGTGAGGATTCAATCAAAGTGCAGAACAGAGTGATTCTGGAGTTTGATTGCAGCAGGCAGGGGTCATGATGAGAAACAGTGGTTGCTCACCCAGGAGAAATTTGAGAAGAGCATCTTGTCCATGCAACATACCTGAAGCCATCTTATTAGCATTCACAGGGAAATCTTGCAGGGAAAAGGGGAGAAAATGAAAGCAAAACGAATGTATAAATAGCTGCAAAGCCCACCAGTGTGTGCATTTTTAGGGAGTAAAGGTGAGACTGCATGTGGATGTGCATATGCAGAGCTACTCATGCAGTTTCATTGCCAGAAAAGAAATCTGCACAATTCAGAGTGTCAGAGGTATAAATAGACTATATTACTACCAGGGATCCTTAAAAAAAAAAAAAAAAAAAGAAAAAAAGAAAAAAAAAGCAAGCAAAACATAGACAAGCTATAAAGTCACAAAATTAATGCAAATTACAAGGTGAAATTGGTTGCATCACTCAACATATTCTTTAATGTTATGATCCATAAGGATGATAACAGAAATATAAAATGAAGCTGGCAAGTCATAGTCATATTAAAGGCCAAGTGGCTGAACAGGGAATCAGTCCTTAAGAGATTTTCTGGAGTAGAAGTTTAACTGAACCAAAGTATATGCACACTATTAGACATATTGGTTCTCTACTGTGATCCTTTTAGGGTATACTTGATTGTAAGACTGATTTCCATCAAGTTTAAAACGTAGATGGCCCTGTACAATACACAGAGGTTTTACATTCTACCTCTGAGAAAATAACATTTCAGTTTTTAAAAGTTGATTTTAAAAGTCAAGTCACACCAAATGTTAGTGAGGAGGATTTAAAAGAAAAAAAATATACGAGCAATGTAAATGAGCATTGCTGCACTACGTCAACCTTTTCACTGAAATGAGACTTATTGAGCTTAACTGCCTATACGCTAATTAAAGCATCTCTCATCCTGTTTGTCTGTTCGGCATTACACTGCAAGCTTAGAATGGGTTTCACAAAGGTAAGGCAGTGGTAAATGTTAACAGTACTATATTATCTCTCAGGTACAATGAAGATATTTCTTCAGCTGCAGCCAAGAGCCTCCAGGGAGAAAAAAAAATGCTTAAGAAGAGTGAGAGCATACCCTCATAGCATCGCTGCTTCACCATTTGTGCTCTGAAGTCTGACCGTAAAGCTTCTGACTACTGCTCACACAATGGAAAGATGCCCATACATTTATCTAGAAGCTGCCATTATGCAGTGCGTCTGCCCAGAGTGGTGTACTTTGAGAGTTATGGAAGCAGCAACGTGAATTATTGGAAGGCCACATACAAGAATGGGCAATGAAGTCGACTCAATGACGGGCACTGGGGAAAAAATGACAGGATCACTTGGGGCGAGAACAGCATTTGTGGTATGCTGCTTTATATAAATTAGAGCTTTCAGAAAGAGGCAATGGTGACTCATGAGATCCATATGAATGGCCTCATTGCTGTCAATGGAAAGGAAACTGCCAGTGGAAACCTCAGTAGCAACAATACATAAAGGCAGGATAGAGAAACTCAGAAGGAAAACAAAGAGCTTGGAAACTTTCCTTCCACCATCTGCGAATTTGTACTTTCAGTACAAATTTCAGTATTTTCAGGATCTGCGGTGGAGCATCACCTGCACCCTGCACAGGATCTGAGCTGCTGGAGGAAGCAAAGGCCAGAAGACATCACTCCTTGTTCAACTGCTGACCTGCCATTTTCAAAGACATTGCTTGATTTTCATCTACCTCATTCCTCCTCTCTGTATAATGAGGAAACAAGATTCAGTCTCTGTATGATCTGCTGAGAATAGCACTATATAAGCACTAGACATTTACCATTAATTAGGAAACTATGAAGAAGAGTCACTTTTTTTTAAAAAAAAAAAAGCCGTCTCTCAGCAACTCAGCTTCTCCAGCTCCAAATAAAGAATTAGCATATGACAATGTCACATTATTTTCTACAGTAATTTGAAATTTGGCTTAAAGTTTATGTTCTAGATGGATTACCAAACAAGTAACTAGTAGTTACAGGGTTAAATAATTTCTGACCATTTATGTAAATGGGATAAAAGTCCTATGTTGACATTTCAATAGTGCTGTGTTTGAGGCACAATTTAGGTCAGATGATTGCTACTAGGATTTGAGCATTTTCACCACCAGGCTATTAGTGAAGTCTAGATCAGCTGCCCAGTGACTCTTAGCAAGCTGTTTTAAAGGACAGACATTCAGATACCCGTGTAGGGAGATTCAAGACTGGATGCATCTATAGAAACATTTCCTTTAAGACTCTGCAAACCCAAACCGCTTTTGGTCCCTGATGGTAGTAAATGCCAAGGAGTTCCTTAGATCCTCCTGGTTTTTCACTCTTCACAGTTGCCATGTTGCTACATTTCATTTGTGAGTTTGCACAAAGACATATACAAGATAGACCTGGAGCTGCTGAATATTTTGCAAAATCCACTAGAAGCAGTGCTCCAATATAGTTATCCAAACATAACTCAGCTCAGTGCCTTCAAAATAAAATTGCTTGGTTCAGCTGCCTGAAGACCACTCTCAAGTCCCACTGCCAGAATTTTTACATTGATACCCATCCAATTTTACATAGATACCCATTGAATTGTAATATGTGGGCTTTGAAGAGGAATGAGCCCCAAAGGCTGGCAAAATATTCTCTAAAACTCCCCCAAATTGCACTGTCAACGATAGGAGACTTCTCTCCATCCTTCAACGGAAGGACCACCCATCTTGGTGGTATAAACAGGGATAACTTCAAGCCAGCGTGTTTATACCAATCGGCACCAGCAAAGTTGAGTACCGTTGAGTCATGCTCAGCGTCAGAGGGTATCTGAGCCTGTTGCACCCAGTCATGCAGTTTGCTGACACAAGTCACAAATCAGAGGACTTCGTCCACGTCAGCAGTGAGTTACCAGCAGTTAGATGGTAACTCAAAGAGGCCACTGTGAGCCTTTCAAGTCCCCTACATGCACCTGTGGTGTACAGCTGTCATCTACACTCAGCTGTGCTCTACCAGCCTTCAGAACTAAGCATTGCAGTGATTCACAGGAGGTCGAGAGCATCTTTGGCTGCTAGCATCTCCTTAATACAAAAATAAGTGGTCTGCATGGACCTGTTGCAAGGAAAAACCCACAGCTTTGTAACAGAGCTGGAAACAGAGATATTATTATTCCCATAAAAGAAAATGAGGCAAAGGAAGAACCACAGTTCTGTTGGCTATGGCATAAGAAATATATTTTAAAATGCTCCCAGCTCATAGTAAAAGCTCATCATTGCTTAAAATGGTAGAAGATACAGTCTTTGAAACTTTTAAATATTTAATTTGCATCTTTTTAAATCCAAGGCAAAGTTTGGATTGCAATGTGCAATGAGGATCGGGAATATTTTTATTCTGGTAAACAAAAGTGTAGCCTGTTTCTAATGAGTAGCAATCAAGAGACACTGCAGGGACACAAAACATAAAATAAAATGGCAAGAGAATCCAATATGCTGCTATTCTTGGCAGTTCTAAAAATTAATTCAAAACTACATCCGTTACAAGAGTAATGGAAATGTAGAGCTCCATGTCTGTAAATATTAGGACCGTGGCTGATAGTTTCATTTCCTCCCCTACCTCAGTGAAATATGGCAGTTTACAGCTAAATTACATAATGTGGCCACAGTTTGTAAACAAAACAATCAATGTTGCAAATGTTTGTGCCTCGTAAATAGATGTACTGCTGTATTAGTTAGAATTCTGCATCCTGCAATAGCTGTTCATTTCCAAATAGGTATATCTCTTATTAAGCATTTGATTATTAATTTCTCCATTCCCAGTGCAAAATACAACAGAAAGAAGCCTTCTGCTGTAATATTTGCAAATCACACCCAAAATCTTAATAAAGTAGCTCCAAATCTGTTTCAGATCTAATTCTCTCAGACAGTTGTACGTTGTCAGCCTGACCCAGATGCTTAAAATGCATTAATGTTTATGCTTTTAACTGGAAAAAACAATCATTGAGTATGGTAATCCGAAAATCAGCCTGTGCCCCATTGCACCTCAGTGGATTTGACTGCCTGAATTTTCTCATCCTTGTGTAACCCCAGCATCCCTGGTTCATTTAATTCCTTAAGCTTTAATTAAAAAACAGCAATGAAAGCCAGCAAGACAAAGCAGCTGAAAATTCCTTTTTAGCTTGCAGAACAGCTAATATTGCTTTGAGAAGAGACAGCAAACACCACATTTGAATACAAAGGTGGTCTACTGAAACTTAATCTCTCTTCTGTTGTATCCTGCTGAGGAATACTTTACAGAGCCGGTCTTTTATTTATATTCTCGCACCAGGGGAAGAGAAAACCATAAAACTTGTATTATTGTTTTATCTGGTTTCTTCCTCCTATCTTCAAATGGTGAGCCTGGAGCCTGCTTAACTTACTCCAGGAAAATAACAACAAAATATTATTAAGGACACACATTTCTTAAAACACGAAGTCCTTGCTTCAATTGGGGGCCACAGGGAGATTCTTGTCATAAACCAGGAGATGCTGGTTTGGTTTGGTGCTGCAAGAGGTGGAAATGGAAGAACTGTGTCTCAATCACGTTTCTATGGCCAAGGGTGGTCAATGTCAGGAGAGCCCAGCTGGCTATCGTTAAAAGGGTGTATGAAGAGCAATGTGGCTCTTTATGACTCGGTCACAAAATGCTCTCCCACTACTGGGGTAACAAGGTAGTCCCCAGCGGCCCATACTGTGTCAAGAGTAAGCTTTCCTGCCACCACATCAGCTTCCAAAGTGACGCAGGCTCCACGCGCACTGACAGCACCAGAGATCGCACATAGGTCGTTATATTGTCTGCAACACAAAGGATCAGCTCACAAGCACCACCAGCAAACCCACTGATACAGACGAAGACGTCACAATCTGGGTAAAATGGGCTCCTTTGTCAACCTACCCCATGACTCACTGTGCAACCATGAGCTACTGCCAACGCAAGCTGGCCACAGAGCTCTGATGCCAAAAGGGTTATTTTGCTGAGCAAATTCAACTCTCCCGTATCTCTTCAGCTTATTGTACTCATACTTCCCTGCTGGAACAAAGTCTTTAGCACCAGGTGGGACCAAAGCACAGCGCTGGCTCTTTCAGTAACTACCAGACCGAGGAATTTCACACGCCCATCACAAAATGGCCACATACTGAGGTGCTACCATCCCCCTGGACACAAAGAGAAGCGTCAGCACTACACTGTATGCTCCAGCAACTGCACAGCTTTATTTAAAGCTCCAGGAGCTGGAAGAGAAGCTTTGATCATGTTCTGAGTGGTTTTCACTGTTTCAGCTGAAGCTCTGATCTCTGAAGTTGGGCAAGGAAAGCTTTTCCCCATTTCAGGAGCCTTTTGATGGTTTTAGATTTTGTCTTTTCACCTAATCAGATAGAAATATTTTTATCATCTATAAATTCACTTCCCAACTAACTTTAGCCCAAGAGAAAAGTTTTGCTTGAGTGTGAACCTTTTTTCCCATATTTTTGCACATGTTAGCTTGCAGTTCACAACAAAGTTATAAGTGAATCAAGAAAATTTATATTAATCTTTTCAAGTATTTTCAAGCAATCCTGAAATCGAAACAAAAAAAAAAATCAAGCAAGATGCTCAAGAAAACCAGATTTTACTACAAAATGTCTGTTTTGACAAACTGACATATTTGGTTGCGAATGGATAATAAAAATAATCCTAACCAAATTCAGTAATTTTTATACAACTATACATGATATTAGTCAGTGTGATCCTGCATTTCCAAAATAAAGCCGTACTTGCCAAACCCTTTTGGAAGCCATGGTTTCCTTACCCGTTAGGACCATTAGAACCAATCTTGTCTAACGCGTAGTTTTTGCACAATTGCATTTAAGGCCACTGAAGCCAGAAACAAACATGGGCGCCGCCTTCACTGAACAGTGAATGATACTTTATACCAAAATACAGGCAAATAGAGCAGAAGCCCCCAATGTCTTAAATATTTTAATGCAAGCAAAACTATAGAGCACATTAGTAAGAACCCACCTGGAATCCTACATCCTGCTGTAGGATCCCTAGCACAAGACAAATGCGGACCTGTTAGAGTTGGTCTAGAGGAGGGCCACAGAGATGGTCAGAGGGCTGGAACACCTTTCCTGTGAAGGAAGGCTGAGGGAGGTGGCCTTGTTCAGCCGGGAGAAGCGAAGGCACCAGGGAGACTTTATTGTGGCCTTTTGATAAGAAAGACAGAGAAAGACTTTTAAGCAATCCCTGTAGCGACAGAACAAGGGACAATGGTTTTAAACAGAAAGAGGGTAGGTTTAGATTGGACATAAGGAAGACATTGTTTCTGATGACAGCAGTGGGACATTGTTTCCCAGAGAAGTTGTGGATGCCCCATTCCTGGCAGTCTTGAAGCTCAGGTTGGACAGGGATTTGAGCAACCTTATCTCATGGAAGATGTTCCTGCTCATGGCAGGGGATTGGACCAGATGGTCTTTAAAGGTCCCTTCCAACCCAAAACATTCAATGAGTCTATGATTCTGACCTTTGACCTTCATTTGATGTAAATGTTAGCCTTTCCCCAAAATTGTGACTATGCCTTAAATTCTCCCTTTTCTGACTGGATTTTAGCTGTAATGTGCTGACACTGAAGTAAAGTATGCTTCTGTGTTTCATTTTTATATAGTTGACTTCTTTAGTTCAGCAGTTTTACGGCTTTCAATTTGACTTTTTAAGTACATGTTTATAGCGTTTCACCTTTCTCTCAAATGGATAAGCCCATAAGAACTTTGCTGTTTGATTAAGTTATCATGCATGAAGAACCAGAAAAATTTAAGACAATTGTTCATTTAAATGGCTGTTAATTACATCCTCCTGACATAGTTATTGTACTATAAGCACACTTTGGATAAAACTGCTGTACTATCTAATTGAACTCAAAAATATTTCTGACATTTTAATGAACACACCAATTAGTTTTATTTTACAAGACTTTCAAATGAACCACTGAGAATTAGAAAATGACATTCAAGGTCTGCATATAATTAAATTGCATAACACAGAAGAGGGGAAACATAGCGTCATGTTGAAGAAAAAAAATGTGTAGAGACACATTAACATTCAAGATGTGTTAGAGTAAATAAGATCTTTGTAAAACAGAAACCATTCTTTTTTTACCACCAAAGCTCACAAAAGTCAATGGAATGACACAGTGTCATTGTCATCAGCCACACATTGTAAAGCTGGGGATTCCAGGGCCATTATCCTATTCCTTGTTCAGAGACCCCATTTTGATTTCACTTTCATGGAAATTTTGCATAATTATTTGCATAAGTCAAGTGGACCTTCACAGAGCCAGTGGAGCTATGCTGTAATGAACTAGGTACAAGAAGACAAATAGTTGTCTGGACTTCAAAACAATCACAGTGCATGTGAGGCTTCCTATATGAGAGATGAACTGGATAGGAACAGAAATTGAAGGCATTTAAATCAGTTAAATTAGACATTAATACAAAATGCTAATAATTCAATGCTCAGTAGCACCCATCTGATTTTCATTATACTCTAAATAGAATCTGGTATTTGTTAAAGAGGACAAATGTTCTTAAAAGATATGTTGCTCACAATCATCTCGTGGTAAAAACGGTAAATAATACTAAGTAGTCAGTCTTTGTATCAAAGCAAAGACAAGGAAAAGGAAAAGAGAAAAAATATTCAAGGATGAATTTTCAGCCTATGCAAATGACTCTGGAGGGTATTGCTGCTTAAACAAATAAAGCCGCAGGATTTCAGCTTTTCAATGTAAATCAATTTGTATCAATGGAGTTACTCAATATATACCACAATGTATGAGCAAGTTTGGACAACACTACATCCTGGCTGATGAGAAGTAGAGGGACAGTGGCAACCTCTGCTAAAGGACTGGAAAGCAAATGAAATATTAGAAAATATTGTTCATAGGAGAATGTGAATCAGCACGCTTTTGTTCTATTTTTTTTCTATCAAAACAGATAAAACTGCTTCAAGCAGCCTTTGCTTTGCATTTTATAGCAAAAGAAATGAAGGGCCATAAGTGAATTCTTTAAACTGTTTATCTGTGGAAAACTGGGATTGGAAAAATGAAAACTCAAATAGGAAAATATTGACAGAAAAAAAAAACCACCCCAAACCTCTTTTTACTAAAAGACAGGTTTTCCAACTTTTGTTTATAAAGCTTTTAGTCTTGGAGATATTGTTTGCTTTTTTTGGACAGTACGTCTTCATTCCCATCCCCCAAAATACAGAAGAACGGGGAAAAGTCATTGCTGTAGTTTTAGCTAATGTATCTGGATGGTTAGTAATGCCCCTTCAATTTTTAAGGTTCTAAGACAGCGCCATACTCCTAGGAAAACCTTAAAACTCTCACACTCATATATTTTAATAAGAATTTAGAAATTAATATAAATTTGTCCTTGAAGTAGTAGAGAGAATTCAGCATAAACTAGTTAAGGTAAAATACATCAATAGCTGAGTAATCTCAAGGAAACACAACTGATCTAATTTGTCCTGAAATTCAGCATCTGCCATCATCTTTAATTTGCCAGATCCTATACAAGCATAAAATAAAAAAGTCACTAAAGCAATTTCACATCCTAATTTTGATAATTTTATATCACTACTGAGCTTTGTAGCATTGCTCACAATCTCATCCAAAAAGTGAAAAACTAAATCCTCTATTTTAACAGTTACCTGTATTTACTTTCCTTAATCATTTGGTCATTTACTATATGTGGAGGTAACTGTAGAAATTTAAAGCCTGATCCTTACTCTGTGTCAATCAAAATATCTTCATCATGGGAGAAAAAATAAGAGTATGACGCCTTGCTAGGTAAGGCTGTCTCACTAAATGCATCTTAACAACAAAGACTGACAAAGAGGTACTTATTGACATCTAAATTAATTCAGAACCTACTGACTAGATATGACTGAAGCATGGAAAACTGCATATAACCTTCAAGATTAAGTAAAACAAATACAGGTTTTCACATTGGAAAGTCAAAGCTGCAGCCAGAAACAACAGCATTTCCAAAAGTGTTTCCTAAAATATGTATTTTCATATTGTTTAAAAGCAGTTCTTTAAAAGACTCATTCTTTGCACTTGGAGGAGAGATCAACAGAGATTTTAAAGATATTTGAAATTCACTGTGCAGAACAAAGAGGCACTAAAATTGGATAATGTCTTAGCTGTATCAGCATATGTATATTTGACTTTATTTAGCTGTGCTTTGGCATATTTTGCCACTTTATATGTAACACAAGATTGGTTGCCTAAAACTGAATGTCCCAAATACATTTGCATTTTTTTCTTATACCTATTTCAACATCTGCAGTGGACACACACTGCTTCTCCACAGCAGAACATTTAGTCCATTACCAACATATCTAGACAATATATATTTACCATATAGAGTGCAAAGTCTATAAAATAGTAGTATTTCTTATCCCTTGCTATTCATCTACTGCATAGAAGATGTTTATACCTTCCAAGAAAAATCTCTCTACGATTGTATTAGTTTTACTTGGTTATCTTCTAACTCTGTGTTCTATCACCGGAGATCTACTAACACGATCTTTGCGTGAGCGTCTTTCTCTTTACTCAGCCTCTAAGAGTGATCCTTCACAAGGCTGAAGATTGCTGTCTCCATCCTGAGAGGAAAACCATGGAAGTGGCCATGTCATTTCACTACTGCAGACCTCTCCCCAGCTTCTGTGACTGTTTGCATTTGGTCCTTTGCACCTCCTTTCCTAGGTGCAGACCCTGATAGCTCACCAAAGCTCCACTTGTCATGCACAACCAGAGCAAAAGTAAAGCTAAGTTTTTGAGAGCACTTAAATGAATGCAGAGAATCACAGTGGGACTCTGGCCATGCAGAAGACTGCCAGGAAAAGATTTAAACTGCTTCAGCCCGAGTCTGCAAGCAAGGGGAGAGAGACGATGGCTGGAAGGGTGCCATGTTTCTGATAACTGCTGATTCAAGAGCACTTCATGTGTTTAACAGTTCACGCTGGGAAGGTTGACTACACTCCTCACAGTAATGAAATCTGAGACTGGCAGATTTTTGTCAGGTTCCATAGGGAAACAAGGCCAATTGCAAATTGCCAGAGGCTGCACAAGTATCCTGGGAAAGTGTCACTAAATGCTCTTTCTATTCTTACCTCCTTCCCCAGGCACCCACTGTTGGCACCAGTTGGAGGCAGGACACCAGGTTAATTGGATCGCTGATTTGATTGGAGTTAGCTGTTCTTGTGAGATGATCATGTTGTGCCTTGTACCCCGATTAGTGCTTGAACTCATTGGCTGACTTGCTCTGGTTTTAATGGAGAGGTCTCAAGGTGAAGTTTCCAGCCGTGTTTCACACAGAACTAAAATAGGAATTCTGAGGGAAGGATGGTTATGTGATAGAAAATCAACCAGCTTCATGCAGGGCAATGGTACACGCCAAGCAGGCATTTGTATGCAGGTGTTGGACTTCCAGGAACAGTCAAAGACCCTCAGCCATCACCAGGATTCTGATCTTCATTTTGCCTATGCTAGAGGTCAGAATTGACACCTGCATCCTACCTCCTGCCTGCATCCTACCTCCTGCCCCTCGCCTGGGCAACTTCTCGCCTTCTAACACACAGGAGGGGCCATGGTTTACACATGCAAACTGCTGCCCCTGTGGCCAACACTATCACCAACGGCAAAAGCAGTAAATCTGATTCAGGCCTCTTCCAGGCTCTCTGCCATGGGGCTGTTGCTCATCTTACACGGCAACAGCCCAAAGTTTTGGGGAAAATAAGGAGCAACTGTGATGAGGAGAGGCAACAGGTGCACCAGAGAGGATAAGACATCTATCTCATGCGGGGGCAGCTTAGGAATAGGGATCCCAATAAAATGAGTCTAGAGAGATGGGGAGGCCAGGGAATGGACGTTACCCATTTTCCTTCAGCAGAGGCAGACCTTGGACACCCCCACCACCACTTTGACTCCAGACCTTCCCGCCGAGCATTTCCCCAAGTACCAGTTGCCTGTCCAGCCCTTTTCCCCAGCTCTGATGTGACAGAGCCAAAGTCAAAGTCATACTCCCCTCCCCAAATCCTTCCCTCCTTCTCTGTTCCTCTGCAAAATTGAATTTCACCTATACTGCCAAGCAGCCTTAAGCTGCTGCTGCTAACAAGACACTAACCCATCAGAAAGCAAACCTGTCTCCGGCTGCTAATAAAGCCAGATATTCAGCAGACAGCAGGAACACAAGATGAACAGCAGACAGCAGAAACACAAGCCATGAAAATATTTTTGAACTTATTCAGTCCTCATGAGTCAATCTTGCAGTTGTGAAGGGCTACATCCATATGAAGGTACCCAACTCCAAACGCAACATAAAATCCAGAGGCAGACTGCTGTGAAACCTTGATAAGGAAATTACAATTTGCCATAAAAGTAGGGCACTGAATGCACACCACTGAGTACCAAAATAGACAATGCCCTAGCAGCTCTGGCACTAAGAAAGGTTCAAAAATACCCAAAAGACAATTTATGCACTCAGACAGTGCTCAAGGGAGGTTGTAAGAGATGGAGTATCATTTGTACCTAGGCAATTTCCCGTTCCACACTCCCATCCTGCGAGAGAGTAAGGTAGTGGAGATTTGCTGCCAACTGAAGATTAGCTGGATGAATATGAGTCCTGGAAGACAGTACACATTCTGGTGAAGAGAAAAGTTTGATTTAAATAAATGATCACCAGTACCTCTGTTTGTGCTAACCCACAAGTGAAAAGAGTTTAGCTTTAATTTCAGGCAACGACAATGATGGATATTAGTACCTACACTGAGCCCATGAATAGATGAATGAAAATACATGTGTAGATGTATACCTGTCAAACTCTCAACTGACTAATACAAGAAGAACCAGGGAAAAAAAAAAAAGCATGCAGTAGATATTGGCATGGGGTGGGAGGATGTCTGATTCTTGTCAAATAATCACAAAAGGGAATTATTTAAGAGCCAAAAATATGGAGGGGGGGAAGGGGATGGACTGTGATTCAATTGCAAAGGCACTGAACATAGAGTTTTTTTAATACAGCCTTTAGTTGGAGTTTAAGAAATCAAAGTTACTGTATTATTAATATGTCTTAAACAGCAGGTAAACTAGCAATTTCTTCCACTACAGGCACCTGCTGTTCCTCACAAAATAACACTCTGTTTTGACATCCCCATTACTTGGCACAGGCTGTCTGTCACAAAAAAGAGCTGACAACAGAGGGATCCTGGTGTGTCTTTCACAGCTGTTGTTGTGTAGACCATTAAAAAAAAAGGCAAGCAATAGATAAACTTTATCTTCATGGGTGTTGGCACCTTTGTTGCGGCACCTATGTGGGCTGTGATTAACACCACCCTCTAGCTCTGCTCTGATGAGGAGGTTGTCTTTCCAAGGTACGAATAACCCAGGCTAGGTAACTCTGAAAAACATCCACATCTACTCCAGTAACATCCTCAGCCTAAAACGTAAAACTTTTCAGGGCTCTACCTTTTTAGAGAGGTTAAAGAGGAGGGCAGGAACTAAAGCCCTTCATCCTGACTGTGTATGTGCTTCACAGAGGATAAAATGCAGAAGTAGTGCACAGAGCAGAGACTGCTTATCATAGAATTGTACAATTTCCTAAATTGGAAAGGAACTTTCAGATCTAGTCCAACCATCAACCTAACAGTGACAGAAACCATCGATAAACCGTATCTCTAAGCACTATGTCTACCCATCTTTTAAATACCTCCACCACTTCCCTGGGCAGCCCGTTCCAATGCTTAATAACCCTTTCAGTGTAAAAATTTTGCCAAATATCCAATCTGAACATCCCCTGGCACAACTTGAGGCTGTTTCCTCTTGTCCTGTCACCATTTACTTGGGAGAAGAGACTGATCCCCACCTCTCTACAACCTCCTTTCAGGAGGAGTGTGATAAGGTCTCCCCTCAGCCTCCTTTTCTCCAGAAAAAAACACCCCATCAGTTCCCTCAGCCACTCCTCATAAGACTTGTGTTCCAGATCCCTCACCAGTTCTGTTGCCCTTCTCTGGACTCAATCTCTTTTTTGTGGTAAGGGGCCCAAAAACCGGACACAGCACTCAAGGTGAGGGCTCACCAGTGCTGAGTACAGGGGAACAATCACCTCCCGAGCCACCAGGCTGTTCCTGGTTGAGGCCAGGATGCTGTTGGCCTTCTTGGCCACCTGAGCATATTGCAGGTTCACGTTCAACCGACAGTCGACCAACACCCCCAGGTCCTTTTCTGCTGGGCAGCTTTCCAGCCACTCTTCCCCAGTATATCCTAACTGCTTCCCTATACTACGAGTATTTTAAATACTAGGATGCAGAAATGCACAAGTTTTTCATGTCCTCCAACACACTAGTATGTCAAGAGACCTGGGCTTTGCAGGAATAGCCAGCAAGTGCAACCTGTGTGTTCAGACCCTGTCAGGCTCAGAAGGTCCCTCAAGTCAGATAGTCATATTATTACCCAAGCATTTGAAGTAGAGCAAAGGGATTGTACCACTACCGCTGTCTCTGTGAGTCCTACCCAGCTCTTCAAAATCAAAATTTTGACTCTCTGCTCTTAGGAATAAACTCAGGATGCCATGTGAAATAAATCAGCGTGGTAGTCTTTTGCAAAAAAGTAATTTTTTTTTTTATTTATCTGTTTATTTATTTTAAATCAATTAATGGTAAGTGGTAGGTTTCCCTACAAACCTCTAAGCTTGATGAAACTGGATTCTTTATGAAAAGAGGGTTCCATCTGAAGTTGTTAATTTTACCTTTAATCTAAAGCCACATCAAGGTATTTTCTAAGTGTATACCTGTACTTTGAAAGGATCACCATACTTAAAAACCAAAAACAAACAAAAAAAACCCCAAAAGGTCCAACATCTAGATGCAGTTAGTTTCCTTTATAGAAAAGTCTTTCACAAATGACTTCAGATGGATGTTCAGCTCACTCTGTGACAGCAAGTTAGGCAAAATAACCTACCATTACTGACATTATGAGAGTTTTCTTTCCTTCCTTAGTGCTGACAAATGCTATTATAAAGTTAACAGAAGTTTTAGAAAGGATATTTTTTCAAATAGACCTCTATTTAATTCTATTGAAGCATCACAAAAGCATAGTCAGACAGAACCAATATGAATGCTGCACAGAATTCCTCACTGTCCTCTGCACAGAAGTACATACCGTAATAAAAAAATTCAGAAGAATTTTCAATTGGAGACACAAACAAATAATTGTTGTAGTTAGAGACAATACGCTTTTTGAAATTTATTCTGCAAAAGGCACCTTTCAGTTTAACAAATGTACTATTATATGAGAAGTATGTTGTGGTGCTTGAACCTGGTCAGCATGTTCTGATCCCTGCAACAGCTGAAGGGTTATGCAAAATGCATGATTTGAAGTGTTGAAGTTTTTTATTCCTCCCTTTGTTACTCACGTGGATACAAGTGCTAAAAAACCCCCATGGTCCTAAGAAATCTTCTCTTTCTCTGGTGAACTGTATGCCTTGCCTTTGAAGGGAAAGTTTAATGGGGAAAAAGAGAAGATGCAGTAACATGAAAAGTTAGCCGAAAAAGTCTGTTCAAGAAAGGTTTTCTAATTTCTGCTTCAATAGTAGGAGCAGGAGTAGTGGGGAGAGTCACCAGGAGTGTTTAGTGAAAACATGGAACCTGGGCAGTGTCAGCAGATCCCCTTCTACTATTTACTCAGATTATAGCGCTTGTTCCGAAACTTAGTGATTCCCTTTTCTGTTCATCACATCTAAATTACACTCCAAACAAGTGAATGTATGGTGGTTCCTTCTTCCTTGCTCACTCTCATTTCTGCATCCGCTTTTCTATGCATATTCCTTTAATTGGAAACATTAATTTTCATTTTGATTTGCACAGGATAAGCATTTTGTCTTTAATTGTGATGGGACACTTCCCAATAAAGCCTGTAGAGTGAAAATCCGCAATGCCTAAAACAAGTTTCTGTTATCTGAACCACTTTTTAGTCACTCATCACCTAAGAAATCTGGAACTGCAGAATTGTGGGATGTACGATGAAGATAGATGGCTGAATTTTTAATGATATTTACTTGGTTAAAAGACAGTGGATATTCTATCTTGCCTGTCATAACAAATATGCTCCTCTTGGAAACTCAGCCTCTTGTGTTTAACACTACATCGACAGACATACCTCCTCCCCTTCTGTGGTGAATGCAGGTATAATTTTGAAGGGAATAGGTCTGTAGGTTAACTGGTTCTGTTCTCTATTCTTCTTTTAATTTTATTAATGCAGTGCTTATCCTAGAGCTAAAGACAACTCCTGCCATTTTAGTCTAAAACCCCAATTCAAAGTCATGTCAATATTCTCCCTAAAAATTCTCAGCTTCACGCACCACTCAATAGCATAAGTCAACCGAAATAGGTTAATGCAAAAGTCCTGAAGTCAGATAGTAAGGACCAGTTTCTCAGCCCTGCTGCCAAAATTACATTTGCCACTGTAAGGCTGAAGACAAAGTGATACCTTCTTATATAGGGTTTATCAAAAGGGCTTATCTGCCCTTTCCGCAGCCTCATCTTCATTGCAGACCCCCCAAAAGGACCTGAGGGAGCTCAAAAAAACCAAGTCAGGATAGCAAAGAAAAAAGAGATCTCTTCTTCTTGCTTTACTTACTGTTCTTCCAGCACATTTCCCCTTGTTAGTGGTGCATTTTACATGACCTGAAGTAGCTTGGTCATATAGATGTGGCTGCAGGAAAGGACAGCAGAAACTCATGTTTCTCAGCTTTCGTAGAATCATGGAATGGTTAGAGTTGGAAGGTACCTTAAAGATCATTGAGTTCCAACCCCCCTGCCATGGGCAGGGACACCTCCCACCAGACCAGGTTGCTCAAAGCCC
>JAOXJK010000004.1:6218621-6262048 GCA_025774025.1 Xenus cinereus
TATTAGGAAAAATTTTTACACTGAAAGGGTTATCAAGCATTGGAATGGGCTGCCCAGGGAGGTGGTTGAGGCACCATCCCTGGAGGCGTTCATAAGGTTGACATGGTGCTGGGAGACATGGTTTAGTGATGTTTTTTTTGTCAGAGTAAGGTTGATGGTTGGACTAGATGATCTTGAAGGTCCCTTCCAACCTAGATGATTGTGTGATTCTATAATTCCATGATTCTATGATTCCTCAAGACATTCTTGGGGGAAGGGGGGCTTTCATTCATGATATACTCACAGCTTCTCCAGAGGTAGACACACAAAGACTTTCACCGGCAGCTTCTTTTAACCTGATGGCATAGCCTCTGCGATGTGCTCCCTTCCTGAAAAGTATGATAGGTGGAAAGAACCTGGCTGCTACTCAGCATCTGCCCTTGAAGAGTGGATGTGCGTAGGGGTCACAGTATGACAACCATGCTCAGAGAGCACCTGAAAGAGTAAGGGTATTCTCAAGTGAGTAACTTCTGTCCTCTGGAGTAAGCAAGAGGATTCCCTGTAGGATATTTAGCTGTCATTTGATTTGCGGTGGAAGTTTGATTTTACAGATGGAAGTAATTTTGTTCTCTTTAATGAAAAAAAGATAAGATCTTAAAGCTGTTCTTCTTAATTCAAACATTTAATTTCAGTGCCATGATGAAAAAGAAAAAGAGAGTTGCTAATGTGCAGATACAAAACCCTGTAGTTATTTAGACATCTCTTATTAGCATGGTTGTGAATAGGTCATTTGTTTGTGAATAATATATTTCACTCATTTTTTTATATATATGGATCAGTTATTAACAAGGGGTTACAACACTACAGAAATACTGTCTGATTTTATTTGCAAAGTTATTTTTAAATTGTCAGATTGCTTCTAATACTCACACGTTTTTCCTGTATTTAGTCAGCAGTAGCCAGTGCTGATGTAGTCCCTGATCTGTTAGAAATTTGGCATATGCTTAAGTTTTCACAATATGAGTGTTCCTGTTCGCTTTGATAGGACTAGTCATTGGGCATAAGCATGTGCAAAAGTCTTACTGAGAGCTGATGCCAAGTCCTTTGCTGTCTAACGCTTGGCAGGAGAATGACCCCAGGCTGGATTGGAATACTAGGAGGGAAAAAAAAAAGTATATAGACGCTGTTACTATTCTCCTGAGTCACACAGACTCTAAAAACATTTTAAAAGCTGTACGCTTCAAAATTAAAGACTGCATTAAAACCTTCAAGATATTTGTTTTAGTAGATTATGTGTAAATATACACCTCTAACTTTGTTTTTCTATCTTTATTGGAAAGTATTGTTTCTTACGTTAAAGACATTCTTGTGGTTAACCTTCAAGGGGAATATCTGTTTATTAACTAATAGGAAAACCGTAGTGCTTGATGGCAGCAGGAACAGCATCGTATTTCAGTTTGAACAGCTGCTATCACCATGACCAGACCTGGCAGGCCTTTCTGAGTGCACACAAAGAGAGAATAAGCCCAAACAAGAAGATGTGACTCAGCAGCGTCCCTAGAAAGACTTTTATGACCTGTACTGAAGCCGCACCCCTGTGGCTCCCTATGAGTCAGCAGAGCAGAAATTAAATTTTCAATGAGACTAGTGAATTCAGCAAGAAAACAGAACTCGTTATTTCCTGGTAATTCAGCTCCCCGTTGTGTCACTGACCTTGGGCAAGTTATTCGGCTTTCCAATATTTCATCTTGGATGCAAAATGAATTTAACAAGACCTAATCACCACACAGCATTCTGTAGACCTCCATGGGACTGCAGCCGTATAAATGAAGGCAGAATTTAGCACGCAGCTCTGCCACAGTATTTTGGGGTTCTCAGATGACTTTTGACCAAAAATGAAATATAAATTATGCAGGAACTGGCTAACATTTAATTAAGTGAAGCCTCTTGCTATTTCAAGAACAGTTTCTTAACAAGCAGAACTAGCAGAAATGTTCTGCTGGTAGAAGCCAATAGCTTTTTCAGGCAGAGCTGGTCTCTTCCCATCTTGATAAGGCTGTAAAATCCTTCCGTGTTTTATGAATCACGTGTCTCCCAGTTTCTCACATCATGGGTCCAATATTTCCTTTGCTTAGCACTGAAGAACCAGCGGAGCTGACAGGGCAAGATGATGGCTGTTATTTTTTGTCCACCCATGAGCAGAACTGCTTAGTAGTTTAAGCCACTTTGCAACTGTACAAACACACTGTGAGCAGTAGGAATGCACTTACGTCCCCAAGGACCTAATCTGGCTTGCAAAAACTTCCACTAGTGGCACAGATGAGCAAAAAGCACAAAATCCAGCTTCGCTCTCTGGTTGCATGTGCAGAATGTGGATGGAGCTAGAAAATATTAGATTAGCATTTCTGCACTGATTTTTATTCATATTCTTGAAGAATTTTATTTACATTGAGTGGTAAGAATCATGTCAGTTTGTGTTTCATATTTGGAAACAGAGCCAAGAAGTGACAAAGTGATTCCTTGAAAATCATCCAGCAAGTCAGTCTTAGAGAGAAATGCGCCGGCTTCACTAGACCATATTGGCCTGTATATATCTTGTTATTTATGAACAGCTGTGACTATTAGAATCTATTATTTATATTTCCACTAAGCTTATTTTCTCCCCTGCGGTAGATACTCTGCGAAGGCAGGCCTGTTGTCATTTTTTCTGCAGGTACTGTGATTCACTGGAGCATTATGGACGATAACGAAGCAGCAGCGCTGCAGATACTGTTAAGCAAGAATCTTTGTGGAGCCATTTAAAATTCGTCCCCTAAAAGCAGCACAGCCCTTTAAAAAAAAAAAGAATGAAAACAAAAACGCATGGGTTTGCGGATTTTCCGTGATTAAGTCAGAAAAGGTTTGTTCTGTCTGCATCATTGACCCCACCCCATCAAACATTTCCAGGCCGTGTCAGCGTTTATCCTCGATGCCGGCGGTTTGATTTACACGCACACGTTGTACCAACACCACATACACCGAGAGCTGGTTACAACCTTAAAGAGGGAGAATTTGTCACCTGTCCACGGCAGTGGCCTGAGCTTTACACCGGTGACAAGGAAATTTCACAAAGCCAAGAGGATTGGCTGTAGGCCCAGAATTCCAAACGACCAGAGGTTGGCACCCCACTAAAGAAAACAATAATAAAATGACAGAAACGGTCACTGCCAAGCTAGAGAGCTTCCTAGGACAGAAGAAGTGTGTGTAAGGCACTAGTGACAAGGGGAGCTGTGCCACCTTCCCTGTGACCGGTGGTGGAGCTGTATTTTAGGAGGTTGTGGCTGGGGGGGGGTGGCAAAACAGGCCGTGTGAAGCGCACAAGCTAACTAGCATTGACTGAAGACGCAGACGTCTGTTTTTAATTTGCATGAAGCTGCTAATTTTTAAAGGACGAATTAGCATATCTCTAATTTTAACTAGGGGCTTGTAATTAGTATTTTCAGAAAATGTGTTAATTGCTGCAGGCTTTGCTGCCAGAGCAAAAAAATCAGGTTCTTGTTCTTCCCTGGTCACCTGGAGGAAAAAGCCTCCTTGGCCGGTAGGAGCAGGCAGGACACAGTGACCACAGCACATTTTGCTCAGCAGTAAAAAAAAACTTTGAAACGCAGCCTCCCTTTTCCTCCCTCTCTCAGAAAACAACTTGATTTTCTCTCGCAGAGTGCAGCATTCTAATTTTTCCCCTGAGCGACAACAGATGGATTTGAAAGAAGTCTCCACTATTACAACAATATTTCAGCCCCTCAATTGTTTCCTCCCCTTTAGAAAACGAGTAGCTGATTTTATCCAAGGCAGTTTCTCCTTCACAGTCTTTTCCAGCTCCGGAATCTAGATCCTGTTTACTGAACTCCTCTGGTTTATCTTTCAGTTTTCTCAGCTTCAGGCGTCCTGTATCTCGCTGTAGAGTCACCTTACAGCCATCTCACAATGTCCATCCTGGTTGTACACCAAGAGCTGAGGAACCATCAGACTGTTTCTGTGGTCTCCAGTGGGTGTTTGGAAGAGAGTGCTTCCTTGTGATGTTGAAACATGAAGTAACAGCAGAGCAGTGCGTTATCCGCCCCTGACAAACACTTGGAATACCTTCCTTTGACTCTGGCAACGCTCCTCTAGCTTGTCAAGCCAGTAAGACATTTTTTAACTGAATTGGAACACTTACTCAGTTCCCAGAGGGGATAGTTTAGTCGTCTAAGCATCACATTTAAAATACCCAGACACTCTCAGTCGTGCAAGATCCACTGAGCCATTCACTGTCCTGAGATACAGGCACCAAGTTTCATACGATTTACTTGGCATGTTTTCTTTTTGCATGAGATCTTGAAAACCAGGTAATGCACCTTGCAGTGATTTGGGGGCAAAAATTTCTCCTTTTTTTTTAGGTATACACAAAAGGAACTTTAAAAATTATAACCATCCTTTTCCCTGGTCACCATTGTTTATTGGATCATGCCATGCAGCCATAACCTGCTTTTTAGGTGGCAACCTCTCAGCGCTACGTAGAGCAGGACACTGAACCTTGGTCACTCAAGATACAGCCTCAGTTTCTCACCGGCTATGTTTCCTCTGCCAGCTCTTGACACTAGTTGAGCTTGTCCCCATCAGCAATTGCTTTTAAGTGGTTAGGCAGGCTGTGTATATAATTTGTAAAGTAATCTGTAATTCTTTGGAATGGAAAATGTAATATAACATACTATCATGAGCCAGACACTCGGCATACTTCTATTGGCTTGAGACCTGTTCCCGATGAGGATTTGAGTGTTAAATATGGTCCTATGATGTCCTATGACATGCTCCTCAGAAGTGACTTTTCTTAAGTTTATAATAATTGAGTTCATCTTGGTCTACAGGATTTTTTATTTCTAAAGTTTTGCACTCTGAAGCCTCACTTAACTAAACAGGGCAGCCCATCCCCCCAGTGATGTCTCTGTCAACACTGCGAGATAAACAAGGGTGGTACTTCCAAAAGAACACTAGATTCTCGTATCTGCCTAACATCAGACAGACACCGACCTCTCGCTATTCCCATGCCACAATATCTCCATTCATCACACTGTTGTTTGCTTATGAAGGAATAAATGTAGCTGAGGAGCCAGGACAGTCCCGATGGGAGGAAATGATTTAAATTTCAATTCAATGGCCAGAGTGTGGCTTTTTTTGGTAAAAAACGTGGGAAGGAAAGTTCTTAGAGATGCCCTTAAACCCTTGAGAGAGAGAGTGGCCAAGGCCAAAGGTGTGTGTGTAGCTCTGAACCACTCTGCCTACTGGGCGACCCGCAGTCCTGCTGGAAGGCAGAGCATCTACTGTATTTTCCCACCTTCTGGCCATACGCTTCCTTAAGAGCTATGGGAGTCACCTAAGGTCTTTTTCCTGGATACGTTGCTGACATTGCACCTCTTTTCTGGTCTAGACCATACTGTTTACCAAGCCTTGCTATACCCTTCCACTGTTTCTCCCCTGGAGGATGAATCATAGATCACAAGGACTGATGGGGAGAAGGAAGAAGAGGTGCACAGAGGTATCTGGTATTCTGGCAGAAGAACAACAACTGTTCTCATGGGGATCTCTGTGTACTGCTGTCTGTATTCCATTTTTAAACCGAAAACCCCAAACCCAACAAAAGAAAACAACAAATAATACAGTTTTACAGCTCAGTTTTGCTTTCACCCACTAGCTTTACCTATGTATGCTTCCCTCCTTCTCCTTATAACCCCGACTATCATGACTTCCTTTGTTAGATTTTCTTTTTATAACCTATAACCTGCAATCTACTGATAGAAATTAATAATGTCAGAATCCAACCAGACTGGTAATGGGAGATGTAAGCCACTAAATAATGCTACTTCAAGAGCGTCAGCTCTGTTTTTTAAGGCAGCCTGGGATTTTTTGTAATTGTTTATTCTCACAAGAGGAAAGCTCATCTTGTGTTGTATTTGCTACGTTTTCTTTTTCTCCAACTTTTTACAGTATTCCTATGTGTGTAGGAAGCATGATTTTTTTTTATTCTAAATGTCTATAGCACATCAATTAGGTGAGCAACACAGTAATACCTTTCAGGATCTTAATTTTAATTGTATGTGTATACATCGTGAAGCAACTAATATGGGCGGTTAGGCTTGTGTGATATCTGGATTTTGCAATTGGCAATGTTTTGATGTTCGACTGCCTGGCTTCACAGCAGAGTGGCAATGAAAATCCATTTAAACAAAAAAAAATTAGGAAAAAAAATCTGGTTTAAATGTTTCCCCCCCCTTTTTTTTTGTGTTTTGTTTTGGTTTTTGGTTTTTTTGTTGTCAAACAACACAAGCATGATGGTTACACAACAATCTCAGAGTTTAATGAACTGATCCTCTGAAATCAAAGCTCCAAAAGCTTTGATTATTTTCAAACTGCCTGCCAAGATCCCAAAGTATGATAACTAATGAACTTTAACATGTGACAAAAATCCTAATTGAAGTAAGAGCGTTGCAGTGCGCACTAATGAAATAAAACCGATTATTTGAAGTATCAGTTTTGAACCCTTTGATTTCATCTTTATTAGTTTTAGGAGAGAGCCTCCAGAAGTTCAGTGACATTCTTCGTACTGTCAGAAGCGTTTGGAGAACCGTCAAGAGTGACAATGCCTCCTTAAGAGTTTTCAAAGAAGTTGCCAATCTTGCAAGTCTTCTCTATGTTTTTTTTTGCAGACTCAGAGCCTAGAAAAAATAAATGGTGAAAAGCATAAGGAGATGAAACAGCTCAGGTGTACTTCAGAAACAGAGTAGGCAGAGGAGGCAGGAATAGGATACAGCTGCTCTGATGCCTAAACCCAAGGCGCTACCCTTCAGGCCTTACTGACTCTTACCCTTTCAGCACTTCCATTCATATTTACAATGGAAATGCAATTGCAACAGTGATTAAAACCAAGTTATTCTGGGTGAGTTAGAAAAGATTAATCACAGAAATAAATGATAAAGAGTATGAATTGCATGAATGTTTGTTTCTTTTTTTTTTCTATTCTTCTTGCTTAACATAGTCCAAATGTTAAAAAAGAATCCTGTAGAAGAAAAAACCCACTATTCATATGACGAAAGAGAGTAGTTATCTTCTACACACCTTTCTTTATCTGCTCAAATTGTTGGTTATACTGATTTTGCATACCTATGTACCAGATAGCTGATGAAATTTGTGCCACGTAACAAAATAGTGTTTCGGATTGTCTAGTGTATGGACAGTGCACCAGGAGGATGGTGCAGGAGTGAAGTAGGGGCCCAGTGAGGCTGTGGAGTCTCCATCCTTGGAGGCCTTCAAAATTCAGCTGCACGAGGCCTCCAGCAACCTGACTTACTTTCAAAGTTGACCTCGCTTTGAGTGGGAGTTGGGAATAGAGAACCTCCAGAGGTCCCCACCAACATGTGTTCTTCAGTGGGTTTACTCGGTGGAACTGGTGCTGCTGTGTGTGCCCTGAATCTGGATTAAGTTCCTCCTAAGGGGAGTGGAATCCCTTATGCAGCATTTCATATTAATGGGAGCACAATTGTCTGCGTGTTTGTGCTTGAGTCAGGAAACTGAAAAGTAAGTTTGAAACCAGATTTCACAGTTTCTTAATCACTTTTCCCTTTTACCTATTTGCTTAAATAAAACCTGAAGAAAAAAATGACCTTTACTGAGGCTTTTCATTTGCTTTCAATTAGAAAATGCAATCCTTCCAGCATGTACAATTTGCTAATATTTAAAAGGATTCTAGACATACTCCCTTAACTGAAGAAAAAATATTACAGTTTTTTAACTAGTCTGGAGAAAAATTCCTTTTCTAGTGCCCTGTATTATTTTAGAAATCCTTAAGAGCAGGAGGAAGATTTCCCTCAGAAGTATTACATACATTAAAGATGAGAACAACGCAAATATTTTGTTGTATGTCCTACTGACTGCCTAAGGCTGAAAGTTAAGAATGCTATTTGCCTTGGAAAATATACATTTTAAATTATACCTGAAATTATAGTATTTTCTTTTCGAGATTAAAGATTTTCAGGTTCCTTCAGATTATTTTAGAGAATCAGAAAACATGAGAGTGAAAGGAAAAACAAAAATGCAATGATGCACTAATAGTCATATTCATTGGAAAAAAAGCACATACTACAACTGAAGAAAAGTTGGCAAGAAAGGCAGAAAACAAGCCACATTCTTTGGCTTTCTTTGCCTGCCATCACTCCCGTTTTCTCCAGTGAGACACTTGTGTCCTCAATGAGTATGCAATTGCTACTGTCATTTGTACTCTTCTTGTGCCTGGAGGTCTCTGTCAGGGACTGGGCCCTATTGTGTATGTGCTGTACAAACACATTGAAGAGCTCATTGTAAAACTGGTTCAAAGCAAGAGCTAAGCAGAATATGGGAAACAACTGAAGAGCAGGCGAGGGGTGGTCGGAGGGAGGTGATTATGATCACAGCTGAAGCAGCAGTCAGTGCAGCCACAGACTAATCATTGCTGGAGGGCTTTTTGGCATGTAATCTATGCAGCCATCGTTGGCTTATATAGCCGCCAGTGCTGCAGTAAGTGAACATCTTTAATATGTTTATCTTCACTCTCCCTCTCTGTGATAGGAAAGCATTAGCTTCATTTAACACAGCGTTCACATACTTAGCTTGGTTGGGGTACTCCACCCTTAGAATCACAGAATGGTCATGGTCGGAAAGGACCACTGAGGTCACCGAGTCCAACCATACACACACACACACACAAAACCCCCTACAATCTCAGCCACTAGAGCATGCCCTGAAGTGCCACATCTACACGTTTCTCAAATACCTCCAGGGATGGTGACTCCACCACCTCCCTGGGCAGGCCCTTCCACTGCCTGACCACTCTCTCAGTAAAGTAATTCTTCCTGATATCTAATCTAAACTTCCCCTGCCACAACTTCAGATCAGTTCCTCTGGTCCTGTCATTATTCACTTGGGAGAAGAGGCCAATACCCACCTCTCAGGTAGTTGTAGAGGGCAATGAGGTCTCCCCTCAGGCTCCTCTTCCCCAGACTAAACATGCCCAGTTCCCTCAGCCTCTCCTCAGATGACTTGTTCTCCAGACCCCTCACCAGCTTGGTGGCTCTCCTCTGGGCACGCTCCAGCATTTCAGCATCCTTCTTATAGTGAGGGGCCCAGAACTGAACACAGTACTTTTTTCATTGCCCTCAGACTTCTCCTCAGTAGTTCATCATTATCTACCTGTAAGACCAAAAAGAGGGTAATAATCTGAGGGCCGTATCAGACCAGGAAGCTTCCTGGTAATATCCTTAACACAGGCCCCTGGGAGGCAGCAGACCTCCCTGTGGGAAGGGTCTGGCCTGCATACAGAACCCTCAGTTCCCCTCAGAAGGGAACCACCTGTAACTATTGCCCTCCTTTTTACTTCACGGAGGCAGTCTTAATACATGGAGCTGGCTGCTTCAGAGAATACCCTGGATGAGCCACTATCAGTATTTTCAATCCCCTCCTCCTCTATCTCCAAGGGCCCCTACCTGTTCTTTACAGGCACCTGGGAAGGCAAGGGAGGTCTGGAGTGAACTCTCCTGCTGCTCCAAGCAGGTACTTGCTTCCACTCCCGCTCATCCTCTCCTCATTCCCCTCCTCCTGCCTGGTGACAAGAGGGCAGGGGATCCTCTTCCCCTCATGGAGCCTCCACCTGCTGTTTTTTCCCTAAGGATGGCAGGGTGTGCCTCCACCAACCTATTTCCCTTTCACATTCCCAAACAGTCCTCAACCTTTCCACTCCCTCCTTCAGCCCCCTCCAGATCATTCACCTGCTCACAGCTGTGGCCACAGACCGAGTGGAGACCATCTTGGGTGCTTTTGTTCTCCTCAGCGCAGCCTGCCTGACGACACACCCCACACCCGCGCGCTCACCCGTCTCGCGCAGCCCTCTCGTGAAGCTGCCGCCGACGGAGGGCTTGCTCTTGCCGCCTTTAAATGTCCGCGCGGCTCCTGGCCACGCCCCCTCCGCGCCTGATTGGTTGTCGCGGACTTCCTGCTTCCGGCTGGGGCTGTGAGGGGTGGGGGGGTGTGTGTTACCTCAGTTCTCGTTGGCGGTGCTGGCGCCGTTGCCTCGCCGACCGCTCTTGTAGTGTACAAGAACAAAGGAGGTCTGGGATTTTATGGTAAACAAAAGCAGTTTCTTTTTTCTTTTTTTTTATGAAGACATTCTCTTACAACCTCAAAAAAAATTCTCACGTTGCACAAAATGGTGCACACTGAAGATACCACCTTGCCACGACTGTACAGGCAATGCGTTGTGCCCTAAAAATTGCTTTTAAAAGAGTAAAGGAAGTTCGAAAAAAAAGAGGGGGAAATGACAGTTTTGCAGCCAATTTTCTAAGATGTTTAGTGTCTGCAGCTCTCTCTGAAGTCAGAAAGAGCAGCAGGTACCTACCACCTGAGGACAGACAGGAATGGACTCAAAGCACCCTGAAACCAAAGGGGGCCTTTCCGCCAACTTCAGTGGAACCTATATCTGGCACGCTCTCTGGGTGTGAGTGGTTGATGATCTGTCATTGAAACAAAGGTTTGCCCCATTTTGAGATGCACTAAATATACGGCGTCAGAAGAGCACTGCAATCTTCCCAAATGGCCCCAAAGATCAAAGCCTGCTGCAGACAAAGGAGGGTGTCTTTTCTTCCCTCTTATTCTAAGTTTTGCGATTAAAGAATATTGCAAAAGCAGTGTTTCAGGCTAGTTTGTTTGCATTTGCTTTCCAGTTTTGACCAGATTCCCCAAAAGCGAGGCATGTACTTTTGCTATAGCACTGAAATAGGTGCAGAAGCACAAAATTATTCATTTACTTCAGGTTTTCTGGTGAGTAGACAGCATGCTCAGGACCTGGCAGGATAAGACCTGTACTTCCCCCTAAAGCTATAGGGTCTTTTGCACAGAGTTTCCAGCCACTGAATAATAAAATAGGTCAGTTTAATACTTTTGCTTAGTTTGCAATAAATAATCAACCTAGCATCCTCACATGATCTAATCCAGACTGACAGCAAATCAGCATATAATTATTATTCAGGTTTCTTTATACTATTAACTTACCTCTTTAGTGTTTGAGGTTGGTTTGTTTCTAAGTTGGGTCATTTCTTTTGGGAAAAGAGCCTTCTTTTCCACTTTACTTTCTTCCACCTGTGCAAGACTCCTCTCACACCACTATCCTAGTCTTTTTAAAATATTTTTCTTTGGATGTGTTAAAACGCACATTGTTTGCAGTTGCTCAGCCAACTAAGAAAATTAAGGTTAAATTTTTATCAGCTCTCAGTCAACTTCAGTATGTAATATCCTTTTCCTCCTTTCTCTTTGCATTATGTGCCATTTTTTTCCCCTCTACCAGTCCAGTCATCTCTTCCAAGTAATTGATAAAAGTAATAAATTACTGTCATGGGGTGAAACCTTCCCTGAAAGCACCACTCGGAACCTGAGACCTTGGCTACATTTGCTCAGCTTAAACTCATTAGCTGATTCTGGCATGCATGAGGAAACAAAAGCACAGACATTTTTTTGTGGGAGGACGTCTACCCAAAAGCTTTGGACTGTGTCTGCCTAAATTCCCTCGAAACACCAAAAAAGAGCATAATACAATGCACTTCATGCCCTACTCAAATATGGCCATTCCCCAATAAACCTGCTTTTTTGCCTGGAGAGTGTGTTGTGGGAGTTTTGCTTTAACTTTGTTGCATGCAGCTTCTTTTTTCCACTTGAGACTGAATGAATAAAAAGTCAGAAAAAAAAAAACCCTAAATATTTTTTAAGTGATTCAAGTAGGAAGAGCTAAGTTAAAGTATCCTTTACGATTTTCAACTTTACTCTTTACTTTACTATGAATAACATACACAATGCAAAGAAATTACCCAAGTGGAAAATAAATTTATCTGATCATTAAATTACAATGGCACCGAGAAGAAATCTGCTTGTGACTTTGATTGCCAAAATCCTTTCCTGATTTTTCACAGTTCCAATGTGAAAGTAGGAAAGCCAGAGTCAAGTACTAACTTGGTTCAACACATCTGTTTCCAGAAGCTGTTGTAGTATCTATATGCAGGAAGAGAGACTGTCCCAGACTGATGGCCCAGAAAAGAAAAAAAGACATTTCCATCATCTCTTTTCCATTGATAGGGATGATTCTGTCTCTGTTGGCATTTGCATGTGTCTCCCAGTGTAAATTATGATAATTCAAATGAGATAATTCAAATATTTACAGGTAAAAATGTGTTTAGATATGTGACAGAGGGGCTTTTGGATTTTAGTGAAACATTTTATACTACAAGAGGCACCTACACTTATTAACTATGACAAGATTGTAATTTTACCATGTCCATTGTCCTTGTCTTCCAATGTAAGGGCAAAAAAATAGGTGTGATATCAAATACAGAGACGTGCTACCTTTGTTTTAGATAAATGTCCGTGCATTGGCAGAGTGACCTTGCTTCCTTATATTACTCCAAGAGGAACGTTTAGAAGTACTGCAAATCGAGTGCTATTATCCAAGGTGTTACCTGCAGCAATTTCCAAGACTTTAAGGGCAAGTGCTACATAATTCTTTGAGCTGAAAAAGGTGTTTCCATGAGATAAAATGGCATGGTTCAAAATACCAGAGGTTATCACACAACTGGGTGTTAAACTGCTGGAATTGTTTTTAACGCCTTACATTAATAGTACCTGGAGACTAAAATCCAGCATTTATTGATTTAAAGCAGTGCTGTGTGGGACTGGAGAGTCTTTTAATCCTTATTTTGCCAGTAACCCACTTCAGATCCTTATACCAGCCACTTGACCTTCCTGTTTCTATTTCTTCTCAAGCATTTGGTGATGCCATTAACTTAAAATTCATCAAGGCAAGGACTACTCATCTTTTATGTTTGTGAAGTATCTTGCACATGGTGGCCTTAGTGTCTAAGGTCTGTAGTTCCTGCTATTTATATAAATAAAGTCACAATAAGTACCAGGCAGAAGTTTCTCTCCGTGCTGGGGTTGTTGGTTGTTTTGTTGGTTTGGTTTTTGTTTTTTCTTTTTTCCAGAGAAACCATGGAGAGAGGTGCTTCAGATACAGTGCGGTGACTCTGGTCATCAAAAATCCGGATTTGAAGTGGAATATTAATTTCAGAGATATTTTAACCTGCTGGCAGTCAATTACAGTGAGTGGATGGCATTTTAAAAGCATTTCTTTCTTTTGAATTGAAATAACTTTTAAGGTAGGAAAGCAGTGTGAATAGTTGCCATCTGGATGCAGCTTACCTCCCAGAGAATATATTATATTAAGGCACGGGTGTATGCATATAGATTATATTTGTTCTTTTTAGTCAGTGATCCTAATTTTTTTCATTTCCCATTTGACCCAACTTGACTGGCAGCTAAAAATTTCAATTTAAACAACTGGTTGAGATTCATTTGCTAGAACTTATAAGCAGAAATAGTGTTTGGATTAGCAATGAGGCTCTCACCCTCCAAAGAATAAAGAGGAATCAGTTTTGAAGAAGAGTATGAATATGTATACGATACTAAGGCTGCTATAACAAAACCAGATTACTGATTTAAATTACCTTTGGTTATTTACTACACTTTTTAAAGTTCTGCAGTTTACAAGGGGAGGCAAGCTTGCACAAAGTGCTGGTGTCAGGCAGGTAGCAGGCATTCCGCATAGTTCGTAATGCACTTTAGTCCTGGTTTACAGTCTCACTGTTCATCTTCCCTTTCACCAGACATACTGATTATGTCTAATATTGGCATTTCTGTGATGGAGAGATCACCATCATATGGGGTATGCAAAAACAAGAGAGTTAACAGAAAAGAGGGCACCCCAGACTTCAGGGATTCTCTCTTTGTTGGAAACTTCCACCATATGACCACTAATAATTGATATTTTTTTTTGAGCTGGAAATCTGATTTATAGTCATCTGTGATCTTTTAATTTACCAGGCATCAAAAAAAATATTTAAAGAACACTTTAAAAAGAGGTAGATGAACACAGGATGGAAATCAAACCCAAAGCTAGGGCAGGCTCTAGTCCGGTTGTGTCTAGTTGAACCATTTCTCCTTCCCTTTCCCCCAAATGGCTTGTTGTTACAAATTTTATATTGATGGCCCTACATTTCTTGCAATTTACTGAGACAGAAATAATTTCTCTAGCACCAGGCACTTCTATGCTTGCCTGAGCGCCTCAACCCCATCGCATTTTCTTCTTGGGAATTTTCCACCTTGGTTTTGCCACTATATACCTGAAACAACTTAACTGAGTAATGTGATTTAAAAAGGCAAACTATGAAAAGAAGATAAAGGGAACTGAAGCCAAATGCAGCATATTCATTATGTTCAGACTATCAAAAAATGCATTTTGGTTTGGAAAAATTGTTAGTCATGTTGAATCAATCCATCACATGAACGTGTATATTCATATAAAAATGATGCAGTGGTATTATATCTAAATGGTAGCACTTAATACATTTTCCCATCTGAATTCAATTTTGTCCAACTAAATAGCATTTATTAACATAGACATTAAAAGGATCTAATTGAAACAGCTGACAAATGCAATCCTGCAAGATTAAGACTGATATTGACTAAATGTTATTATGAAAACTGGTTGCATTCCTCTTTGAATTGGCAAACGTTCAGTTGATTTCCAAAGCAAAGATGCGTTGACCTATATGAATAAGAGTGCCAACTTGCGTTGTCCCAAGAGCAATGTTTGCATTACTCAAATTCACAATACCTAATTCAACAGTTTTCCTGCCCCTTCTTGTTTCCCAGCTATAAGCATTCATGCAAACAGCCTGTTTGCACAACTCCTTGGCCACAGCCGTTTATACAAATATCTTTATCCGCGTGCAAACACAGCTATACCTGCACAGACAATGGTTCGATACTTGTTATTTGCTACTCACTATTTGCCATTTGTTATTTTAGTTATCTTTGGCTATAATCATTTCAGCTGGCTGATCCGGGAGTAGTCAAGCCACCGAGGAGAAAATCGCATGTCCTGAATGACAAACAGTTCAGGCAGCCAGAGACTGATGTGACCATCGTGGTGAGCACTGCAAATAAACACATCTATTAAAAAAAACCCAAAATGTGTGAAAGCTAGACAAAAAATACATTTACCTAATACACCTCAGTTAATATATCTAATGGTTACTCTGGGTATAGTTTAACAAAAAAAGGTTCAGTATTTTTTCTGTCTTTTTACAATACTGAAATATTCAGACAAAAGATTAACAAGCATTTTAACAAGCGTTTTAAACGCTGCCAAAGCCAGCTTTTCAACTATCAGCACCATGGAAACATCTTTGAATTAACTACTTTTCCTCCCTCCCAGTTTCTTACTGCTTTGAATACCTTTAAATTCTCTCAAAGTAAAGCAAAGTAGTTTTTCAGGGGGGATTTGTTTTGTTTTGGTTTGGATTTTTTTGCACTAGTTCAGACTTTCTTATTGAAAAAAAAGATTTTAAAAAAAGGAACCAAAAGAAGTCATTTTTCACAGCACTGCTGGACTGTTGGTCCCTGGGAAATACAGAGCTAGACTAATGGCTCGAACACAGCATCTATTTTTACTTCAACCGTAGAAGGCCAAATGACCTGAATGATTAAATCATGAAACAGGTGTCCTGAAAGAAGTTGTGGCACTGTGTAAAAACCCCAGCGTTCTCACGGCTAAACCAGCCAGCGCAGGTCATTTTGTCTGATCTGGAAATCCAGCTTTGCCCTCCCTTTCTTCTGCAGCCTTAGGTACCACCAGTAGCAAGAGGATGGAGTAGAGCTGCCTGAAGTTCATCCTTTTCCATACTTAGAGCAATTGGCTTACCTGTATTTAGAAATGCAACATTAGGTACTGTTAGACAATTACTTGCTATTGATTCTTTAGGTTTCTCATTGTTGGTTTTTTAATTTTGGGAGATTAAGATTGAAGCCTGTTTGGTGTCAACACACATGCATGTATCATAAATTAGACGTACTTCTTTCAGAAACTGAAGGATAAGGACTCATAAGTATTTGCATATGTAACTACAGGAAAATATGTATTTATTCAAACTTACTGTCTTACAGATAAAACCAAAGTATATAGTAAGCGAGATGATTTGCCTGATAAATGCATTTGTCTTCTTAATGAGCCTTTCTTTCTGAGGTAGTCTGAACAACTCATGTATCTGAGCACATCATCAGTAACCTTGAAAACTCTGTCAATATTTGGGAAAAATCCTTGCTGCAAGATGCAGGAAAACTGAAAGCTGAAAATCTCTATAGGGACACCTGCTAGCTGATGACTAGGCATGCTTGACATGTTGCTATTTAAATAGGATTAAGCATACAGGGCAAATGACAGGGGTGGTTTAAAAGTTCCCATAAGCAGGAAAATTCCTCAATATTTTCACACGCATTCGATCATCCCAGTGCCTCAGCTGACTGCTGCAGATCAGCTCCTGCAACACAAATACGCTTTAACAAGACAACTCAGGGGGACGAGGGGACAGAGTTGAGTTTCACGTTACTTGGCAGAGCAAGTGCAAATTGCATTCCCAGGACCATCTGCTGAGATAGTAATTCCTCTCCGTCAAAGAAAGAGCACATGGGTTGAAGCACTGTTAATACATTGTGCCTTTTAAATAAATCACTTTATGCATACACAGATCATGTTGTGATATTTTTCATTTAGGATGAGGTTTCTCCAACAGAGCAAAGTAATATGAAGTTTGCATCCATATGGAGTTCAGAGTTATTTGCCCCATTAATCAACAGACAGTGCAAAGTGTATGTGCTAATAAAGCCTTCACGTTGCACAGACAAGTGTCGTGTTCTTGTGTCTTAACTGTGTCAGAAGCAAACTGTCCTACTGGATGGGAAAAAAAAAAACAAAACAGATCGGGGGAGGAAAGAGGCTGAGGCTGTAACTTGTGATGCATGACCTGCTGAGGTTCTGCTGGCCAAGAAGTGTTCCAGCTGAACAACCTTCCCTTGAAATTCAATGGAGACACCACATTTTAAGAATTTTGTAGGAGTGTGCCAAGCGTATCAAGACATTTGACAGGATGAGGCAGAGATGGTTTTATCTGTGAATCTTTTATTTTGCCCATGACAAAGTGCTTTCAACTCAGGGCTGAGAAGAAACTCCAGTTACTGAATATCTGTGGGTCCACATGCAGGGCTGAAACATCTTTAGCACCATCCCTAGCTATTTACTTGTGGGTTCACTGGGAAGTGGTACTACAAAATCTGGGGTCTGTTGTCCTTTTGGTGTTTTAGACCAAATTCTACAATGGGCTCTAATTGTCCTCTTGCCTTCACAGAGTGATTCTTATAAGATTAGAGGTTGTGAAATGCTGCCCTGGAAGCATCTCTCATGCCTGCAAAGCTGAGTCACAAGTGCTCCAGATGTGCATGAATCAGAGATACTGTAATGTGAAAAGAACAAAAAAAGGTCTAGCATAACTTCCCTACTCATAAAACTAGATATTGAGGTAGATGTAAAACTACATATTCCAGGTAGAAGCAGCCAAGGACCCCACAGAAAACAAGGAAGTGCCAAAATCTAAATCCTCTTCATTTAAGGGCAATGAGGTAAATTTTCATACTTGAAAAAACTGTGGTAGTTATTAATGATTTTTTTTTTAATTTTGGATTTTATAATTCTACTAGTCAGATAGCAAAATCCAAAATCAAATACTTGATAGATGTTACTCATCATTGGCATCTTAGAGAAAGAATTAATATTATTGGTGCTGCTTCTATAGGTATTTTTCTTTACATAAATTTTAATTAGTGCTCTTAATATGTTCACAGCCCGGAGAGGTAGAGATTTTACTGTTCCCCTTCATTCTCCCTTGCTGATATTTGACAGCTTCTGTTTATCAGCTAATTGTATTTTTACCAGCCCTAACATGCTCCAGTAGCCTCAGTGATCTGAGAGCACTGAAAAAAACACCTTGAGAATGACAACGCTGGCAGCTTAGTGGAACAAAGAAGCCGACAAGCTACACTTTAAAATGGCAATCAATATTAACTTACCTCAAGCTTTAGAAACAAAGTAGATTTGACAAATGGTATCAAAACCCTACCTCCAATTGACTTTTGTAAAGGAATGTTTCTCCTATATGCCATTTATGTTTCTAGATGTTATTGAAGTTGTTTAATAATGTTTTCATGTCATCAGAGAATTTGTTATTACAACTGAATATTTTATTTTTTGTGCTCAGAGAAAGAAAACTTTAATCAGTGAAAAAAAAGTCAAAGATATTGAACATATTCCAAATAGCTCAGTAATGTGTAAGTAACCAGGAGACATGAACATATTGTTTGTTGTCATCATAAGATAGCTTCTTACCGTCAGATGAGATTCACTTTAATGTTTAGGCAAAACTCTTTTTCATAAAGATAGCAACAAGAAACTTATGCATGATTGATTTTTCCCTAAATCTGCATGTAATTATTTTATAACAGTAGTACAAACAATATAGGATCAGTACAGACGAGGCTGGAGTCCTCCTCCAAAAATCTGAAATACAGCTTCTTTGTTCTTCACAAATAGTTGGACAGGTTTTTTCCAGCTTAAACGATTCTATGTCAAAAGTGGGGAGAGAAAAATGAAAATAGTTTTTTTTTCCTAAGGTCAGGCCTAGGTCTGGCCTTTAAAAGCGGGCAGATTGAGAAGAGAGTCTTGCTGAGAGGAGGGATGCTGTGTGCAAAAGGGACTCGGTACGGGCCGTAGGCACCAGGACGAGGTGGATGGACAGGAATGGGAAACAGCAGTGAACCTGTGCAAATCACACTGGTCAGAAATCGGCCGGCCTTGGGGCCTTTGCATATTTTGTGAACTTCTCCAGCAAAATCCAGCCAAATTAACTCCTTTGGATCACAGTGCACAGCATCAGCACAAGCCGCGGTTACCTGCTGCTCGACGTAGGGACGGCGCGTGCACGGGCTCAGCTCTCTCCTTGGCGGGGAATGGCTTTTGCATCATGCAGGCAGACTCCAAGCCTCCTTATTTACAGACCTCCACCTGTCTCCCTCCATTTCTTGGCTCCAGCTTCAACACGCACCTCCAACAGTTTTGTCACCTGCCAGCCAGGAGCCGTGCTGCCCTAAAGATACCATATTAATGAGTAATCAGGCACAGCAGGTCTTAATGCAGCATACCCCATGGAGTCGCATAAGAGTACCGCTCATCCTGCTCTCTGCTTTCGTAAGGTGCAGCCACCGTGCCAGCAAAGAGACAGACACTAATGGAAGGGTTTAGAGGTGAATAGCTGGCAGAGAAGCACAATATGGAGATGCTTTTTTTTTTTTTCCTTCAGGAGACAGAGAGAAAGCTGCAGAAAGAAAAAGCATGCAGTCTTTTTCTTTCTTGGCCCTTCCCATCTCTCTTCTCAGTATAAGCAAAAAGCCTACAAAAATTGAATACAAAATATATTGTTATTATTATTATCCTTGACCTGTCAAAGGTGGGACAGGGTTTGTTCAAAAAGGATATCTATTCTGTTTACTTTTCTTCCATTTTCCAGAAAAGCACGTGGATTGCTTTTCTTGTTATTATTTTAGTCCAAATTCTTGTGCTTTTTCTTTTTAATTAAAATGTGATTTTTCTGAATTAGAATTAAAAAAAAAATACTGGTATCGACTATTACAGACATATCAGGATATCTTAGAAACCTTTTTCTAAGGTTTCTACTCTGCAGCTGTTCTTGATTCAATGCTCTGCTTCATCCAGGGTTGGAGAGGTTACAAAATGCTATCTAAAACCTTTAGATAGGCATAGACTGGCATAAAGCTTTCAGAGTTTGTTACGAGACCATCAGACAACCTGGCTGCAGCTCTGCAGCCCCATTCTGCTTCCCGTTAGCCAGCTGCAGACTTGGAGAGGAGTTGAGCAAAGGCAGGGGTGTAACTGCCCGCTGATGCTGGCAGAGATGCAGATTTAAGCAGCTGCCCTAGTTTATGAATGTGAAGATCTGAATCAGGAGATAAAAAAAAAACAAACCTAAAAACCCCCAAACATGCAGAGGGCTATCCTTGCGTGGGATTATTCTAACAGCAAGCATGGGTGGGTTGGCCAGCATCCCATACGGGGTGGGAAGCGGAAGGAGCTGTTTCAGCATCACCTGCAGATCACTAATTAGCACTGAGCTCTTTAGCCACGCCTCCCCTGCCCCACAGCCCCCAACTCATCTCACTTCCCCAATTCTCATACCCAATCCCACCAGCCACCCTATCCACAAAACCTCTAAGTCATCCCAGAAAAATCCCAGTATTTTGTCTCCCAAATGCTTCCTGACACTCATCTCGCTCCAGATTTCCCCCTGTGCAAATGTGACACTTAGAGCCCCCAGTCCTGACACTTCCTTTCTCTCCTGGCTCTACTCGCCTCGCTCAGGCCCCCAAATCTGTCAGAACATTACTAAACAGGGTGAGGATAACCACCAAAATTTTACTGCAAGACTTTGGCCAGAAATTCCCTCACTGCACTTCCACAGACTTTCACGAACAACGAACTGGTAGAAGGTTTGACATGAGCTGGCATTTAATTGGTCTTTTTTAAAAATTACAAGAAATTATTTTTTTAATTATGGCCATCTACCACAAGCACAAAGTTAAAGAAATTCAGGGTCTTTTGCACGAGTCAGAAAACTGGAGTTTGTAGCCAACTGAATGCCAGTTTTCGGCTAAAGTTTATGCCATTTTCATCTGTGTCTGAACCACAAACCCCTGGACTACAAAGGTGGCACCAGTGTGGGTGAATCAGCACAGCTGGATGACCATCATCATTCCCCCTGAGACATTTAGGGTGGGGACCAGTGCATCTTACTTATGAGTTCTCATTTTTCTAAAAAGAATGACTCAGGCTTTTTCCTCCCCCCAAAAAAAGCCTTTTTTGGGGAGAGTCTTTCACAGCTGCCTGATATGACATACAGGCTGTTCAAGCAACTGAGGTAGGAGCCCGGACAAGTTCTTGGTCATGAACTAATGCACATGGAAGGAGGTGCTACCTAGATGATGGCATGACATGGTCATGAGGACTCATCTGTGCCATTTAAAAGCAATGAAACACATATGTTGATGAACAGTGGTTTATATTATTCATCTTTTCCAAAGATGAATGATGAAGAAAGACCCACCTATACTTCCTATGTTCATTATATAATTTCATTCATATTCATCTTCATTATCATTTAGCAAAACCAGAAGAGGACCATCCTTCCTATGCAGACAGCTGTATGCAACCACTGACAGTAACACTTCTTCCCACAAATCCCATGCCCAAGGCCTGTGGCTACCCCCAGGGAGTCATACTGCGTACGTGATGTTTTACCCGCCTACTGCACCGTCATATTCGAGCCTCATATCAAAACCGAAAGCCAAACTGTCATAGAGCAACACTTTTAACCTATAGGCAGGACTAGATTTGATTGCAGGTCCTCTGGCCACACCAAGTATATCAGTTTTTTCTCCCACAGCACCCATCTCCCCTGCAGGAGTCTGTGCCGCAGACAGAAAGCACCTACTGCCTGCAGGTAAAACCTTGCTCTGGATTTTTTACTTTCTGCTCAGGGATTTCCTGGCCTTTCTCTTTTGTTCACCCACCACCGTAGGTGAGACTGGGATCCAGATTTAGATGACGTGCTTCAGCAGCAGGTTTTTGCTGCTCTTCTCACATTTTTGGCCATTTGCTCAAAGCCTAACAAACATTGTAAGCATCAAGGGGTTTCTTTTACTGCCTGGAGCAAAGTGTTGTCCTAGTGTAGCCCTAAAGCTTTTCAAAATAAGCTTCAGAACTTGTTCAGCCACTTGGAGACATTCACTTGGCCTGACAAAGTTCAGGTCAAGACAGTATTAGGGCCTCAAGTTGTAAGTTTCTAGGTCTCAGCCAAGAGCGGTCACTTGGTGAAACACAGAAGCGACGAGACTGTTTAATTAACCTGAAATCTCCCACTGGCACAAAATTAAAGTTCTTTTGCCAGAATCATTAGTAATTTGCAAGCTCTGTTCAGCAGGAGAGTAACAGATATTTGATCAAATGTGCCCTTTCCAGGAAATGACAGCCGTTACGATGGAGGGGGAAGCACTTCAAAATTCATCCCATCAAGTAGAGTAATTTGGAATGCGCCGTGCTCAGAAGTCTGTTAACCCTCACTGTCATTCCGCAGAACATGTTGGAGGATGAATATACTGCACTGTCTTCACGCTTCCCCCAAACCTGACGTACAACTTGATTTTAAATGGTTTTTTTTAATACACACATTTAGATCCTAAGCACAGGCAGTAGCGGGGAGGAAAGGAAGGAGATCCCTTGCCATCTTCCTTTGCTAGGTTATGCCCTAAACTACGAAAAGGCAATTACATATTGTATATAATTTATATTTGCCTTAGGCAGCTTTCAGGAAGTATATTTTTACTTATTAGGGTACATACTATCATACAATTAATGGATCAGATAATTGCGCAGTTTGTAGATCTGAGTAGCCCTCATTTTATCGCATGGCTAGGTAAAGGAAAGCATGTTGGCAATGCCCCATGGATGCTTGTGGGAACTGCTGCTTTTCGTCAGGCTACGTTAAGCTTCTCTACGGGAATGAGAGCGACGTTCAAAATACAGCTCATGTGCCCCGTCCCGGGGAATCTCTGCCGAGAACTCCGCGTCGGAGGTAACAGAGCGTGGAGTTGTGTGCAGGCGGCACGGGCTGCCGGGAGGGAGCTCAGCATCGACAGGCACAGCGGAGGCAGCCAGAGGAACACGACCCCAAGGAAAAAGCAAAAACAAAGCAGGGCTTATCTACACAGCAACTGCTGCAAGAGACAGTCTGGTGAGCAAAAAGTACCGTCTCCTGCTGTTTGATTCTACCCGTGTTCAGAGGCAGAACGTTTTGTGCCGCCCTCAAAAATAAACAGGATTACATCATAGGAGCGGTTACCCAAACAGCTCCGCTGCTGCCACGGACCACCTCAGTCAACAGCAGCAACAACACCCTTTTAATGTCACTGAAAAAAAAATATGTTTGGAGATTACCAAAGAGCAAGCTGCATTTTCCAAACCTTTCATTTTTACGTGAAAATGTAACATTTCCCTTTGTTTCCTTTAAAAATGAAATTACATTCAAAGTGCAGACACTCTCTGCAGAATGAAAATTATTTTCTAGGGGGAGAATTTCTAATCTTAGGGAGCAAAAAGACTGTTGAGGACACAAGCCAGGACAATCAGAAGACATCTGCGATCATCTCTTGCAATCTGCACTGGTCCTACAGTTTGTTGTGCAGGGCAGCTACCTTTAATGGAGGAAAAGCAGATAATGGAAAGTACATAAAGCTTTCTTCTTCTGACTATTGAGTGTTGTGTACCACAGCAAAGAAAAATACAGCACATCTTAAAAATGAGCACACACTGATAGAGGAAAAGAATACATAAATTTACGCCTGTGTGTTACTGCAACAGTGAGCACAGCTAAGACAGGGAAGAGAAAGAAAGATCAAAAAAGTGGAAAATCTGGAAATCATTTTGATGAACTTGCCCAGAGTATCTTAAAGTAATATACAAGATAAATGAGCCTGTTGGAAACCTGTAGTTTCTTTAAGCACTTTGTCAAGACAAGGAGAAATGAAGCTGAGCTGCCAAAAGACAATATTTGTCCTGTACCTTTACACGGACCAGGAGTTTCCAGTTAAGTGGAGCTAAAGATAATTGAATTAAAAACCTATATAAATGACAGATCTGTAATTTGAAGAGGAAAAATGGGCTGAGCTAAAGATAATTCACGCAGATTTTTTTTCCCTATAATTTCATTTTGTTCGTATGGACTATTTTAAATAGAAAGCAGACCATTTTCCTGTTTCTGACAGCTCGCTGCTAGAATGAGTGTTTTCACATGTATCTGGCAACATGTATCCTGATGTGACTGCAGTAGTTCCTGACTTTGGGAGAGTCTCCCTGTCGGATCAGATCAGATCGTCACAGCAACACATTGACAACCTCTGGATGTTGATGAGAGCCAGGGGTATCTACATGTCTGCCCATCTGTATTACTTAGGTGACACGGAAAGTTGTCTGATAATAAGTGGTTTACATATATTTTTTTTTTAGTCTAAAATAAATTTACCACTGGTTTGCTTTTTTTCTGAATTTCTTTCACATTGATCAGTTGGAGTGAATTGCAATCAGCTTCTGTCTCAGCCCATTTTTCTTAAGGATCACAGGATAACTCAGGATGGAAGGGATCTCAGGAGGTCTCTGGTCCAACCTCCTGCTCAAAGCAGAGGTAGCTCTGGCATCAGATCACGTTGCTCAGGGCTTGATCCAGTCAGGACGTGAAAACCTTGGAGGATTGAGATGGCAAAACCTCTCTGGGAAAAATGTGCCACTGCTTGAGCATCGTCATGGTGAAAAAGCTTTCTTTTTATTTTCCACCTCCTGAGGGCCTCCACTGGCCTTGCTCCAGTTTGATATCCCAATCTAGATACAGCATCCAGATGTGATCTAACAAGTACTGAGCAGAGGGAACTAATCCCTGCCTCAGTTCCTGGGGACCTTCCCACAGAGCTGCCCCTAGACAGACAGGTCCAGGCTGGATGGCTTCTGGGGCAATGCTTGCCCAGGGCAGGGCTTTGCACCTGTGAAGACTTCTGCTGTTCCCAATCTGTATGTACGTTATAATGACTCACGAGGTTCCCCCTTTGCAGAATGAATGACTGAAGCCCAGATTCCTTCAGGCACAGCGTCAAATTCCTAATGACTTCATGTGGCTTGGGAAAAGAGATTTACACCGCCTCAGTGCACCCAGCTGTGTATAGCAACACGTTCAAGAACTCATCTCTGTACCAGATTCACCCTAAAGAGAAGCCATACCCCGTCTTCGTGTTCTCCATAAGCAAAGAACTTAAATCCGCTGACACTTGTAAAGCGCTCCCATGCCAGCCCATCCTTGTTATATAGAGCCTTCCTCTTCCAAAGTTACACTTGGGACGTTTTGATCCTGAGTGACAGCCAGAGAGGAAAGCAGCAGTGCAGCAAGAGCCAACACAGATCCATCCATCTGACTCAGCTGAGCCCGTCTTCACTTCTCAGAGCAGGTACAGCTGAAGTCTGGACCAGAGTAAGATCCTGAACCAGTTTTCCCAAGGCCCTATTAGTGCTGTAATTATCCAATTATCCATCTGCTTGGCTTTGCTTCCATAATAGGTTCCAGTGCTATGTTCCAGGCGTGAATCGGAAAGTTTACTCTCCAAACCACTATTTGAAACAACTACTGTTGATTCAATTTTTATATTGATGCTTTTTTTCAGGCAAAAACTTGGATTTTAATTCAATGAAAGTTTCCTCAGAAAATATCTTTTACCTCTAGCATAGCTATCAAAAATCTATTTAGTTTCAGACAGAATAAAAGAAGCAAATCTGGTGCTACTTATATGGATCAGAAATTCCATTTTTTGGCATTTTCATACACGATTTTTTTCTTCAAATTTCTTCCCTTCTATTGCATGCCCTCCTTTGTAAGAGGGTTTGATAGTGATTCCACATCACCAATTTTAATCTTGCCACTTCTTGCAATGCACTGTCCGATACAGTCAACAGACTCATGGATACACTTCCCAGAAGAAAATACCTCTCTCCAGTTTCTGTTCCCCTCACCCTTTCTTTCTGCTCTTTGTACTTTGCAATCACATTGCGATTGCAAACTGTTCAAGGTCATGTTGGATGCTACTTTGGGCAACCTGATCTAGTGCAAGATATCCTCGCCCACAGCAGGAGGTTTGGAGTAGATGATCTTAAATGTCCCTTCCAACCCAAACCATCCTGTGATCCTTTTTTTTGTATCGCCAGGACGCATAACATGAGCCTCCCGAAGGAAAAAAATAATCCAATACTATAAGGCTATTCTCTATAAAGTGCCCTTTACTCAAAATTTTGCTTCTTTCAGTTAAGTAGCACCAGGACTGCATAAAAAAAGTGAAAGGTATAAACTCCCTCTGACTTTGTAGCAGAAAGAGATAGAGATGCAGGCACAGCCTTGAGGCACGTACTGTCCTCTATCTATCCCAGACCTGCACGCTTAGGCCAGTTCCACCCTGTTGTCCATTTTCACCTTAGATCATAAAAATTAAGAAGCAAAACAAACAGCAAAAAGTGCTTTTCAAGTTGACTGTACAAAAAGTACTTTTCAAGCTGACTGTACAATCTCTCTCTACTTTTCTCAATTGTTTTTTTCTTCTGACCAAGCCTTCTTCTAACACAAATATAATTGAGAACCTCATTTTTTCTCTAACTTTGCAACAGTTTGCAGTCTTTACTATAAACAGAAGATCCAACAAACCCAAAAATACCGTTTTGTTATTTTTTTTATGTGAAAAGATTAATATTATGTCTTATAAGCATGCTGTATATGGCAATAGGAGTTATATTTATTTATTCTACCTACTGAACATGGGGACATAAAATTAGTACAAGAGATAAAAATGGATGCTTTTATGCATATGTTCTGAAATTTATGTATGCACCTTTGCTCTCATTGTTCCAAAGGGAAAATCTTTCACAGTAGGCATCAGTTGCTTAATTAGCACAGAATAATTAAAACTCACTGCAGGGAAAATTCCATAGCCCTACTGCAATTATATAGGGAGATTTCTTGGCTATTGCGTGTACAATTAAAAAATAACTTTTAGGTAAATTACCTAAAAAACATCAGCTATTCAAAATTGCCTTGTAACTGAAAGACTCCTCAAGCAACTAAGAAAATTAAACCAGAAAAAAAAATAAATATCTGATAGTCATCAGTAAAGTCCAATCAAACAGTGTATTAACTACTTTCACTTCATTTTTCAGGGTCAGTTCTTTTTATTGATTTATGCAGATTCCTGAACCTTGAGAAATATATTTAGTATAATTAGACAGCAATAGCAACTTCAGAATTCATTAATAATCATAAAATAGTTCATTCACTACCAATAAGTAGGTATTCACAGTATACTTTGTTTTAGTATTCATAAACATATGGTTATCAAATTTCAATAGATCTAGGACTTTTTAAAAATTAATTTAATACCCTTGTTTGATCCAAAAAAAATCTAAATTCTCCAAATGAAAAATGTTTTTGCCAGCAGAATGGCACATGTCTTTTGACAGAAACTAAGTGTCCATTAACACCAATGACAAATTTTAATTAGACTTTTTTTGGTGAAATTTAAAAATCAGGGCCATTCATTTATTTTATTTTGCATTTCCCATTTTATTTTGGTACCCATATTCTGATATAAGCTTTCTTTTCATTTTGTTTTAGCCTCAGATTTCATTCCCCCTCCCCTGTACCGCATCCAACCGATATTTTTCTCTAAGTTCTTCCCTTTGCATTGTGCCCATTAACTCCAATTGCTTTAGTGTGGCCAATTCATTCACACTTGAAAACTATCCCTTTGTTGTAACTGGAAATCTGGTAGATGCAGTGCCAACTGCCTCATTACTGAAAGAAATACAGTAGGCAGTTACATCTTGTGCAGAGACCTGAACTGATATATCCACGTGGCTTATGCAGCTGCATGTACCACGTGCTTCTGCATCCAGATAGGTCCTTCCCCGTAAGGTATTATCTGAGGGATTTTTAAGTATGACTCAGTCTTAGATTCAGCTTAACAGACAATACAGAGGTACCTGCAATTATTTAAACGACGCAGACTAGCAAGTGGATTTAGCACCAGAACTGCTATCTTGTCCATACAACTAATATTGCTAAGTCTTGTATCATATTTAATCTGCTGGGACTCAGGAGAGGTAATTTTGTGGGTTGGACAGAAAAACTTCTCATCTTACTTTATCTTTATAGATAAATTAAATAACCTCCTAATATGTTTGTCCTTGATGTTTCGTATGGGTCACAATGACATAAAATTTTTGCAGAAGTTTTTTTTCCAGTGAAGAAACTGCCACATGTGATTGAAATGAATTTGAATCAGCCCTGAGGAAAACAATGGGAAGCTGTTAGATCTCCTACACTTGATGTGCCTACCTAGTCTGCAGCTAAGTAGTGGAAGTGGGAGAGAACATTTCACACTTGTTTTGAGAACAAATAAATGTTTGGTGACTATAGGGAAATATTGATTCCACAGTTGAGCTGGTTGTAAGAGCGTGGAAAAGGAAGGAAAAAACAAAGCAGAAGGAAGATGAGAGTTAAGCAAAAAACACCTGTGTGTGCTGCCATCTTGACAGCCATCTACAACGTGGATATGTTTATTCTGACCAACTCTACCAGCGGAAGGTGGCAAAAGATGGAGGGGAGGTTTAGATAAAACGGCTAATAGATTAACCAATCTTCTCCCCAAAGTTGGTTTCCAAAGAAACCCAACCCCTGAGATCAGCCTCAAACATGAACTGCAGTCTTTGTCCACCTTTCAAGAGGATGTCCCTCTGCATCGCAAAAGGGGGTGCCTCACTCTACCTGCCTGTCCTAAATATTAACTTAAGCCAAACATCAAGTCATCGTCCTTTGAATAAGCCCCTTAACTGTAAGTCCTTTAGGATAGCTGCATTTTTGTGAATGGGTCCTAGATGAAAGTCAGCAAGAAAAGTTCCCCCAAAATACATTAAAAAGTCCTATTTATGTCATTTATAAAGACCGGGCATTATATTCCCTTAGTACTGGAGTAGATTAATAACTAAACAAGGCACTATTTAGTGAAGATCCTGCCTGCTGCAAAAATAACGTAGAGAACTTGCTTTATTAACTGCTGCAAAATTTTCAGGGAATTAAAAGTGGAAACAAATCCCCTTTTTGGGTCATTTAAGCCAATTTATAATGGACAAAATTACATCAAGACACCATAAACAGATTTGTACAGGTGTAAGTGAAGTAGAGCCTGAATTACTCTGACATTTTAAGATTCAATTAAATGACTGAAAAATGTCTTTAATATGAACCACTGTGGTTGGGTATATTACACACTGGACCACATTTGTTGCTGCATGTAGAAGATTGCTGTGATACATAATCCATACACACTGTGATGGATTATAGGCAGAGCCTCTTTTCCCCACGTCTGGTTTCATTAGCTGACATGGATTTACTCCTGTTTATGGTACAGTTATTGAAACCCAGGCAACAGTTCAGTTCTGAGCATGCTCTCTTTTGAGAACTGAAGATCCTTAGGATGACTTTACTGTACCTTTTTTTTTTTTTAAGTACTACAGTAATGACTTGGGAGAGGTAGCAAAGGTAGTGACAGAGAGATTTGCAGACACACTAAAAAGAGAAGTGGAAGCAAGAGCAGAGTTCAGTCAAGGGAAATGCCAAGGTGAAATACAGTGAAGATAAAGAGAAGTTCTGATAGGGTAAGAAAGTTATAGCCATTGGAATAAATCTTCTCCTGTGGAGTAATGTCCCAAAGCAGGAGCTTAGCTCATGAGTATGATCTCTATCCCTGAATATGTCATCAACTTCATGCCCCACCAAACATCTATCGGTGTGTTATTTAGCATCAAACTTTCATTTTGAAGTGGGGAAAGCCATGTTCATTTTGTCAGCTTCACTTATTTGGTATATAGTGTTCCCAAGTTGTTTTTTTTCAGACAATCTACTGGCATATGGAAAGCCATCATTAGTGACTGGCAAAATTTGATATGCAACTATTCGTATTACTGCAGCCACTAAAGAGAATTGGTCCAAAGAAAGCCAGAACTATTGACTCTTAAAGAATGGTCAGCTCAGTCTTGCTCTGGCAAGTAACCCATCAGATTAAAAGTAAGCTCATACGAGTGTGGTGATGCATACATAATTTGTCTGTAAAACACTCTGGGAAAAATTTCAAAGGTAAATCTCTACAAAGCACACAAACTCCAATTCTCTGTCAGTGTAATGTGCATAACTAGCATTTCTGCCATGAAAAAATCAAGTCCTTTTTGGCTCTGAAAGTATGAGGTAGTTACTATAAATGAAGGTGCTATGTTTCCTATCTTTATAAAATAAATCTGTCCTGAAAGGATGAATTGCAAGACCTGGACCTCAGCACTCTGCTGGAAAGAAGCTTGTGAGCATCCAATACCACACCAACACACTCCAGACTCTCCTCATACCACATGTGCTGGGCTTCGCTTACCACCTACTGCAGCAATGTCACTGAGCCCCATTTGCTTGGCCTGAACCAGTCTCCTCAAGCACACAGTTTGATTTGCCTAAGATAGAACAAATACTTACAAAAGTGGTTCCCAACATATCCTCCCTATTTTTGGCCATTCTGCTTTTCCCTCCTGATTCATACGAAGAAACAGGTATCTGTTTCAAGAGATGATGGCATCAGCGATGCAGAGAGAAGTAGGCTTTGAGCTTGAAGATGTCCCACAGCGGCACTGGAGAGGGAAACACAACTGTTAGGCTCTATCAGAAACACCTGGATTGTGGTGAGTGGCTGGGAACTGCACTAATCAATCAGGATTGCCTCAGGAGTGATTAATTTTAATAATTTAATGACTTGTCACAGAAAGTGACCCATATCCCTGTGAGGCTGAACTATGCTCATCCATCCCAAAAGAGGGATTCCGAGCCCCCGCATCAGGTGCTGAATGAGATCTGGTGAAGCCAGATGTACTCCCACAGATCCCATCCCAAGAGGATCCCACAGACCAATGCATCCCAGTTGCAGTTGACTTAGCTCCCAGTGTCAGGTCTTTAAGCGTATGTAATTCCAGTGATGCAAGCAGCTCAATTAACTTCAACAGATATTATCCATATGCTTACGGGTTTTACTAGATTGCAGTCCAAGCTATTAGTAGCAATATCATTTGCTGACTGAAATAGATTTTAACATTACAAATACTGTCAGATGGAAAGACTCAGCTTTGAGCAGGAGAAACATGGGCAAGGAGCACAAGATAAATATTCCACAGTAAGTATTCTATATGGTATTATTTAAAAGGAAACAACTCACATATAATACAACAACAAAACCCTAGCTGTCTTACACTGAAACAGATGGTTAATTAAGTTTCTATCAAATACATAAGCATAATATAAACAATACATAGTGATAGTTAAACTTCCATTACCCTCCTCTTCAGCCCAAGATCTTATGGGGGAAATTATTTCTTAACTAATTGTACTTTTTAAACAGTGAGCAATTTTAAAAATTTATTTATTCTTTACTTATTTGAAATAAATCAGAGTTTGTCAAGGAGTAAGCAGGGAAGGGTGGATTTTGATGGTTAATTTTTGAAATAAAAGTCTTACTTCATTCTGAAATACAAAACAGTAAACTGTGGTTATAAGCTCTTTAGTACTACTTCATCTAAAAATATGTCCAACTTGCAAAACAGCCTGTTAAAAGGATAAATAACCGAGGAAAAAAATTCAAAACATTTTGGAATGTTTTGAATGGAAAGTAAACAATGTTAAAACATTGTTTACTTCGTTTCACTGGGAACAAAAAAAATAATCTAGATTTTATCCACTGAATTTAAATGTTGTAGGTGAATCACAAATTTAATCTCCAGGGGTAATACTTTGTATCTTATTTGCTTAACAGAAGTAAAAGTGCCAAGTTTCCCATTAGCATAAAATAAATTCATTTGAAAAACAACCAGGCCAGAAAGAACAATTGCAATCAATTAGCATGGCTTTTTGTATAACATAGGTTTTCCGGTTTTTATCTAGAAGATATTTTTCATAAAACCTAAAATCATATCCAGTCCCCATTCAGGCCCTGATAGCAACAGAGAAAATGGCATAACCCTTGATACGTGAATCCTCTGCTATTAAATATACGTACACGTATGCATGGTTCGCACTCTGGATTTGTTTGGTTTAGAGTGAGAAGAATTAAATGCAGTCATGACTTTGGTGCCTTTAATTTCTTGTTTGATGGGAAATACTAGTAAACACTGCTATAAAAAACAAGTGAAACATTCCCCACTAGATCTGACCTCTAAAAATTGCACTTGCACCGTAGCTAAATGCAGGCATAACGAGAACATCTTTTAAACATCCCTGTTATCTAGAAAAGGTTGTTGAAAATGTCCCCATAAAGCATATGTTCAAGACTATTAATTGTATTGTAGGAAATGAAATCTCAGCAACATCTCTCCATTATGCAGAAACCCCAGATGTTGTATCAACAATACCAATTTCACCCATTTCTGGTTGGTATAACTACCTAGAATCTGTAAGATGCCTTTCTATTATGCATTCACTAGGGCAGGAGAATTCAACTCAGAGACAGATTAGTTTGAAGACCAGTGCAATAAGGAAGAATGCTTCTGTAGAGCGAAGAAGCTGGCATTGTGAAAGAGAAAAACACAGGATCCTAAAAAGCTTGCAAAAAACCCTGTGCTGGGACCGTGCACAGTTAGTGCATCTACACTTGATTGACATCCCAAGGAATTTAGGCAGGAGTTTGAAATGAAGATGACCCATAAATATTTTTTCTGAATCAGGACATACAAGCAGAGTTTGTATGATTGATAACGTATGTTCAGTTTAAACATTTTTAAAATGGTCAAGTTATGGAGGAGACAAAGTTTTTTGATGGTCTGAACCAGACTTCCCTACTTGTCAGTGACAACATGTAGAGGAGACAGATAAGTAAACTACAAGTTTAAGATTATGAGACTACAAATAAAAATAACTGTTGGGTTGTAAGGTGATTTGTATAATAAAACCAGAAACTATTCACCTTGAAGGTGACTGGTCAAAAGAAACAGCAGAAAGGCATGGTCTGCAAGAGACTGGTGATGATTGGATAAAATCACACCAAGATGAATGAGGAAACACCTGATTAGGTGATCCATGAGATCAGATTGGAGATCTCCAATATAAGCTCAAGCTTTGCCAGATTAATTTGGGGAAAGTTCTTCCGAAGATGCCAAGGAGACCAATCAGTGAACCCAACTGCTAATCAAGATAGAAAACAAGGACACTAATTTCACTATGTGACCAAAGCTACACATGCGGACCCCGGTAGAAGAGTACCCTACTCCAGTGAAGGTTGCCCACCATGATCAGAGTGGGTATCTTCCATGGGTATCTCAAAGAGTGCATTGGAACATGACTTCCCTGGTGTTGCCACACTGAATTGCTGATTAATAGAAAGATCATAGAATCATTCAGGTTGGAAAAGACCCTTGGGATCATCGAGTCCAACCATCTACCCTACTCTACAAAGTTCTTCCCTACACCATATCCCCCAACACCACATCTAAACGGCTCTTAAACACATCCAGGGATGGTGACTCAACCACCTCCCTGGGCAGCCTATTCCAATGCCTGACTACTCTTTCTGTGAAAAACTCCTCCCTAATGCTCAGTTTAAACCTACTCTGTTGTAGCTTGAAGACATTCCCTCTTGTTCTATCACTAATTACTTGTATTGCTTTTCTGACCAGTAATATTTTTGTCATCGTCGTCATTATCTTCCTCAGATGAATCCAGATTAAGCAAGTCGATCACAGGATGGGAAAATAGAATAATGGCCAAGTATCTGGTCTGAGATGAAGCACCTGAGACCCTTCAGAATGATAAACCATTCCAAAAAGCCAACATCTCTTCCAAGTGACAATCCTGCCTTGCTACCTTCCATGCTGTAGACACTGTCCTGTGCATGTCTTACGTCCTCTGTACATTCCTCTTGATTACCTTAATTCTTACTGCAAAAACTGCATTGCTACTTCTTGTAACACTGAGATAAGAGGGAATGGCTACATCCTGGTTTCATATAAGCCTATTACCAGGTTTAACTTGCCAGGTACAAATCTCAGCAGCATCAGCCTCTCCATATAACTGGGGGGACGGCAAACCATTGTGGGTGAAGATGCTTTTCACTAGCTCACTAGAGATACCCAGCTACATTGAGAACACCTCCCAGCAGAGAAGGAAGATTTAAGAGGGACAAGAGTGCAGAAAGAAAAGCAGCAAGCACATTATGTTTAGCATTTGACTCAAGTAAGTTAGGTTTTTTTGAACATCTGTTCAATAGCCAGCACTGAGAATGCTCTCACTCTGCCAGTCCAGCCCACATGGCTCTCAGAGTTTCTCTGGTCAAGTTTTACTTGACAGGAATTAACGGACTGTGCCTGACTTACTTGTTTGTGGCATTCTATCTGATACACCAAACAAGACGCACACCCTATGTGATTAAAGGGCTTTACCTTTCAGCCCGACCACACCACAGAATGAAGCAGGAATCCTCACAGAGCCACCTCCATCTGTGCCAATAGCCACTGGGCAGAGACCTACAAAAAAAAATACCAAAAAACCACCAACAACAAAAAAACCCCCACACATTGGCCTGTGATCAGAGAGACATTGTGTTGCCCTGTCCATTCTACCAGCAGCTGTAGCAAAGACAGCACACAGAGCTCTCTGTTCAGCTAGGAGTTCCCTCCAGCTTCTAAACCCACTCATAAAACCTAAATTCCTGAGGTACTTTGGCTCAGGACCTTCCTCCCACCACCCCTGAACTCCATTTAGGACCACCTACCTGCTGCTACAGCTGCTGCTGACCCACTGGAGCTCCCACCTGTGTAGTGGTTTGGCTTGTAGGGATTCCTAGGGATCTTGTGGTACCTGAGGCAGACAAATAGTGTTGAATCTTTTCCTAGGAAGGACAGCGTGCATTACAAGGCAGGAAAAGATCCAGAAACACAGTTCAGGGATTTCAATCTCTTAGTAAAGAGATACCATTTCATCCCAGATAGTGCTCTGTCCCTAGAAAACGAGATGTCAAAAAGACTTCTGCCTGAGAGTCCAATCTTGTTACAACAAGCAGCTTATCCAAAAGAGACAGGCTCAAAGCAAGAGAAAGGATGCTGCTCCAGCTCCTCTGCCTGCAACAGCACTGTGCCATTACTGGATGCCACGGTGCATTATGCAATTCCAAAAGGCGGAGCAGTTGGCGGGCAGCAATTCTTGCAGACAAGCAAGTCAGCATCCTCAGCTCTGCTCTTTTTCCCAGAGCAGCAGCTCCCAAAGTCTCCAGTCTGACCACAGTCCCCAGACCAAAGAGACCTGCCAGGTGGCTGGGTATCCAGCAGACCCCACACAGAGAGGAAATGCCCTGGCACGTTGTTGCAGCCGAGGGGGAGCCCTGGTTCCATCCAGCTGCACATGCAGGAAACGTGGCTCTACACATGGCTTATCAAGGCTGCGAGGACCACTGCTCTGGAACAGCAGTTCTCAGCTTGGCTAGAGCTGGAGAATTCACAACAGTAAAGCAAATTCCAGTGAAGCTGTTTTAGCTAGGAAATAAAAACACTATGTCCTCCTGAGATGACTGTACCTTTTCTCACAGTTCTGGGCCTTTAGCCATTACTGTGACTGAGCATAAGATTACTATCTATTTGTTTTCTGTCACCACTTTTGTCTACCACTCATCCTGTAAACATTCACACCTCCAGGCCTGTAAGGCCTGACAAATCAAGTTCCTTACTCAACAGATGCCACTTGGAACCTTTCCTTCCTTTTGTTTCAGGCATTTTCAGGCTTCCACAGCTACTCTGACCCTCTAATCTACAATGCTGGGTTTTCATTACCCTAGGGTCCTCCCTGCACAGGTCAGTTTGATTCTCACGTGCTTGCCCTATTTTTGTACCCTTCCCTGTCAGCTCTGGACAGGCTTTTAAGTCTTTCTAGATCCAGGGGAAGAAAGGGGGAAGGGACTTTTACCTATTAGGGTTGCATCCAGTTGTTCCAGTCCCTAGTTCATGCATGTTTGAGACCCCAATAATGATAGCCCCAGCCTCTCGCAGCTTCCTGGCCACAGTAGCATCTTCTGTTTCGGGTTCTGTCCCAAGATACACTGTTCCCACTCGGTGATGGTAAGGTACCTTAGGCAAGAGACACCTTATTATTCATCCTAAAACAATGGCAAGGTAAGCAGGCACATGTGCATGCTTCACATGCACACTTCAGCTCAACACATCCCAGACATTAGGAACCCACAGAGGTAAGCAAAGGCTAGGAAGCTTTGCTGCAGTTCTTCAAATTGTCCTGTGCTGGTTTCTGTTAGGAGGGACACTAAACCTTGCAGTATTTGGTCCTTCTCCCATGAAGAGGTGTCCTTTTAATACCATGATACAAAAGAGCAGAAACATGTAGACAGTCAAAAAATGCATTCTGCCTCCCTGCAGCAATGCAATCACTATGCCCAGAGGCTGGAGAAGAGTCCCCTTGGCCCCACACCAAACAAGAGCTCTATTTTTTCATTTTTCTACAGACAGAGCTTCAGCATTTCAGATCTGCAGTGCTTTGAAGCAAAGCACTGAGATTAGATGAATGCCAAAATACCAGATGGACTCATTTTCAGGGTATGCTACGTACTCCACTTCGACGCAGTAGTGGAAGAATTTGTACATAAACAGGACTCCCATCCTATAGGTAGGTCTCTGCAGAGCTTATGACAGCCTGATAGCACTGCCGGGAGTATTCAATGGTAACTGTTGTTAGGCCACTGGCAAAACTCCTTGCAAGTGGGAATTTTCAAATTAACTTGCATATTTCTGAGGACAGGTATGTCCTTTAAGGTAAGGAGAGGGAGATGCTTTGCCAGTGGAGCAGTCAGGGCCTGAGAAAAACACAGAGTGACAGACACTTTTATCCATTCTCATTTCATCATAAGAGGCACTGCTTCCCCTCTCCACTCCCCGTGGATTAAAGAGATCAGCACAAGATATGGAAGATGTCTGCCGTACGCAAGATCTGTCTTCACCTGGCAAAACTTGCTAATCCTACTCATTACAAACCCACATACAACCCCTTATTACATATTCTTAGGCTTCTGCTGAGGAGTTGGCCTTAAAACCTTGTCGCAGTGAGTTGACCAGGTTGACCACCTGCAGCACGAACTGACAGCAAGAGAAAGAAACTCACCACTTTGAACTCCTCTTTCAGACACACCGGGATGCCATCCAGATAAGACAGTGTACATTTATTCCTGTAACGAACAGTGGAGGCCTCAGCCATCTGCAGAGGGGAAAAAAAGTATATGTTATATATATTTAGTTGAGCTGAAGGTCACGACCAGTATCAGAAGAGATACCAAAAACGGTTCTTAGGCTTCCACTCAGCCAAACTGTAAAAGTTTGCCTCTTCTTTCACCATATGCTGATGGAAAACTACTGCTTGGAAGGATCTGTGCTAATGAATGCACATAAGCACAGAAGTCCTGTTTTAAATGTAGTCATCCAGCAGGAAACAGATTGCTTTAATGCTACCGCTCTTTCGGGAAGGGAAAGCAAACTTGTTTGTAGTCCTCTACACAAGGAGAGAAGAAAAACGTACATATTTTTCTGTGCAGTATGTCAGCAGAAGAGCCTCTGCCCCTTCTAATGGATGCTACTGCTCTTGGGGTGGCAGAGGCCCCTTTCCTACCAGAGGCAGACATTACCAGCATTATTTGCTCCCGGTCCCATTGGACTATCGCTCTGAGTGGGGGCGTGGATTTGTCGCAGTCCTCCAGCACAGCAATGATGTTCGTTGCTACCTGAGATGGCGTCAGCTTCCCACTCCTACAGGAAAGGAGAAGTTGGGACGTTGTTACAAGACCCCCACACCACATCCACACACCAGGTTTGTCTCTCATGTAGCAAGATGGCAGCTATCACAGCTGTAAGCAAGAACTAGATAAGAATCTGTGTATGGTGATGATTTCAACACAGTTGACACCATCAGGACAGGAGACTCCCTTCCTTAAGGGGAGAATATGTCTATGCAGCATACCCCCAACCCTTACAGTAGGGGCAGGAGCTAGGAAACTGGGTACCCAGATATTCCTGAACCACCAGATAAATAGGGAAGGACAGCTGACAGCTTTACAGAGTCCTCAAGCTCCTGAAATCCCGAGGCTGTGAAACTCACCATATCATGAGCTAAGACCAAGAGGCCAGCCCCATTTATACAGGGCCTCCCGTTATGGAGAAGGGGCTCACAGCATTACTGTCATAACCCACCCTTAACAAACAGGCCTTCCCTCCGTCCTGGCAAAAGGCTATGTTTAACACCACAAACATATCTATCTGTGGCTGACACAAAAGCCTCACCTGTAGCATCAGACTGCAGTGTCAGCCTTTTGCTCCAAGGCCACAGCCTGCTGGCAGAGGTGGCACTTCAGGAACAAGTGCCAGGAGTGCAAGAGGATTTATCTGAGCGCTCCACATCTGGCACATGTCCCAGAGGCAACCAGGAGTTACCAAGAAGCCAAAAGCTCACAGAACCTTAGAGTCAGGGATGTGCTTTCAGCTCTGCCCCAGCTGGATACATTTACTGGGTGAAAGTAATCAAGCTGCTCACAGGAGCACAAGCAGCTGGGGATCCAAAGGATTCTTCAGAGACCCACAATACGTGCAACTCGCATCACCCAGATGAACCTTCCTCTCCTTCTCACCCATGTGTTTGGGCAAACAAGGTATGTAGAAATCTCTCCCAGAGAAGACTGACAATAAGCCAAGGAAAACAGCATTTAAATACCCTTGCAAGGCTTGTAAAAGTTGTGCCAGCTCTCCCAGTTGGCTTTCCTTTCTTATTCTATTAGAGGGAAAGGCCTACAGAGGGTGACGCTAAACAATGACACGTCAAGGACAATCCTAACAAAGAGATGCCTGAGAGCTTGTGGAACAGTAACAGCCCACAGCAGGGGAACACGTGAGACAGGTTGTTTCCAGACCATAATTTCACCTACCGGTAGCAGTCCAGGTAGTCTTTGATCCCTTTGAAGCTAAACCCATTGCTAGCAGAATCGGACCTATAAAGAAAGGATTAAAGGGGCACCTGTGAACCACCAAAGCCATCTCTGTTTAGATCTGTAGAGTTCAGCATCACGGTCCAATGCAGGTTGGGCATCACCCACTCACCGTAAACCTGCTGGCCACTGTTTGGGCCACTAGCCTATGCGCTTCAGCTCACACTCTGTCTGACTCCTGGCACGCAGACAAGACTCCAGGTACACTCAGGGTGCCACAGCAATACGGGGTCAGTCTTTCTGACATGTTCTAGTTGCTTCATATTTCTACTACGATACAGAAGTCACTAAACTGTTCAAAATTTATTCCAGGTTTCCATTTGCTACTCACCACTGGAGCATTACAGAATAGCTAGAAAATACTGGTAAACCTACTCCTGGGATCTCTATCCCAAGTTCAATCCAGACAGCTAGTAGCACATACAGTGTGTGGTGCAGGAGGGGAAGAGACCTTATGTTCCACATACAAGGATTCACATCAGCTTAAAAATAACAACTGCTTAAAAACTAAGTCAATGGCTCTAGTACATAAAAAATAGAGCATTTCTCATCACAACAGGATGAACATAAGATCATCTGAAGAGGTAGCTAAAATTATTAGTCCTGTTATGTCTCCATATCATCACCCAAATCAAAAGCCATATCCTGGAATAGGACAGCATACGGCACCATAATATGCTGCTGGGGACACAAAAACCAGAAGGCTGCATCCACCCTGATCAATGCCTGCAGGAAATATATCCCTCCCTCTAAAGCAAAGGAGACAAAAGTTTTTCCTTGCTCTAGCTTAAGAGCTCAAGCAGGGAGCAAGCTTAGATCCTGCTAAAAGCCAAAATACATACAGAGAACTCACTCTGTGAGACGTTGATGAAGTGCAACTCATAGACTTTTTCAGTAACTACTGGAAAAGCCCACAGCTAAGAACGAAAATCAGATCGGGAGAGCATTCATAGCAGCCCAACTGCTCCCACCTCAGCATCAGATCTCAAAGAGACACATGAGCCTGACTAACATTTTGCCTGGAATTTAGTGGGATTTAATCAAGTACTGGTTGCAATCAAGAAGCTGAACAGGCTTTTATCCAAGCAACCTAACTAACAAAGCCTGATCTCCTGTGTTTTCCTTATAACCACCGTTCTTTCTCTCCTCCAAGCAATCCCCCTGTTCTCCTTGAGATTCCTTGCAGGCAAGAGACAGCACACCTGCAAACTCACTTAAAGGGATGTATGTGCTGACTAGCCAACCACTAGGTGTATCTGCTCTAATGGAGCAACCAGAGTCCTGGCAGGGGCCGAACTTGCTTTCTCCCCAGTAAGCAGACTCCCTGAAGCTTGCAGAAACTTCACATTGCTTGTAACTACCAGTGATTTACAGGTTACAAAAGGAAAGATGACTGACAGCGCTATTTGTTTTGTCAAGTGGCTGGATGTGGAAAAATATTTTAATACAAATTACTGACAACAATGGCTTCCCGCTAATATATAATAGTGCCAACATGTGTGTTCTTCCACTCCACTGTTACACATCACATACTGACCTTGTATCTACCAGCTGCTCGATAATATCTGAAGTGCTCTTAGCCTCAGACTTTTCTTCTGTAACCTCCGCAGCAACCTCCGGGACAAAAGTGGGATCTTCGTGAATATCGAGTGAACGCATGAGCGAGAAGTTGTTCAGTCTGAAAGAGCAGAGGATCACTGCTAGAGTTTGCAAGCTCCATCGTGACTAATTTTTCACTGTTCAGAGGGAACCTTACCCAAGAACATTTTGTTTTAGCAGTCTGCTCTCACAGTAGGGAGTTGCAACAGTTACAAGATAATCTCTCACACCTTTCCTAAAGGCAGCATCAAATCTATTCTGCTTGCTTAACAAAGCCTCCCACCTCTTGACATAAGGCCAGCCAGCCTCCATAAACCCAAGCTGGAAAAGAAATGGTGAATGTTTTTGATTCACTTGAATTAGACATATCACCTACAGACCAATAAAGACAGGAATAGAGAGGGAAAGAAAAGGAGAAAGTAGTGTAAGCCATACATTCAAGCACCAATCCTGTTAAAACAAGCATCTCCTCAGACTTTTCCACGACCTGCTTCAACATAGTTTGTTTGCAACCAAATACAACAGGGATTGCAGCAGAAGTCCAGGGCTTGGAGCACATAAAGCCAGGCAATCAAGACCCTGTCATAGATGTCAAGGAACGATCTGCTGTATAACAGCAGTGACATTTGTCTGGGTTTGATTCACTCAAAAAGCCCGTACCCCAAGTAAAAACTCAGGGCTACCAATTGTGTTTAATACATTTCTTGGTGTCCTGCACAGATGACCCAACAAATGACAGGCAAACTATGTGAACCAAGTGTGAGCCTGAGGTTCCTGACACCTCTTACCCAAGTGGCTCTTAGTGCAGCATACACCTGAAAGCGTGGTTTCTAAGCAAAACCATAAGTGAGAGAGAAGGAGAAAAGGCTGACCTAAAATAGTGAATATCTTTAAAAAGAACATACTAAAACCTCTCAACTTCACATCTGGTCTCATTTCCCCACTACTATTATTCTTTTACCACTACCAGTGATAAACACAGCAGATTCACCCATCCTTTGCACAGCTTTTAAAGAAACGACTGCACTTTAGCAAAAGAGCAGAAAGGCAAAGAGGCAAGATGGAGAATTCAGTTTCTATGCACCTGCCTGAGTGTTAAAAGAGGTTAATCGCTTCTGCTAGAGACCCACTCAAACCAGAGCAGTTAAAAAATAACCTAGTAAACAATATCTATGACATAATCTTGCTCGCTCTCCAATCACTTTATGCAGCTTCCCTCGTAGAGAAGGTCATTTCAGATAGCCTGTAAGTGGTACACAATGCAAGCATTTGAAAAAAAAAGAAGAAGAAACTTGAAGGGGGAGAAAACTCCCCACTCTTACCTTAATAAGAATGGCAGTAAGCAGATCTGTCCAAAAGCCTAGAAGAAAACAAGCAGAAACATTGGTTTGCAGTAACTTTGACCTGAACACCTTCCTCACTAGACAAGGAATGCTGAATGTGCTCACAATTGCTGCAGTCTCAAAGCACCCTCGAGAGCATGCAATGCTCTGTAGTAAAAAAAAAATAGCGCAAATCCTTCTATTTCGGGCCACAAAATTGGCCCAAAATGCTTTCCCCCCACCCCTCTATATAACTATAAAGAGTGTATTCTTTGGCTTTCCTGCCTTTGTCCTTCCCTGACTTGCTCTGGAAAGCGGGCAGTTGCAGGCTGCAACACTGTTAAGAGGCATCTAGATAGCTCCCCATCCGTCCCTTTCTTCATCCACAGATTATGCAAACATCAGATAAAGTAGAAGCCCATTATTTTGCTTCTCCCCGTTAAGATCTTTCCTGTTGCTCAACCAGCTCCTGCAGTAAACTGAGTCAACTTGGAAAAGCATGAGAAATTTAGAGATCTTAAGCTAGCAGGCAGATGAAATACTTTGGTTCCCAGTGTACAAATGCCAGTGGCCCCAAAGAGACCAGCCTTGTTCTAGACTGTTGTAATAGCTCAACAATAGATTTCAAAAACCTGTTAAGGGATGTGCAAATACCGTACAAGTCTGAAGCAAGAATCACGCTCCTAGATCCATGAAGTGATATGTTGCCTCACACATTACATAAGAATTACAGTCTCTTTTTTTCCTAATCTACATCTAATCTAAGGCAGCACAATTCTGTAAGAGACTGAGAATCTTGTGTCCCCTCTCCAAGGGAGACGTCAGGAAAGGAAACAAGTCCATGGACACACACCAGCAGCAGCCACAATGCAGAGGATAAAAAGGTATTCTGGTTGTTACATCTTGGAAGAAAGCCACTTGCAAGGTATTCTCATGAATAAAGGCACAGCCCATCACTAGCTTTCAATCCAGGCCCCACCAGTCGCCAAGCTCTGTAACAGGTCACACTGCTGCAACAAGACTTTCGTGCCTAACCTTGACACTGGCTCAAAAGGAAAGGCCAAGCAGCAGCAGCAACAAGAAAATCCACCGGCTTTCAGGTGGATGATGCCACAAGGTGCTCAGTGCCAAGGGGACGCAGGTTTTTCTCCGCCCAGCACCCTGCTATACAGTGGTCATGCCTCCTCCACACCGGCCTCGGTGGGAATCAACCTGCAGACTCAAAGGCAGCGCAAAGCCCACACAAGGAAGAACTCTGGAGGGGACAGCTGCCATCAGTGCCAAAGCCCACCCAAGGAAGAGCTCGGGGGGGACGGATGCCTTCAGCGCCAAAGCCCACCTGAGGAAGAGCTCTGGGGGGACAACTGCCTTCATGGGGGAAAGGCTGCCTTCAGTGCCAAAGCCCACCCGAGGAAGAGCTCTGGGGAGACGGATGCCTTCATGGGGGAACAGCTGCCTTCAGCGCCAAAGCCCACCTGAGGAAGAGCTCTGGGGGGACGGATGCCTTCAGCACCAAAGCCCACCTGAGGAAGAGCTCTGGGGGGACAACTGCCTTCATGGGGGAACGGCTGCCTTCAGTGCCAAAGCCCACCCGAGGAAGAGCTCTGGGGGGATGGCTGCCATCAGTGCCAAAGCCCACCCGAGGAAGAGCTCTGGGGAGACGGATGCCTTCATGGGGGAACGGCTGCCTTCAGCGCCAAAGCCCACCCGAGGAAGAGCTCTGGGGGGATTTCACTGAATTTCACTGAATTTTTTGGAGTTGGAAGGGACCATAGAGATCATCTAGTCCAACTCCCCTGCCAA
>JAOXJK010000004.1:6262148-6322926 GCA_025774025.1 Xenus cinereus
TAGAGAGTGATGAGGTCTCCCCTCAGCCTCCTCTTCCTCAAACTAAACAGTCCCAGCTCCTTCAACCGCTCTTCATACGATTTATTCTCCAGGCCCTTCACCAGCTTCGTCGCCCTCCTCTGTACCCGCTCCAGCAGCATGGTTTGTCCTTGTATGGCTGGAAATTATCTTTGTGGGTGCAAAGTTAGATATTATTTTGGGAATAATCATTTAACAGCTCTTAGCAATAACAACTGGAATATTGTTATATGTAATAAAAAAATAGTATAAGTCAATCGCCCAATTCAATCATTGGTGTTTGTGCAAATCAGTCTTTAAATTCCAGAGCTTTAGTTGCCCTGCAACACAACCAGTATGTCTTTTAAAGACCAGGACAGTGAAATGCATACTAGAACTGTGCTGTCACTACTAACCAGATTAGACTTCAATACGCCCGCGAGAGCCATAGAAGAGCCCTGCAAAGCCCTGAGCAGGATGAGCTGGGGTAGGCAGTATAAGTGCCCATACTGATGCCTTGCCAGATCATTAGAAGTGTCACTAGAGATTATCACCTTTTTCTGCTGAGCTCAGCTAGCTTCTGGAGCAGATGCAGCTGCATTTGACAAGAAAAGAGCCCTGGAGCCACTTCTGCAGCACACAGATAGGAGCAAGTGCACTGACCCTTCCAGCAATACTGAAAAGTTAGTGTTGCTGCAACCACGTTAGTGTCCACTAAATCCACACCAGACACTGTGCTCACTGTGCTTTGTTAAGTTTAAAGGGCAGTGAATCTTACATCCACAGCACACTCAGGTCTTGGCACTGCAAGCAAGACCATACGTATCTGAAAGTGGGAAGAGACAGGAGAGTAATCAGGAAGCACAACTGCTAGAAAGGCTCATGTAGCAAAATGTGCAAGGCACAGCCATCAACAACAGATAGGAGTACAGTGTACCAGGAGAAGGTCACTTTAAATAACAGGGCAGAGGTAGATTACTGATTCATTATCTGAGAAACACGTTATCTGAAGAACCAGTGGGTTGGAAACAGGATTGAGATGTGTTTCAGATAGTTGTGCCAGTCCTCTTGCAGAACTTGGTGAACAGAACCAAGAGGGAGAGCTCAGCATCAGAGGTCAGATGACTGTTTTTGTCAGAGACCTCTGGACATGGCTTCTTTCTTGGAAAGAAAGAGACCTCTGATGCTGGTGGACCACATAGCTAGAGAAAGTGGAATCACCAGCAAAGAAAGCAAAGGGCAAGGCACAGGCCAGTGTGTGCAGCGAGCCCAAAGGCAGTGAGAGCCTTGACCAAGAATGGCTTTGTCTTTAAAGACACGGAGTCATCTCATTATGTTAGTCACACTCTGAGAACAAGAAGTGGAAGAAAGGGAAGAGAGAGAAAGAGAGCAAGAGCCCCCTGTAGCTAAAGGTTAGTCAAATGCTTAGATTATTTCATTTAACATCTTGGTACACGTGTTGGATCCCTTATATTAGCTTACATAGCAGTTGGATTAGCATTTATTTCTTTTATAAGATTAAATTGTGTTTATTCTTCCTCTTTCTTGGACTTCTGATAAATATGGCATGAAGTTCTAAAGCGCAGAAGTGACAGAAAATAAACGCACTTACTTTCTGCAAATTTGTGGCTTTCTAATTGCAGATTTTTCCTTCTCAAATCAGAGCAAAAAAGAGCAACTGATGACTACAGCTGAATGAATACTGCAATCATTACCCTTGTTATAATGATATATTTCAATAACAACCACAATACTTGATCTCCATGGATGGTTTTATAATGACCATGGATTATGCTGAGAAAATGCTATTCCTAATTTTATTCTTAATGGAGTGTGAAAGTCTTGCTATGTGGTAGAGACTAATTGTCACTTTAAATGTAATTTACATCATTCAAAGAACATGCATGCTTCGTGGTATTAATTAAAGGATACCACACAAGGTTTGGTTGACAAGAAATGGTGGATTTCTTACTTCAAGCCAATGAAGCAGTTGTCTCACTAGAAAAACTCATATTATCATTTAACAAAAGCACATTTTATCATAGATAGCATGTGGTCATGCAAAAGAGCATGCATGGGATTCAGAACATTTGGTATCAGCATAATTAAACTAACTAATCAATGGCAGAACAGTAGTCAAAAGTCAAATCTTAATGAACTGGAAAAATGATACTTCAATTTTTCTGTTTGAAATCCCCAAATTAGCATAATAAACACAACATATTTCTAATCAGTGAAAAATACAGTATTTTTTCCCTTATACTTTGATGATTACTCTGTATTAAAGACATTATTTGCAGTGGCTTTGTAAGCCATCAGCTAATTTGGAGTAATTTAATAAAAATAATGTAAATATGTTACGCAAAACCCAAAAGTGCTTGTCCCTTTCTGCAACATTTTTGTTGCAAATACGATTTTCTTCCACTTTTTTTGTTGTTGTAGTTATAAAACTTCTATTTATGCTGAAATACAGGTATTACATGTGCAGTGTATATTTCCCAATGGGTGGGTACCTACTGGGAGAGGATGAGTATTTTCAAGAAATCCAGTTATCCCTTGAGAAGTGGCTAAAGAGCTGACTGACAGAGGTCAAATGTGACTTTTTATTCACTTTGCCTCCATTCTTACTGTATGGGGAGGGATTTGACTGAGAACAGCACAATGATAAACCTAATAATAATCAATGCTGTTCTCCGTGTTATGGTCATATATATCAGTAGTCAAGATCCAAGCCCCGTCCTCCATGGAACTTCAGCCCCTTCAAAGGGCTGACTGCAACAAATGATGGAAATAGCTTTTCACCCTTATTTTACTTATCAGAAAAATGTGATGTATCCATTAAACATCATTCACTAAGATATAACAGAGGTCAGGGATAACATGAGAATCTGTACCTAGGCTTCCTGAGTCCTGCTGCCTTGCCTGAAGTTGTGAAAGGATGTAAAGCAACATTCACCCCAAAACAAAATTGTTACCCCAAATCAAGGAACTTCAGCTAAGAAATTGTTATGCCCTCATTCCACGTGCAATTTGCAGCAAATGTCCATTTTTTTCTGAAGTCATTCAGCCAGCTCATCAGCATAGTCTGTTACATATAATTATTAAATGTGCTTTAACTCAGTCAAGAGAAGGTATTAACCTAATGAAAAGGATGTAGGGAAGGATCCCAGTTTGTTGGGATGAATTCATAAAGGTTCATTCTCCTGTCCATGAACATGTGAAACTGTGAATATTACCATCAGTTCTCAACAATAAACCTAATCTGTATTGCACCGATGCCCTACTTCATTTTAGCACTGCAAAATAGCCAAAGCTTTAGAGAATAGATCAGCCATCTGTGCCTGCAGGTGTTTACAATACAGAATAAATTAAGAAGTGACAAGGCATTGAGAAGGTTACAGTTGAATAATTACCATGGAAAACTCAAAATCTTATGCACCATTTCAGCTACTGAAGATGGAGTATCTGTCTCTGTCCTTTTAAAATCAGTTTCCACTCTTGTTGAGTTTGCCTTTCTGTCTGAAGGACATCTCCCTTCTTCAAATACAGAGCACTTGCAGAAATTAAGCTATGTCAATACTTGTGCTAACAAGGGGGTTTTTTTCTTTTTGATTTAATTGATGCAAGAAACTCAGTTACCAGTGTTGAGCGCAAAGACTCGTGCCTGTCTATTTCCATCAATGACAGCCAGTTCTGTGAGAACGTCTTCTGGCTCTAGATTTCTTTCCTCTCTGTTCCCAAGCCTTCTTCCTGATAACCATATAATCATGCTGTTCCATGAAAGGCACTGGCATTATGCACCAAATTCTCTGAGATTAAGGTCATCCTCGATGTTATTTACACATTATACATCTTCAACATCGAAGCTGCAGATGTATGGTAGTAAAAAGAACACAAAGACCTTGGATCTCATTAGAACTTGGCTGGCCTTTAAAAATTAGAAAACAATTTTAAAAATTCCCCAAATTAATAAAACATCACTATTTGAGCACTGAAATGGAAGAAATTTTTCAATTGATGAAGTGCTTCTGATTTTGAAAAAAATGAACTTTTTTAGTCTTTTGCTTCAAAGTATCATATATCATAAATTCTTAATAAGTACAATGCGAAATGCTCACAGCTTTTTATCATAGAAAATTCTGGCTTTTTTCAGGATAAGGGAAAGGTTTCACCTTTTCTAAGATTTAAAGCATTTTAACAGGAAGATAACTATCAGAAACTTTTGCATAACATCTATTATATTGAGCCCTCTGTCTAGCCATAGCACCATAGCAGCAGTGGATTTAAGGATCTTTAGAGGAAAGCTATGCAGAAGACTAAAGAAATTAGTAATTAAGCATTCTGGTATCTTCCATGTGCGGTACAAGGGGATTTTTTGCTATTCACAGAAGATTCTGAACACACATGGTCACAAATAGCTCAGATGTTAATCCTTTTTTCAGGAGTTTGGGTCTAAATAGCAGTGCCTGCTCCCCAAAGTAATTTTCTCTCTTTAACTGTCTGGAGAGAGACAGAGGAAGTTACTTACACTACTCATTCTTGAAAGACGCAATGCAGCTGAGCTGGAAGCAGTGTGTTATTATTGCATAGGCTGAGAAACATCAATGCACTGAGAAAAAGGATTTCCAGAAGTGTAGAAGAGGAGTTACATCTCCCACCAGGTGTAGGTTGGCCCAGGACAGCAAGCACATCTCTCCTCAGCATCTCACGGTCCTGGAAAATGAGATTACACAGGGCCAAAAATCTGTAAACTTTTCTAGGATATAGAATAAAAACCTTTGGGCTTTCAATTTTATAAATTACTAGTGTTGTAATGAAGAGATGCCTGATCTCTGTCGCCTGCAGAAGAGAGAAAGGTCTGTAAGTGTTACACATGGTTTTACAGAGATTCAGACTCATCTCCTGGACTGATTTTGGAGCCACAGGGTCTCACAGCTCTCTGCTGCTTTATCCCAGACTCATTCAGTCCATGTTTTGGTCAGATATGAAAAAGAAACAGATTTCTATATTTCTTAAAAACTAAATGGTGGTATTCCTACTAGGATAGGGATGGTGGCTAAACCAGAAGATTTGACTGGGTTAGTAACACAAGATTCATAAGCAGCAAACTGGGTTATCTTCCAGTTCAGCTGAGGAACCAAAAAAGAAAAATACTCAGCATTAAATACATCAGGAAAAAAAACCCCAAACCAATAACAACAAAAAAACCCACCAACAAACCTGGACATGAGCTATCTCTGTAAAACAGATGTTAATAATGTGCCATACACTGGCTGGTGTGGAAAGGAACTAATAAAATGATTTATAGCAGTAATTATTCTTATTTTATTATATGGAATGAACTATACCGAGATGCAAATCTAGTAAATCCCGCTGAATATTTCTAACAAATTTCTAATAAAATTTCTTGACCTTGAGCAAGACTGACATGGGGGAGTTGGCATACAATAGGATGCTTTTTAATATGATTTTACATTCTCTTACCTGAAAGGGAAGCAGTCACTTACAGTATAGGTTGCTGGATACAGTATCCCAGTAGACACGTGGCTTTGCATCCCTGGGTTCAGCCAGTAGCAAAGCTGAGTGCATATTCCCAGTAGGCACATACGTATGCACTCAACTTTTTTTTTTTTTTTTTTCTCTCTCCGAATTAACCACACTGAATTATTTGGTCCAGTGCTGCAGTTTTTGGAGTACAGTTCCCATGGGGCAGAATCCAAAAACCATGTATCAACCAGCAGACTTGATAATCAATTTTTGATTTTGGTGTTTTAACACAGTGTTTAGCCAGTCTTAACTTTAGGGTGTAAATCAGGTATGAGGCAAAAGTGCTAGAAAAGAGAAAATATTTTTAATATGTGCCTTCTGTTCTTAGGTTTTGAACTGAAACTTCACTTTCGGGTCAAATCCAAGCAGAGTCGGTCGATTGCTCATTTTATTATATCTCCTAACCAAGCATTGACCTTGGGGCAGCTTGACATTTTTGATATTTCCTACCTAACTCTGTGATCTGGATTTTATTCTAGGAGTAATCTGCACATCAGGCAGCAAAAAACATTTTCATTTTCTCCTAACCTTCATTGGTCAACACGTGTGAAAAAAGCCACAGTCGATGGCAGAACAAATGACTAAAGACACACAGAAACAAGTTTTCTTTCACTTGCCCGACGCCAGGCCAAGAAGACCTACAGACCATTTTAATATGTTTGAATCAAACCTACTTGAGCAGTCAGATCAATTCGTAAGCATTTGTAGGATTATCTAATTAAAACATTAGCAGGCAAATTGGACAGCATGGAATTACTCTACAGAAAATTGCATAAGACAATTTTTTTCCCAGTGTAATAAACCTCCTTCTCCAAAGGCAGATTGCCTTTTCATTCCATTTTGATGTTTTAAAGAGCTCTTGGTGTCCATTTTTGAAAACAGAAAAGCAAATTTTCTCCTCAATTTCTTTTCCTCCTTCCTGCAGCATATAGCTTTCACTAAAAATAGCATAGGAGGAAGGAGAAAGGTAATGTGAAAACTGGGAAACCTCACTTTTGAACTATTTTTTAGTTGCACAAAAAGCCAGGAAACTAAGACAGTATAGGCTATTGTGGCAGAAACTGGAACACGTGACAGGTGAGGTGGGATAAAAGTAAATAAATGGGGACAATGTTTTCTTGTAGCGAGTGTGGAAACAACCACAACTACCACCCGGTACAAAGCCATAAAATGTTTCCAATGAGCACACACGTCAGCTTGCCAAAACCACAAAAATGAGGCAGGCAGATCTCGATAAAAACATTCAAATTCAACTGTTGAGGCCAAAGTAGAGCCTTTGGTGTCAGATGTGACAGATCGTCTGGCTCTCAGGTGGACACCACCACATACGTACTAGAGAATATGTGTGTAAATTAACTCTGCCATCACAATTATACCCGAGTGCTTTATCCCACTGCAGGGTGGCACTGGATAAGAAGGCACAAATATTTGCATAGAATTGTAACAACTTACCTTTTGTTTTGCAGTTGCTGAAAAATATTAACTGGGGCAACGAAGATTTACATCTTTCAATGTTTTCGATGCCTTTCGATGTCTTTTAAGTCAGCCTGCTGTTATTTTAGCAGTGTGAAACAAAGGTCACCTGGAGAAGGGGGTTAAATAGAAAAGATCATTTATTTTTGCTGCACAAAGGTCTGTGCTTTCTGTGAAAAACAAACTACAGATTTTTATGTTTGCTGCATTATCTCTATGAATGGGGAGACATGAATATCTTTGCATGAGCAAGTTTTCATATTCTTTCTCGTATGCTGGTAATTTCACCTGCCTGCTTCATCATCACTTTAGCTCGTCTAACTCATCTCAGATCAACGGGAGCTTGAAATTATCTCAAGGCACATTATGAAATATATAATAGGGGTGTGAAGAAGATGCATGGAGGAATGGGGCGTGGGGACAAAGCTTCTGTTACACCGAGACACGGCACAGTCTATTCTAAATTGCACCATCTCGCGTGACAAATAAAGCAAATGAGAAATAACATTTTTGTGCTTCCGACCACTTGGGAATTTTTACATTTCACACATTTTACTGCAAGAGAAAACATACTGGTGTTTCTAATCAGGGTCTGTGTCTGGACTTTGCTGGTTTTCACTAGTTTTATCCGAATTAAAGCATTAAACTGTAGAATCATGCATTCAGACCTTGGAGGGCGGATGTGTTATCTTTATTCATATCACATACCAACTGGCTTCTTACTCAGAAACAGTCTAATTCAGCAAGATGCTGTCCAGCAGGAATAAAGATATTGGAATTTTTCACTTAATCTCTTCAGTCCTGAATCAAAGATCTGTGAGTTTGCTATGGACTCATGGGCTTAACAGAGAACTAGAGTGAAACATAAGAAATCTGATGTCTATCCTCTGATCTGCCATCATCCAGGGTGGTCACTCCGGTCTCATCCTCTCTGCTTCCTGAATACTAAAGAGAAATAAAGTATTATTTACCACCATGACTACTATAAATGCGAGAGAAAGTGGTACACTATGTACATAATTACTGTCTTGTGGTTCTAAGCCACCATTGTTTTTTTTTCCCAGATAGGAAAGGAATAAAACTGTATATGCTTGCAAAAGATCAAATCCAGAGAGGATAGAACTATGGCAGAAAAAGAAACGCACACAAATAATTGGACTTAGTAGAAATGTGATCTCTCAGACAAATACAGGAAGCACTTTGTGAAAAATAAATGAAACAAAGACACAAAAAGAAACAACCATAAAAAAAAATTCATAGCATAAATCTAACAGGCTTAGACTTACCTAAGCTTATATGTATTGACTTTAATGGGACTGCTCTACATTTAGAACTGTGGGACTGGTACCTATATTTTTCAGATCATAACCTTGTGGATCCACATTGAAGTTAAAACCTCCCCATAGGCATCAGGTGATTGGGTTACTAAATTTAGTGTCTACCTGTACGTTGGGCTTCTTTATTGGATCGCACTGGGGCTGTCTTGAGCTTAATACTTTCATCCTGTGCTATGATAGCACCAGAAAAGTACATAATGAAAATGAACTCACATTTTCAAAACTTTTAAAACTTCTCTGTAAGAATATATAAAGTATGAATAGACACAGCTTAGCAAACTACTGCATAGCAACAATGGGTAGTTTGCTTTATGAAAAAAAAAAACATATCATGGATAACATGGCCCAATTTATGGAACTTTATGAGATTTTAAAATACTTCTGTAAAGAAAGTTCAGGTTTCCGTTTCCTTCAGATTCTGGGAAGAAGTTTGTAAACGGTAGCAGCCTCTAGGCAGTTCACCTTGGAGACTTTTTTCTTTAGGCAAAAAGTGAAACCCCAGAGGTCTTGAAGTGATCTATAAAAGGGAATGGGCTCAATCGTTCTTCACACAAAACACCGTGAAGGAACCGTCAAGCATTCAGGTGGATAGTCCACCTCTGCAGCTCTGTGGTACCTGCTGTCCGTGCTTTGGGAAAACACTTACTACACTCAGGCTTTCCAAAACTCCTTTTAGCTAATCTCTTCAACACGCTGAGGCTGCTCAAATGTCAGTGATGTAGTCTATGAAACGGCTCTGGAATACAAACAAGTCAGACTCTTAGAATCATAGAAGCATACAATCATAGAAACATAGAATAGCTTGGGTTGGAATCCCAAGGGTCTCGATCCTATGGCTTTGTTTTCTCTGTGTATCAGAAAGAAGAACCTGGATTCATCCTGGCTTAATAGTCATCCTCAGCAGCATGATGACTCACCACAGCAAATGTACATGACCATTAATGCACGTCCAAAACTGTGGTGCTCCTTTGGGTACGCATCAACTTTGCCCGTGTGTATAAATGTAATTTCCAAAGTGCAAAAGTAAGGTTTATGCCAGAACTGTCTTCCTCAGTCTTCTCTTTATTACTATAATCAATCAAACAGAAAAATACTGCCATGAGGACGCTACCTCTCCCTCCCAACCAAATACTCCACACTTTTTTTCTGTGAACTTCTCAACAGATCCCCAGCAGCCTCCCCTGGGAGCTAGTGTAGGCTCCTAACCCCGACTACTTTCTTCCTCGTAATTTTTTGGAGCTATTTAGATGTCTTTCTGCTGTCTCTCCTTATCTACTCAACTCTGATATACCTTTCATTCTCAAAATCTAGCTGTAATGTCAGTGACAATCTCTGGCCCACCCGCTCCTGGGTTTGTCATCCGTTAAACTCCCTACAGATATATTTGCAGCAAACCGGTTTTGCTAAGTTTCAGCTGTCTTGCTGCTTGATGAGAACACCGTCTGGGCTGGCACAGACTACTCGCAGTCTCCGTCAAACCAGTGAAGGATTCTGCTTTTAGACAGAAATTTTCTCCAGCACAGCAGTGTTCATGGTAACAATCTCATAACGTTCAGAGGCAGATGCTCTAAATTAGCTGTGCTCTACAAATGGGAACAGCAGTGAGGTAGAAGGAATGGAAAGGGGATGAGAAGGACCAAAACATTTTGCCAAAGGTCACATTTCAAAGAATATAATTTAACTTAATTTTAAAAGGCTTCTTGCCACAAGACCCCACAAGATCCACAACTCCCCTCTATTTGTTTTAGCATAGCGTAGCAAGAAAATTGAACCATCAACAAATAGGCACTTCAGCTTGCCATTTTATCTCTCCCTTTCTTTTCAGGGAGAAAAAAGAGAAAATGAGGCAAGTCCTTTGACTTCAGCGCTGAGAACTGCAAAGACTGCTTAAACTCTATAAACATGTAGATTGTTTAGTTCTTTTGCACAACAACAGAAAGCACCACTTCTTTCAAACCATTTAAATACTGGTATAATTTCACTGACAAGTCTTTGAATCTTTGCTATTCACTGCCAAAGGAATTAAGGGGACAGAAGGATGTAACATGCCTCAATTTTATCACAGGAAGTCTTGACACAAGCAATAAGAACTACACTGAGTTTTTAAACAAGTCTGTAAATGAATACTATGGAGAACCAATGAAAACACACCTAAGAAGTGCTTTCTTCTCTTAATATAGAAAAGGGAAGGCTGCACAGGAAAGGAAATTACCTCAACTCATTTTCCTTCATCTTTTCCAAATATTTCATTTAGATTTCTAGCCTTTTCCAGTATATATATTCTGTATCATTAATTGAGATGCCTAAACAGAAGTTCAATCTTGTCAAAAATGAAATAATATTATCTGGAAAAGTCAACAAAAGTGACTTTTCAACAATTTCAAAACTTTTTATTGTTTTTCAATAGAAGATTAATTGAAATCAGTACTCCAAGCAATTTGGTTTTGCTGAAGCTGCTTCCTGATCAAAAAGAAATCTGAATGAATGATATCTGATTAAAAAAAATTCCATCCAGTTCCAATTAGTATGTTCCCAATAAAGTGTAATAGTCTTTGTGTAGTACTAGTGTAAAAGAACAGGCACAAAATCAATATACTTTTAGCTAGTGTGAACACAGTCATTGTAGAAAGCAGACGTCACATAGATACAAAACTGGAAAAGAGGATGTACCTAAAATGAAAGACAGGTGCTAGAGAGGAGTCTGGATGAAAGGAAATAGAGAATATGCATCATGCATGTTAAAAAATGGTACCATTGCTTGATACTAGGACAGATGCCCTGGTATGAAGTGGCAGTTAGCTTTCACTTCCCAAGCATGCAATGTTATTTGTTCCTAAGACTGCCTAGCTTATAAGAAAGAGGAAGAAGTAACATCAACCACATTGTAACTCATAAAATGAAACATCTCTCCACTTTCAGCAACCGTTACCATGCTAAGACATCACATAAACTTTATGAAAAAAATTTTTTAAAAATATATTACAATAGATAGCTTTGTTGTTCATGCAATGTTTAGCATGTTTTATCCACAGCTTTCAGGTAGAGCTGAAGGTTGCCAGATGCAATCCTTTAGTGTACACAATATGCAGTTAAGAGAAACCAAAGCAGTCGCATGTGAACCTAGTGTGACTATTGCAAACCACCCCGTGGAGCAAACTGCCAGTAACTATCAGATATATTCCAGCTGGTTTGGGCCCCGTGTATCTTTCTGTGTGAATACTAGTCATTTGTTACTCACTCCTTCCTTTAAGGATTGGTCTTAAAAGCTAGTCAACACCATCCAGTTTTGGCTGCGCTCACTTTTATTTCAACCGAGCAGTTTAAAAAAAAAAACCCAACAGGATTTTAATTTAAAAACTGTAAAGGCTTTCTCTCATGTAAAAATACTTCAGAAAGCTTCACTGAGAAATGAAAATCAATAGTGTTTTTCTTTTTCCTAGAAATGACTGTCCTTTCACAGCAAAACTCTGATGCTAGAGAATACAGCTGTGGGAAATGCATGCACATCCATCACGTGGATTCATGAGGGCATTGTCTTTTGCTCCCATTTACACAGCATTAAATCCTGCTGTGTTGATTTTGAGTTTGATGTGCTACTAAATCTTAAGTCCCCAGGCAGAACCCTCTCAAAATCATGGCGTTTCACTAGCTGTCTCAGACCACGTGTCACCTTCATTTGAAATTATCTGGTCCCAAGTGTGCTAAAAACATTCTCATACTTTTTGATGAGCTTGGGCTATGCTCCAAGGCTATCGCAAAGCCAAAACCCCTGCAAGGAAATTTTTTTTTCTTGTGGCTTTCATAAGCACCTTTTACAGGTCTTTTCAATCCCAAAGTAGGTCTGCTATTATGCAAAAGCAATTTAAAATGATATGAGTTATGACTGAGGGGATCCATGCAGGTGTTCATGGGTTTTAATTAATGCATTTGCTTCACACCTTTAATTAATTTGTGACAACATTCTCAAGTGTCACCAGTGCAAAGAAAGACAACTTTGCTGTCCAAGGCTTGGCAGAAAGCTGTGCACCATGAACAGCACATAGGAAGTATTATAGGCCTTCTGAGGTAGATGAGTCTAAACCAACACTAAGTACTCAGACCACAATGGTATCTGGGAGCAACAGTGACTGCATAACCTTCTGTAGAATAAAAATAAATACATAAATAATCTATGAATCAAATTAGTAAGATTGTTATGAAAAAAAATGTCATTTAAATGTTGCCTATAAGCAGGAATGAATCCTGCTATACTAATGAATCACCTCTGCTGTGTCTCTAGAAGTTCATCTGTTGAACTGTGCTACTTGAATAATATACAAGACAGATATTTTTTAATCATCAGGCTCATTTTTCAGATTCTGCATCAAAACATTTTTAATCTATTCACTTCAATCATCCATAAAGTATACTCAGTAAACTTTCTTAGCTGTATGTCAGCATTTGTCTACATTGCACAAATACACGATTTGCTGATAAGGCAAATCGGAAGCTGGTTAATTGCATCAAATTTCTCACTGAAAAGGCTTTTTAACTACCCTCAAATATCATCAAGGCTGAGACTAAGTACATGTTTGAATATTTTCTTCAGTTCTCTGGTGACAAAACTGCTGAGGTGGTTGTTCTGACATCTATGATTGATCAAAAAAAAAAAAAAAGAAGAAAAAAGAAAGAAAACAAAGGGGAAAAAAAAAAGACAAAATTTTAATCCTAATGCAAACACATTGATGAGAGATACTCCAAAGAATGCAATTTCATACAGCACTGATTTTTATAAAGATTTTCAAGCTTTTAATCTTTCAGCAATGTTTGCTCCTAAACATAAGACACTAAAGTAAATTGAGGTGTCTCTTACTCACATAGTATGACATTATTTTGGTGGCTTTTGACCATCTTTTACCTTTTAATTTGTTCTCAGCAATAAATATTTGATGAGCACCTGATCCTTTTAAGATATTTTTCGTCTGTGGAATATCAAACTTCTCTTGCTTATTAATTTGCCATGATACCTTATGCCTGGATTACTTCAGGTGGTTGGGATTATCTTTATTCACAGATCACTTGTTCTGTCCTTCCCTTTTTCACATATTCTGATAAAAACTTCTGTTTTGTTGAACGCAAAAGAAAGTAAAATCATTCTACAGAAAAACATCTCTCACAGAGGTCATCGGGCTATAGTCCTTTAAGTGTGTAAATCAGAAAGCACTTAAAGCAGCCAAACTGATGCAACAATTCCATTGTTCTTGGCCATGTTGTGTGATGCTACTTGCAATTTCTTAGACTGGGGCTTTGAGAGGATCTCAAAGCAGTCAGACACTCAGCTTCCACTGTGGTTTTGGACTCTTGATCCCCTTCCATTTCTTTTAACATTACAGACTTCTTTGGTGAATAAAGCAAGGCCTAATTAGCACATTAAGCTGTTTGTTTCTTCTCTTCTGCCAGCTTTTACCACCTCATCACCAGGGTTGAAAGGAAGAAAAACTGCCTTTTTTTTGTGAACCGTTCAATCTTATGTCCTGTAAACTTGGTGCAAAACTGCATTTCAAGATGGAAAGCAGGACTTCAAACTGAAGCGCTGAAGACACTAGCTAACATCCTCTTTGCCAACTCTGCTACCCCTTTAACGTCTTAGGCAAAATTTCACAGCATCCTCTATTACTCTGACATTTCATTTGCTTGTAATGACACAACTTTGAAATAACACATCTAATCAGTTCAAAAATCCTGTAGGTATAAGTGGGATCAGGTGTTTTGACTGTCACAGTTCTGAATATCTAAGTCTCATCCACAAAAGTAGTTTTCAGTCTGTCTTGCACTGCCAGCACATCTCCCATCTTCTGCTGGAACTCAGTACACCCCATTTTATTTGCTGTATTTGCCATCAACAGGTAGTTGAGCTTCTGTTAGCAGTAAGATCTCTACTTGATATAAAACTCATTTTTATGAGTTTATGAGACATCCAGAAGGGCAGGGTTGAGTTCCAGATGATGTAGTTGAGACTGGAGAAATGATAACAGAGATGATAGTCCAAGGGGAGAGAGAAAAGGTGAAGGACATGGGAAAACCATAAGCCAAGTCTCCATAGTGCCTAGAGGGGAAGTAGACCCAGGAATGGCTGACAGCAAAGCTGAATCTGTTGGATTATTATTATATGGACTTGCATTAATGGTGATGAATGAACTGGGACACAGAATTAGAGGTGAAAGGAGAGAGTCAAAGAAAGAGAGAATGAAGATGAAAATGGGGGTAACATGTCACAACAGAAGTAGGTGAGTAATCAAACAGAGACAGTGGCCAGGAGGGGGTGGAAGCAATGCAGGACTGAAAAAGAAAGTACTGGAGAATATTAGGCTGCTAGTGTGAGATAAGGAGTGGGAGATCAGAATCTTCCTTCAGGATGGAGGAAAATGAGACATACAGAGTTTAGGAGACAAAATAAAGGAAGAGAGGAGACGTGGAAAACTTACTGTGTAATTCCCATTCTTCCACTACTCTTAGCCCACCAAAAACCCTTGGTGAATTCACATTTGAGATAATTTTGGCCTAAAACTCAGCTTGTAATATCATCAAGCAATTTCTCATTTCTTTCTTTCTTTTTTTTTTTTTTTGCATTTACAGTTTTTTCTCCTTTTCTTTGACCCAAAGACAATAAATTGTTACGGTCCATCAGTATTCAGCAATCCAAACTCAAGCTGGAGCAGCAAAGTGTGATTATTCACATAAGTCACATGGCTGTTGTTCTGTTCCCTTCATGGCTGAATGTAACTTATAATTAGTAACTGAAGCAGCCACCAGGGCTTTGAATCTCAATGGAAAAGATAACAGAGAAGCAGACTTGTTCTGATTTATTCTTTCTGGGAAAACCTGTTAGCTAAGCCTCATCACACATTCTCTTCATTATTAACCTTTCTTGCATAAGCTAGAAAGCAAAGCCTTGGTGGGGGAGCCTATGCCACATGGCTTCTTAGGAAGGGAGGGAGAAAAGATGCACGGCAGAATATTTGACTATTTTCATATCTAAAGGTGGAGAGGGAGAGGCTGATGCGGGTTTTACTAAAAGCATTCAAATTCTTAGAGGATATATGAATTTGCTCCTGCACATTCCTCCAACATCATGATGACTGGCACCGTTCTGCACTGGACTAGGTTCAAAAGAGAACCATTTCTGGGGAGATTATTTGCGTCAAAGATGGAAAATTTTTCTTATGGATTTGGGCAGAATATATCACTTCCTGCATCTAAATATTAGTCTTACCCTACAGAGACAATTAAGGGCATGCTCACAATTTGTTCCCTAGCTCCTTGGACGCGGAAGTTGTACATATGCATAGTCCTTACACAAACTGAAAAATGAACCTCCTTTCTTCTCTGCAGATGCACAAGAGAGAGACTTAATCTGCTTTCTAATAGCAGTAACAGTGATTTACTATGTTGTAAAATGTGGAAAAATGAAAATGTAACCTGCATGCCACTGGTTCAGTTGTCCATGACCCAAAATCCATTTTGATTGTGGACACAGTGGGACTTTAAGCTGAGCAAATATACCTGAATTAATACCACACAAGATAAGAAAAATAAAAACATAGAAAAGAAATCTTTCATATGGTAGTACTTAGCAACCTTGGGAAAAATACTGATATTGGAAGGGTTTAAAACTCTTAAAAATATTTTAAACCCTAAAGAAAAAAAGCAAAGGATAAGAAGACAGCAACTCAAGGATTGGCTCATTCTGAAGAGCAACAGAGGACCAACATTTCCTCATTATGGGGGGTAATGAACATATTAACACTCAGCCTAATTACATGGTAACTATACACTATATGGATTAACCTGTGTGTAATGCTGAATAGTTATGCATTATGCATATTGTGAAAAACCACCAGCAGCATCTTTGCACAAAGTACAAGATGATCAAGCAAAAGTGGTTTAGGAGAGGTTTTTCTATGTATCAGAAGAGGTGGAGAGACTTTTCACCCATTGACCAACTGAAAAAGTACTTGCTTTGTCATAGGGGCAGCTGGAAAAAAAAAAAAAAAAGAAAGCCCCAATATTTTTGTTGCATGTTGTTATTTAACTAGAATAGGCGACTTTGTGAGACAAGCAAATATATCACTTTTAATTAACACTTAATTGTTCTTCATACCTGAAATTCTGCTAAGCATCTCTCCTGCCAGACCCAGTATGTGAAGGACATCTGTGCATCACTGTATCAACACATAGGAACTGAGAATTACTTTCATGTTCAGATGGAGCTTCTTTCCCTCATTTTCTTGTTGAGAAATCATAGCATTTTGTTTTTAAATACTAAAATAAATAAGAAAGAGGAACGGATTTTCAGCTAGCAAATGCCAGCAACAACTTCCATAGAAGTGAGAATTTTCTTTGTAGCTGCAACAATTGAAAAGCTACATATAGAACAAATCAATCGCTGATTTAAAAATATATATGCACCACTATTCTCCTTTGTGGTGAGGAATTCAGCAAAAAAACTAAACCATTTTAAAAATGAGAGATTAGTAGAAAGCTTGAGGAACGTTTAATTATATGTTCTCAGAAAGGTATAACATTAGCATTGTCCCACCTTATACTGTTCTACTTGTATCATTAGCTTTTATTAGCACAATAGATTCATCACATACTGCTTTATGACATGGTGTAATGTAAATCAATGCAGTGCCTCCCAAATGACTAATATAAGCCAGCTAGCTCAACTATAAAAGAAAGACTTGACAGATGGGAAGCCAACAGAAAACGGCAGAAGGCCATTAAACTTATTTTTCACTGTTTTATACCAAAGTATACGGCTGGAAATGAGAGTATTTTTATAGGTTAAATATCAGTGGAAGAGAACTAGGGAACACTGCAGGGTCCCCATCACCTGAGCCCCCTGGGCTACTCTTGACACAAAGATCACATCGCTGTAATAATAATGCTATCCTCAAAACACTAGCTACCTGTGCATCTCGTTGACCCAGTTACGCTGCCATAAAGCATCCTGATACCCATAGTTTGTTCTCCAGAGGGAAGAGTATTAAAGCAATGATCCCATGTCCTTTTCTGGAAGAAGCTGATGTCCAGGTGTTTATTTCTCTATGCTAGAGGTCACTCCAGCCCCAGCTGGGTCAGCTGCACATGAGTGTTCTCACTGCCCCTATGGGCGTGAGGTGATGCTCCCATGTCTTCTCCTACTGAGAGGGGCTATAGGCACACACTTGCTTGCCATAGACCCTTTTGCAAAGATCTCTGTCCCTCAGAGCTGCTAGCTCAGGGGCTATCGTGTCCTCTTCTTTCCCATTAGTTGGGTTAGCCAAGGCATTTTAGCAAGCAGGGAAAACTCAGAGATCACTAAACCTCTGCAAATCACCTAGATACCAAGGCTTATGTGTACTCCTTGCTAAAAATGAGAGCAAAACCAGAGAGACAGACAAGAGACGTAAAACAGCAGAGCTACAACAGCTCCAGCACTAGAGGCTTATGCTGGCTTTTATTCCTCTGGGGGAAGATGACAATGACTTTTCAGGAACGGCAATGTTGTGTCAGGTGGGATGGGCCAAAGGTGTAAACTCCTTAAAATGGTTTTGCCACCTACAACCGTAGGTGGCAGCCTGCGTTTAGGTTAATTACATTAATCGGTTTGACAATCTGAGAGGAAATGGTGGTTAGCAACTTTGGAGCAGAGCAGGATGTTAGCAAGGAAATTGGTGATCAAATCAAATTCCCTTATGGGTAAAGAAGTATAAGTAATTATCTGAGGAGAGCTGAGGTTTTCACTGGCTTTGGGTAGTGCTGCAAAGCTGAATGTCTTTAATAGGTCCACATTTTGAGATTCAACAGAAATGAGTATTTTGGTTCCCAAACTCTCTTGAAGTCATATACAGGACTTGGCTTGTTCCAATCAGAACTGCTTTGCAATAGTGTTCCAACATCAGCTGTTTCTACTTGAATATTTTTTTATTATGGTTGGACTAGATGGTCTTAAAAGTCCCTTCTAACCTAGGCAATTCTGTGATTATTTTTTTTTTCAAAATATGAATTCTTTCAGATTTACCGGTTATTTAAATATACTATCCTTAAGAGGCTAAAATGAAAAATAGCACCCAAGAGATAACGGTTTCACTTTCATTTGTGATAGGCTAGCTAACATTCCAAATGAGATTTGGAATAAGAAATTTCTTGATGCTGTTTAAGCCTAGTAAACAGAAATCCAGTTATCTTCCTGGGTAATACTTAAAATGGAAAAGTGCTTCTTGGGACATACTGTCTTTGGCATTACCTACTTAAATTGTTAGAGACAGAACCCATTGTAATGGATTAGCTTTATTTCAGTGAATTACAAGCTTGTACTAACACTAAGGCACCGTTATAGTCATCTTTGAGCAACTACACTAGGGGTTTCTCAAATAATTTAATTATCCCAACACAATTCTCTAAGATGGACAAGGCAGCAGAGAACTCAGGCTATTTAAATGTATGTAAGCTTAATAACTAGCACCTAGAAGAAGTAATTACAGAATGAAGAATATGAAAGGTTGATAAGTTAACAGGTTGGTGAAGAATATGAAACATTTAAAAATCCATTGTTTCATCATGGCTGCTTTTTGAGTTAGAAAATCAGCCAGCTTTCTGGAAGGTGTCTTGGTACCCTCCCATACCTAATTCAGTCCCTGAAATTATCCACAAGCGCAGTGAATCAGGAGTCCCGTGGGGCCTTGTGTTGTTCTGGTTATGGTGAGCAGTGATTTCATGGATATTACGCTGCCAATGATATGCATGACTTTGGTTGCACAGATTTATCTAATTATTTTTTTTAAATCCACTTTCATTCAAATACAGACATATGCAAGACTTTTCTCAACAGAGACATCCAGATTATTGTATTTCATTAGCCCCACCTGAAGTAGAGAGCAAAAGGCAGGATGTAGAACTTTAGTTGGCACTGAATAACTGGGATATGAAAATAATCAGCTTAGTGGGATGGGAAAGGAGGTGGAGGAGAAAGACAAGGGAAAAATACAGTTTGAAAAAATGGAACATCTGCTGCTCCCTCTACAGTGAAACAATCATTTAATCTGGGGACAGTCTAAGGTTGGAACATTATTAAATAGAGCATGGAAAAAAATATCTGGGTTTGGGAGGAAAATGTATCCTGAATTAGGACAAAAAAGCAGAAGCTGAGATACCTCCGACTTAAAGTTCCCAACTTAAAGTTGGATTGCATCCCCTGAAACTTTTAATTTCAACAAACTTAAAAAGATTTTGTTGATATTTTTGTTTATTTTACTTTAAACTTTCTAGTTAAAAACAGTTGCAAGTTTTGAAAGAATTCTAAGAGGTGGCCACTTGTCAAGCAAATCAAACAAACCTGAACACTAGAACAGCAAATTCACCAAAAGAATCTCCTTCTTACTGTTTCAATTTTAAACAAGTTGGTATTTTCTAATAGAAAACCAATCAGCTTCACACATAAGCAACTTTTCTAAGGCCATATGGCAAGCCCAGAGTGCCCAGTTTGTATTATGAAACAGCTCCAACACCCACTTTCTCTCTGTGTAGTATCCAACACAAAAGTCTGCAGCTTCCGTCAACCTTTTTTTTGGTGGCAAAACAGAGGACAAAACCCAAACTGTAGAGTTCAGGAGGGCCCCTGGATGCCTCAGATCTATTAAAACACAGATTATTAAATCTGTTTCATACAGAATTTTTCTCAGAAGGAATTCATTTTCATGTAAATGAAGAGCCTAAATGGCAGTGATTCATGTGCATTTTACAACCACTGCTGGCTAAGACTCTGTGTTTTGTCCAAATAAATCAATGTGAAGGACAATGCTGCTCCAAAATATCTTTGTTATCTTCCAATTTGAGAAAAGTAATGCTATCTCCCAGAAATCTAAGAGACAGTCCTTGAAGGGATTACCTCTTCCAAGATATAGTAAATCATCAGAAGTAGATGCTATTGTAATACATCAAAGTCTTCTTGCACACTAGCTTCCCAAAAAGCACTGAGATCAGGCTCCCACCACATACTAAAATGCATATATGCACAGACAGAAGTCACTGACTTTTCACTGTATCTGATAACTTTGCTACCCAAAACACACCACAGTAGGAATTCCTGTTTTCACATCTCAGTGGGAGTTTCCCACATGCAGAAAAGTATTTCTCACTGCTCAGTCTGATACTGTGCAATACTCATTCCCCAGAATCTCCACCATCCAAGCATTTCCATCTATCATCTATATTTCTGATGATACAGACATGTGGAAGATTGTTATACTATATTTAATTCAAAATTCCCACACTAAGCACAAGGAGGGAACAAGATGAAAGAATGAACAGCACACGACATTGGCTCTATCGCCACACTGGATACACTTCTGGAAGGTACATAACTTCACAATAACTGAGGATATCTAAAACCTGTATATCAGAAAGCAATATTTACAAATAACATTTGCAACTATATGGGAAAAAGCTTAAATAGCCAGCCGAGAAAATAAGAGGGGACATGTGGAAACTCCAATTAAAGAAAAGCAAGTGACATGTCTTACTCTTGTCAATAAGTCCATTAGGTGTTCTGGTAAGAAATCTGAGGCCAAGCTTGATGACTTAGAAAGAAAAAACATCACATTCTAGGAGATTTTATACACACTGAAACAAAGGTTTTAATTCCATAGGCCTTTTTTTAAAAATTATAACAGTAATAAAGAGAAAAATATTAAAGTAGGAAAAGAGTGAACACAATGAGATAATTAAGTGGTTAGGCACCAAGCCGTTTCTGGAACTGATTAGAAATGCCTTGGAAAACATCATTCCATCAACACAGCTTACCTTCACACCCTGTCGCATTCTGGAATCATAATCTTCAGTTTTTCGTATTACCTGAGTTTGCATGGACAAGATTTACTTGGCCATTGGTTTTGGAAGCATTTGGTAAAATGGATGTGTTTTTTCAGCATATCTAATTAAGGGAAACAGAAAACACAACAAACAATAAAATAACCAACAAACAATGAACAAAAACCCACAAACAAACGAAAACAAAATAAAAGAGAAAACCATTGAAGGAATGCTTCGGTTTTTCATTACTATACTATTTTTTCCATATTTCTATAAATATACAATATAAAACATCAAAGGAAACACAAAGCAACTAAACTTATTCACTACGATTTTAGTCAAGGTAAAGGTAACTTTAAAAAGAAATGAAAAGAAAAACAGAAATTTGACGATCCAAAATGCCATATTGGAACTAATTTATTTCTTTTCAAAGATGTAGAGATTGCAAGTAGCAGCCCAGACAATATTAATTCAGAAGCTGGACACTGGTAAGTGCTAACTTTAACATTATGCAAAAAGGGCAATTATGTGCTGGACTCCCATGATCTACGTTACTTTTCACAGTTTGGGATCCAAGAGACAAACCATTACACAATTCAGTGAAATCTAATTTCCACTGTGCTGAATGTCTTCAATGTGCAGGTCCAAGATTAGTATTAAATGAAAATTATATTGAACTGATTTCAAATTACTATTCAAAACAGAGTGTATGTTCTTAGATAAATGGTGTTTTTAATTAAACATGTATATATTAAATTATTTCCATAATTACAGTATCTCCATTGCCTTATATTGTTTTACTGTCTATTAAATTCAGTTTTTTACATTATTACTCTATTAGATCAAACTGGTAATTGTAATTTTTTCCTTTCTTCATGCTTATCTAAGTTTGCCTTGGTAAGTCTCATTTCATTTATCTTTTTCAACAACAACCCAGTAATAAAAGCCTTACAAAGGAACCTTTGGTCTAATCAGGGCTTCCCTCCTACGTCTTAAGCTTGCAGAATCCTGGAAACCTCATGTCACATTCTCAGAGTCCAAAGATACTGTGATGCAGAAACAGAAACCGAAATCTCATGTCATGCATCTCCTGGTTTCTGCCCTGTGACGGAGAGGATGTGGGAACAGAAAGTCACCACTGAGTGGCAGATCCCCCCATCCTGGACACCAGCCTCCAGTTCACTACAGGCATTGCAATTTCATGAGTATTTCTAAGCTTCCTTTTTTTTTTTTCCCCCTCAAGTTTTCTGCTCTTTTGGAAAATTTCAGAACTCAATTTTTTCATTTACAAATGAGTGAATCACCACTCCCCTTTTTTTTTGTCAAATGGCAGACGTTACACGGAATAGAAAATCTAATCTTTGAGCTGTTCCACCTCAGAGCCAAAGCTATCAAAAAGAAAATAAATTAGTTTAATCTGCATTAAGTATAAAATATTTAAAGGAGTGGAGAAGCTATAGTTTTATTTTGCTGAAGGGTGGTCTGTTGAGATTTGTTGAGTCAGTCAGTTAACTTCAGTAATAAATAAGCCAATAATCTCAACATCCGTTGAAGTCATTTCAACATTCATATCCAATGAAACCCCTTGCCCCCCTTTCTCCAGTGGGACTCCTTAGAAGACCTCACAAGCATGAGCTGGAGTTTTTCTATGCATTAAATCCAGTTTGTTGGGGGGTGCTGACATAGACTTGCACAGGCTAGCATCCTATTGCACGGTAAGTGCAAGGCCCAATGTACAGACTAGCTTGTGTGTAACCCTTATGGCTGTAGAAATTATGATCTCCCTGACCTAGGGAATGCCTTGGGACAGCTCACAAAGGATTCTCAGATATGAGGGAGACCTTGGGCTTTCTAAGCATCTTTGTCAAGTTGGTCAGATTTTGTAAATAGGCAAAGGAGGAATTACCCTAATTTTAAATAATAACACCATGACATACTTGTCTCTGGTGTAGCTGTTAACTATAAAAATCAGTGAAGGAACCCAGGGTAGGACGAGCCCTCAGCAATAGGCTGAGCACATGTTAATGCCTGAAGGGTGAAATTCTCCAGTTGAGATGCCATCCTTGCCTTCATCTGGATAATGACACACTTTATAACGCAGAGCTTGCATGAAAGGACATCTCTCGGCTATAACCCTAAGCAACAGGTAATAAACTCAATACAAACAATACTGGCAGGTGATAGTTGGAAAAAATAAAATCCATCCAACAACGTGTGCAGAACTGCTGCAAGCTCTCTGATACCAGTGTAGGTGCTCCTGCTTGTCAAAGTGGTGCTGGTGCTTATTTCAAAAGCATTTTAATTCCCCATGTTGAAAGGGAGACGGAAAAACTGCATTTAATTATAACAGTAGAATCTGCTACAACACTGATTGATGGAACCAGAACAACATTTTTTTTCTCATTAATTTACAAATCATCAAATTAGAGAGAAAACTGAGTTATTGCTCTACCTGTTTTGATAATTTTACTTTCATAAATACATGAATTTACTAGAACATTTTCCTTCTTTCTTTTTTTTTAAGAAAAAAAAATGTAAGGAAATGACAGACAATCTAGAAATATGTTAATGTCTTTCCTTCATCAAACAACCATGAATATACATGACCATACTATATTACTATTTCCAGCTACTTTGATTTATGTTATGGATAACGTGTTTATATAAAGCTAATCTCCTCAAGAAGCAAAAGGAAAAAAACACAACACAACATCAACAGCGGGGAGTCAAATATCACCTAAATTAAACTAATCTCTAAAGTAGGCCAGACAAAAACTGATGAAGTATGCAAGATTTCTGAAGCACTTTATTATGAAAGGTTTCTTTAATATCAAGATTTGTGAAAATAGGATTTATAAAGATACACAGCCACAAAGTGATTAAGGGTGAGCTCTTCAAATTAGGGTGAAGGTAATTAAGCTGCCCAACCTAGGAAAACTGATCCGACAACCTATTTTTGATATTTATCACTTTTGATTTCATGTCAGTGACTCCCAATCACGTACTCAAAAATTAATTTAATCTAGAGCAAGCTGTTTTCAGCATGACAGGAGTGTAACTGAACAAATTCCTGCTCATAAACCTTCCATGATAAATGTTATTTGATTGCCACTAAATCTAAGTTTTTTGGTTTGTCCTATTTTGTTCAGTGAGACTCAACTGATCCCAGGCAGTCGTTGGTACTTTAGACTTTTGGCAGGTCTACCAAAAGTAGTCCAGATGGTCTAAATGTAGCAGATACAGATTTTTGGGGTGGTTTGATGCTTACTCGTCATCAGTGCAATCTAAAGGACATTCTTATGCATGGCTCACTCATCCCATAGATATACAACATCTAATGAACCATAATTCTGATGATTCACATATAACTAATTACACCCCAGCACACAGGCATGATGCATCAGCTATATTGTGTCTTTTTAAATGAATTTTCTTTGTGTTTTCCTACCCCTTCTCCATTTTAAAATGGACTTGAAGTTCTGATATGACATAGATAAGCTCACTTCCAGTCTGAAATTTCAAGCCTTCCTTACACTCCTCTTCTACAGCTGATAAATAACTTTGGACAATAGGAATGGTCAGTGCACTGAGATTACAACTTGTCATAGAATAATAGAACGGTTAGAGTTGGAAGTGACCTTAAAGATCATCAAGTTCCAACCCCCCTACAATAGGCAGGGACACCTCCCACTAGAGCAAGTTGCTCAAAGGTTGCTCATTTCTACACTGACCTCAGACACATCCCATTCCCATGAGGACCCCTCTGCTGTATGATCACTAGAGTATCTTGTTCTTGAACAATGTATTTTTAAGACACCTGAGTTTGAAAACAAAACCAGCCATCAGCATGTTCTTGTAAATGGCATGACCTCCTCAGGGACTTAAGTGAAACTGGATCCTGTTTACTGAAGACAGGTGCAACATTGGTCTTTTTCCAGTCATAGGAATCACCTCCAGTTCCACCACCTCTGCCCCTCTGGGCACATAAATAGGTGCCTTCAGCCCCCACAAGAGAAAGCCTCAAGTAACTTCATTTTCTTTCTACATGCATAGTCTTGGTTAAGGCTCAGCCAACTCTGATGCCTCCCTAACAGGACATCATCTTCCTCACTTGTTTCCAACACCCTATACCAATTCTGTAATTGCAGAAACAGGTAGAGAAGGGCATTTGTTGTTTTGTGGCAAATGCCAAATTTTCAGTCATCACCATCTTAGAAGTTTCTGACTATTGCTTTGTTGCAGGTTGTCCGTCCTTCCCTGAAATGCTGGTAAGAGTCTGGTATGTGTTCTGTAGGGTGACTGTGAAGATCTTGTGAGTCTCCCATTTGTCCTCCTTGACGGCACATGGTCTGCTCATTTCATTTTGCTGGCAAGCCAGCAGAGCATCCCTCCCAAGCAGAGCATCCCTCCCACAGGTGGGACCGCTGCCATTCCCAGCTCTCCTTGTCCTCAGAAACATGGACAGTCCCATCCTCCCGCAGGGGCTCTGCCTGGGTCAAGGTCTCTGATGTGCCAAGGATGACAGCTCCAAGCAGTGTCAGAAATGACATCTATTCAGGGTCATTTTTGCATTCCTGATGCTTTTGCCTATGGGTAGTATAGCTGCTCCCAAGTGGATTGGTACCTGGGCAGTTGTATGCAAACAGCTTGGACACCTCAAACCAGGAAATGGCCAAGAATATCCAACTTAGAGATGACAGAGCAAAAACCTTCAATAGCCTTGAGAACCCAACCCTCACTGGCAGCGGCACATCAGCAGGAAAGAGCCAACAAAAGGTGAGACCTGAAGAAGCTACCTGAGACCTGCAAAAAATTAGCTGTGCTCACCAATTGAAGTACTGAATAATAGATATCTCCATGAGGATGCCCAACAGCTTTTCGGAGTAAAAAGGTACTATTCATTGTTTCTGTAAGCCCTGTAGCAACAGGAACTTTTAAACTGGGACTTAACTGAGACCTGTGGCTTATCAAGATTTGTTTACCTCCATCGTTGATTATATTAAATTACAGAAAACAAAATTATTTCTTGCAATTATTCACTGACAGAATCTTCACCAGACAGCTCATAATCATTTTGTGAGGATATCTACCTGCTCCTATTTTTCTGCCAAGCCCTAAGTGAATCATGAAATGTAGTTTTTTCCCAATGCAATATAAGCCTTATTTATTCTACTGCTGTTCTGTATATATGAAATGCACACTGTTCAAAGAATTGCATTGTTGTCATTGGAAGTAATAATAATCTAAATGTATTACAGGAGTTAATCTATAATTCCCTGAGTGTTTTATAATATGCAGGAGGTAGAGCAAAAGATCTTTAAGATATTTTGGAGGAAATATGTACTACTGTGTCTGTATGGATTTCTTCAAGCAAGTCTTGTTACCAGAGTTCTTTCATTTACATTTCTGCTGTATTTATGTGCTCTGTTTTAATGTTGCTTTGCCTAGTTTGGATATTGGTAAGTGGAATAAGAGACATTTTTATGAGCCATGCCCAGTGAAACAAAGAAAAGTTAAGTTAAAAATTGATATGCAATACTTATTAATATTTCAGTGCACAAAGGAAAAAATCTGATTTCCAAATCCCCCAGAAATGAAACCTTTAGAAATATAGATTCAGTCCTGATGGCCATAAAATAAGCGATTTATGTTTGATATAATTATGAGGGAGTTTCAGCTCTTCCAAATATGCATACTGTGGGTGAGAAATGGAGTAACTTCTTTATTCTTCTTTTTTTTTCCCAAACAATTTCTGATTGTTATTCTGGAAATCTCTCTTTTTATGGGCTTGTAAAAGATAACATTAAATCAGATGGAAACCATTCCACTTCTGCCAATTTATTTGTTATTTATTAACATGAAATATATTGTGAAGAAGAAACTATTGGCTTTAGAAATGCTTCATCATTTTAAGACACCTTTAGAAAGATGACCCCCTCATGCTTTAGGTACATACCTTATAAAGCACTAATAAAATAAGTTGGCAAAAATGTTTGGGGCTTTTTTTGCTGGTTTTTTTGTGTTGCAAAACCATACCCTTATCTCTGGGAAAAGAGTCATGAGCCACAGGTGGAAGAGGAAAAGTACCCACCTACATCAATCTGCAAAAATGGTGCTGCTTTCTCCTCCCAAACGTTCCATGCATCTTAACCGGGTCCTGTCAATATTCTCTGTGTATATTCTTCAGTAAAATTGAAATCTGTGAAAAACACACACTGTTACTTCCCTCATAGCATACTTTGCTGACAGCTTTGTAAAATTAAGTATAAATGAATATTTTTTGCAGATTCAAAGCATAAATCCTACTTAAATAGTTAATATCAGGCCTGAACTGAACAGGCTGGTTGTTTAAAGTTGCTTACTTCCTATAGCAGGTGTTGTAGAAAGGCAAGAGAAGTGTACACAGAAATGTTAAAAAAAATATTACAAAAAAAATAAAATGAGAACACTCCTACCCATCTCTCTCCATGTCGTGCTACCATCAAATTGTCAAGATGTTTGTCCCAGCCTTGACATTTTTTATTGCCATTATACTAGGGAGGAAGAAATTGTGCTTGTCTAGCTGACAGAAACTAAGTGGTGTATCTGCTGTAGCCTGCTTCCTTATCTCTGGTTCCTATTATTTCCAGGGAAAAAACCAACCAAACCAACCCAAGCTCAAAAAACAAAACAACCCAGAAAAACTTTATAAGGGGAAGGAACTAGACAAAAAGCACAGAATAAGGAACGGACTAATATAAAAGGACACTTTTCTGTCCCTGGATGTTAAGCCATGACCCTGTTTGTGAACAATGACACATGCAGGAGATGTACGGATACTCTGTATGTGACCACAGCGCAGAGAATATCCATAATCTTTTCAGATAGCCTGAGGGATAAGAGACACAGACACGTTCTTTACACATGTAGTCCTACAGATAAATATTTCCTGACAAAATCCATCCATGGGTCCTGAGGGAACTGTTGGATGAAGTTGCTAAGCTGTTTTCTATTATATTTGAAAAGTCGTGGCAGTCTGGTGAAGTTCCCACTCACTGGAAAAGGGGAAACATAACCCCCATTTTCAAAAAGGGAAAAAAGGAAGACCTGGGGAGCTACAGGCTGGCCAATCTCACCTCTGTGCCCGTCAAGATGATGGAGCAGATCCTCATGAAATCACTGCTAAGGCACATGGAAAATAAGGAGGTGATTGGTGACAGCCAACATGACTTCATCAAGGGCAAGTCACGCATGACAAATTTGGTGGCCTTCTACGATGGTGCTACAGCGTTGGTAGATAAGGGGAGAGAAACAGACATCATCTACCTGCAGTTCTGCAACGCATTTGACACTGTCCCACATGACATCCTGGTCTCTATACTGGAGAGACATGGATTTGATGGATGGACCACTCGGTGGATCAGGAACTGAATTCTGTTGGAAGCACCTAAAGGGTTGTGTTCAACAGCTTAACGTCCAAGTGGAAGCCAGCGACGAGTGGCGTTCCTCACGGTTCAGTGCTGGGACACAGATGCTCACTTTTATGTATTATCATCCTACAGATGAACTCACAGTGAACATTTTCATTCTGTATATGTTCAATTTTGTTGTCTTTTTTTTAAACAAATACATATTTCAGAATGCTAAAAAGGGACAAGGTACTTCTTATAATTCCTTGCATTTATTGTGAAAACATCTAAATATTCCTATAAACTTTTGCTGCAATATTTCTTCATGGAAGACTTTTATTCCTAAGGAACGTAATGTATATTTTGTGTGCCAAAAGCATCAGGGTAATTTTGTCCTTATAGTAATTCCAAGGTGGTCACTAAAGTCTTTCTTTCAGGAGACAGATACTGCTGAAGCGTTTCTGTGTTTTCCTGGCATTGACTTCACCCTGTTACTGCTTCAGTGAGGCAGATTGCAGATGGAAGGGAACGACCAACGTCCTCACATTCATAGTTTTCTCTCCGATGGATGGAAGTGGGCTTTAAATATTCTTATTGTACTTAATTATCACTTTTTAATGTTCTTTAATTGAAAATGTAGATTTGCTAGAGCCCGCTTCAACAAAACCACAATCTAATTTGGGGTAGTGCTCTTTGTTCAACAGGCACTACCGCACAGAAAAATACTGTCATTGCAGGTTGGGGCTCAGATACTTTGTCAAAGGAGCATGATGAAAATTAGTAACTACCAACATTACATTCAGGCCTCATTGGTGCAATTTGGACCTAGCCCAAATCCCAATTAAGGTGTCAGTGTACTTTGAATGATGCCTTTAGTAAACTGGCACGTATGAATCCTACATCCTTTATGCGCCTCCTCTCATCCCAGTGTGATAGTCCCCACTCTGTGCCACGCACTGGGGACTTGGCTATTACTTCTTTGTGTTTAAATGGCTTTCTACATCCTCCTTGACTGCATTTCCAGTGGCACATCAGAGCGAAGCAGAAGAGGGACTTCGCCATGCCTGGTTTTGAAAAAGCACTTATTTGTCACTCTTTGATATGGTGATACCCTCTTTCAGGTTGACAGAGGGTTTTTACAGAGGCAGGGTAAGACAAATACTGTTATTATTTTCATGTAAACTCAAGCCACTAGCTACTGCCCTGCCATTAACTTGTGTCCCTGTGTCCTGAATGGGCTCATAAGCTGTCAGGGCACCTGGTAATTCGAACGTACATTGGCACTGATAGCATCTTTCTTTCTTTATGCATAGCACAGCAGAACCCCTATCATTGAAGACAACTATAAGAATATGTAACCAGGCAGCCCGAGTTTCTCATTTTCATAAGAGTCGGGTGTACCTCTGGAAAATAATCTTATCAAGAAAATAATAATTATGGTTGACCTGCCATTTGTAATTGAGAAGTGTTGTCATGTGGTGATTGTTTATTGCTTAGCATGACAAAGAGCTACACAAATACAGAGCAAAGCTACAGCAGAAAAACAGAGAAAATGGTAAGAAATGAGTGGGAAACCAGGTCTTTGTTAGATTTGGGACAGCGAGTGGCATGATAAGAAAATCTATTGTGTATTTTCTTTCAGGCTGAAAATCTATTTAGGCAATGAGAAGCTCATGTGCCATTGTGCTAGTACTGCTGTGGTTATGCTGCTCGTGGATGGCAGAGAGAGGGAAGCAATCTGATAAATGAAATGTAACCACCTGATGCATAATTCAGTCGTGCAAGGGCAATGTAGGAAAACAGTGTCATATCTAGACAAATGAATCTATCTTAGGTTTATGACTATTTCAAGGCCTTCTCTTTCATTGTCAGTTCAATCACAGGTATATATGTGGTTATTATTTCAAAGGGAAAGTTCTTTTCCAATAGTTATATTTGAAAGATGCTGTCTCCCAGCAAAATCACTTTAGTGAAGTATGCTTTCATTTTGAAGTACAATAGCAACTGTCAGTTAGAACCATCATTTGTTTTGCTTTGTTTTGTTTTGTTTCTGTTATTTGTGTATTACCATTTCAGGAAATAAATTTGTAAGTGCCAGAAGTCTGAACTTTAATATGTCATTTTGGATGTTGGCACCACTGTGGTGCATTTCGCTCACCAATCCCAATCATAACCAGCTGGTTAATAACAGCTGTGTAAAGTTGGCTATATTCACAGATTGTGACAACTTAATAAATACAGAGGGGAAAAAGGAATATTACAGCTCTTTGCAGGAGACCGAGGCACGGAGAAGTTTGGTCCCCTGCCCACACAGGCATCTGGGTGCTCTGATTGTACAGACCAGGATCCATTGGAGAACCTTGTCCAGCACTGTTAAGTGTTGATCTACACAAGGTGATTAAAGTCATACAGCAACTGCTGGTGCAGTATGTACTGGGGGCAGTGTTTGAAGTCGACAGGCTGTCCTGAAAAAACTGAATTTGTGATATCACATATTTGGTGAGTATTGAAGTTGACTGCACACTCCACTAGAATGGGTTAATGATAAAAAATTAGTGTAATTTAAGATAATTTAAATGATAATATAAAAATATCTGTATTATTATTATATAACATATAACATAATCATTCTTTTATATCATAATAACTGATAATATAATGATAAAAAACAAGTACCTGTTCGGCCTCCAGGCCGATTTCCATTCTCCCTCTCCCTTCCCCAAATATAACTCTGAATTATGCCTTCTTTTCTTCCAAATTTCTTGTGTTTGTTTTACTAGACAAACTTGCTGTGAACAAGGCGCTGGAGTCAATGTAGCTTGCAGTCTGTGGCCTTCTGAAGAGGCCTATTTTATTTTCTTGCAGACCAGGCCCCTGGGTAGGGGAGGCTCCCTGCTAGAGGCAAAACAATTCAAATGTGAGCAAACTACATCCAGGAGGTGACAGCAAGAGAAGAGTGAGTGATTTTGGGACTGGTGTTAGGGATTTCAAACACAAAAATTGAAGATTCAATAGCTCCTATTATCATAGAAGCATAGAATGGTTTGGGTAGGAAGGGACCTTTAAAGATCATCGAGTTCTAATCCTCCTGCCATGGGCCGGGACACCTGCCACTAGACCAAAGCCCCATCCAGCCTGGCCTTGAACACCTCCAGGGATGGGGCATCCACAGCTTCTCTAGGCAACCTGTTCCAGTGTCTCACCACCCCTATAGTGAAAAATTTATTCCTGATATCTAATCTAAATTTACCTTCTTCCAGTTTGAAGCCATTACCCCTCGTCCTATCACTATATGCCTTTGTGAAAAGTCCCTTGCCAGCTTTCCTGTAGGCCCCCTTCAGGTGCTGGAAGGCTGCTATAAGGTGTCCCCGAAGTCTGCTCTTCTCAAGACTGAACAACCTCAACCCTCTCAGCCTGTCCTCGTAGCAGAGGTGCTCCAGGCCATCATCTTCATGGCCCTCTGTTGGACCCATTCCAACAGGTCTGTGTCCTTCCTGTGTTGAGGACTCCAGAGCTAGACACAGTACTCCGGGTGTGATCTCACCAGAGCAGAGTAGAGGGATAGAATCACCTCCTTCACCCTGCTGGCCATACTTCTTTTAATGCAGCCCAGGATGCGGTTGGCTTTCTGGGCTGCCAGCACACATTGCCAGCTCATGTTGAGCTTCTCATCCACCAGCACTTCCAAGTCCTTCTCCTCAGGGATACTCTCCAGCCATTCTCCACCCAGCCTGTATTTGTGCCTGAGATTGCCATGACCCAGTTGCAGGACCTTGCGCTTGGCCTGGTTGAACTTCAGGAGGTTTGCATGGGCCCACCTCTCAAGCCTTTCCAGGTGCCTCTGGATGGTATCCCTTCCCTCCAGCGTGTCGACTGCACCACACAGCTTGGTGTCATCAGCAAACTTGCTGATGGTGCCTTTACTCCCACTGTCCATGTCTCCAACAAAGATGTTAAACAGCACCTATTCCAGTACTTACCCCTGAGGAACACCACTCGTCACTGGCTTCCACTTAGAACACTACACCGTTGACTGCAACCCTTTGAGTGCGGCCATCCAGCCAGTTCCTTATCCATCATCCAGCCATCAAATCCCCCTTCCTGTTTAGAGACCAGGATGCCATGTGGGACAGTGTCAAACTGGACAGTATCAAAAGACACTGGGAATGTTTTAAAATCCTGCAAAAAAAAATTAAAAGGGTTTACAGTCATGTGGAATTTACAAAAAAACTGCTCAAAATTTTGCAGCTCGAATGCAAATTGATTGCAAAAATATGCAACATACTTTTTCAACCATATAAAATATGTAAAAAAAATATGCAAATTGAAAGTAAAGTAAAACATAGATGCGCCATGACTTTTATTCTTGTACCATTACAAGGAGCAAAAAGATGAGAAGACTGTATTTTTATTTTCTATATTCAATTTGTTCACCTTTTTTTACTATGAATGAGAAACCTATTAAAATATTATAAGATTTTTAGTAGGGGATGTAAAATGATTAAAAACAGGATTTAAAAAGCATTTCCAATGCTTGTCAGCATCAGTTTTCTTATGAAATTTAATACAAAGTAGCTAATGAGGGCAACTCAGCCCCACTAATGCTGTTCAAAATGCAAACTTGATTTTCAGAATACTCCCCTCCATATTTAATATGGTGATGATTACACAAAAAGCTATGCTCCAATATGTTATTTTCATCTCTGTTTTTCTGCTGATGTTACTTTTCATTTGAAGATTACTGTCAACCTCTATTCCACGGGAGATCAAAGTGAGGCATGCAGCTTGTACCAGATGCCATCATAAAAAATTACATTTAAGAGATCTCCAATGTAATTAAAAACTCTGTGTAAACCATCTGAAAGAGAAAGACATACTGTACCAATTCTCCACTCTTTAAAAAACTTCTGGGAAGGTGACAAAATGTGACTTAAAACTTATGCTAAATGTGCCATCTTCCTCCTTTGAAGTCCTAATTAATTATCTCACTTGAAAATCAATGTAAATAAGAGACTGCAGGTCTGCTTTTGCATACTGAGATATCTGGGTTCATCATCCCCACTGATGCACAGGAAGACCATGGCAAACTCTGATGAGTAATCATGTCTTGGACAAAGAAACGCAGGTATAGAATATGTCCATGGTACCGGATTTATGGTTGGGACATATCCTTTCTTTAAAGGCTGTCAGGTATCACGTAAGCAGCTGAAGTCACGCAAACAGAGCTTGCTGCCCAGTTGTACTGCCCTGACCCTAGTGGGGAGTCCTGGTCAGAAGCAGGGCCTTTGTCTCCCACTGCAGTGCCGGGAATGTGTGAATGCCAAAGCCAGAGGAGAAGAGAGGTAGATGGACCAAAACATGTTATATTTCCAAAATCCGGATCAAAATAGTACCAAGAAGAAACAAGAATGCTAGACAGAAAAACCTCTGTTTCAAAACTTAATCTTGTTTCATTTAGCCTTTGATATGGGGTTTTTCTATCACATTCATGTAGTTTCTGAACAAAACCATTGTTCTGATACTAAGGCTCAGAGGTCATGCAGAGACCAAGAGATATCCCAGTACCAGTCAGACCACACCAATATATGCAAGGTAGCACAGACAGGTCAGGCCTTAGAGTCCAGCTATAATCCTTACCTTGCCTCTCCAGAATTGTTCCAAAATTGTCTCCCTTGGGCATCCAAGAAGCCACAAGCAGATGCAGCTAGCCCTGAGACCCCCAACAAAACCACACCAGTTTCTTGAGACATTAGCTATCATCAGCGTATCACCACGTCCTCGAATAACTGTCAAGAGTTAATTACCAAGGTAAGATTGTCTCCCACTGACTGCTTTTATTAAACAATTCACAAAGGTACTGTATTCACTTAATACCACAAAAGACACTAATTGAAATGCATCCAGCTGATGATGATGCCAAGGATATGACCATAAGCAGTTTCTACTGTTTATAGACTTGAAAAAGACAAAAACATCCGGTCTATAATGTAAAGGGGCTGCCAAATCCATCCTGGAGTAAGTAACAAAGTGGGTATTCATTAACTCTACTCTATTGGCTTTTTTTATAAAATGAGATACATCTTGGTCCAACATACAAGCAAGATTTATTTATTTTTAAATGACAAAGAAATGGGAAATACGAGGCACTTGCAAAATATTGCTTTGAGTACCTTGGCAGCTTGTCATTAATAATGGAATTGTTGTCTGATCTTCAGTCATTTGCAATTCAATGTACCCACAAAATCTACCACTTCTTCTTCCACATATTTCTCCACAATGTGCCTATTTACCTTCCCAAACCAGGAAGAAATACATTAGATGATTTAAAGGGTAGCCCTTAATGCAATTTAAAGCCTTGCAAATTGATTTTCCGTAATGAACTTTATATCCTGACATCCTGTCGTTTTTCCTCTAGTACATTCAATTAGGCTATAATCAGTTATTAAGGGTTAGATAATGGAAACATGACATCATCCACACAAGGCAGAAATTTTTGCAAGAGATTAACTAAAATCTAATTTTCATGCAAGACTAGACCATCTGAGCCAAAAAGGTGCCTATGATATTTGCAAACAAAAAAAAAAAACCCAAACAAAAAACAAGACAGGGAAAGGAAGGACACCTGGCTTGGGTAGATGCTAGATACTGAGATGAGAAAGAACTATAACACATTCCTCCTGGGGATATAATAGCGAGAACTCTTGCACATTAATTTAAGAAATGAATGTGCTATATTCATCTCAACCACAGAAGAACAAACATTGTGAATGGAAGCATTTCACTCCATTCCTGTAAAAGAGCTGAATACATTTCTTTGTGGATAAAAAGCAAGAGCCATTCATGCTGTACTTTCAGACAGACACACACTCATTAATAGCAGTAGCAGCAGTACTTAAAGCAGAGAGGCTTTTGTGGGGTTTGTTAATATTAACTTCTAATAGAGAGAAGCCTTGGGCTCAAAATATGTATCCAATCTTAACTGAGAACACAGCTCAGCAATTCCATTTGCCCCATATCAAAGAAGGAAAAGTGATGTTATTCTGCCAAGAAAATTGATCTATTTATCTGATGCAACATTCTCCGTCAGCATTTCTGTACTCTCCCCACTCAATATCACAACAGGATGTCTGTAGAGGATTCAGATTTTCAGAGGTCAATATGTCAGGTCCAACACAGTTTATTTTTCCTTCCCTCTATTTTTTTAAAAATAGGCATATTTTAATTATTCTTAAAACAAACTGAAATATGGTGGTTATATTAATAACTAAGAACTTTGATGTAACAGTATCCATAGTGCTGCAGCACTTTTGGAGACCCTCATATCTGAGAACTAAAAAAAATGCAACTCAATAAAAATAGCCAACAGAGTGCATAATAGATCTTAACATACATTACTGCTTTTCAAGGCAGCATCTCCAAAGCATGTCAACCTATGAGCAATTTTTGGGACATCACCTCAAAGGGAGGTGCTAGAGGTAAAAGAAAGGTTCGAAGCCTACAAATAGTCTTTGCTCAACTGTCACACCTAGTGCTTGCCTTACTGGTCTCTACTGACTCTATTGGATTTTGTCTCCATTTATGCCCAGGAAAACAAGAGCAAAGACTGAGGGTCACAATGTTCCACAAAAATCTCTTTGTGGGGTCTGGGATTTGAGTTGGTCCTTTTTTGGTCGTTTGACTCTTTGTTGGTTCTTTTCTGTAGAATTAAAAGTAAAACTCCAGCTTTTGTGTAGTTTCTCACTTATTAGACGGCTTTGAATCTGCTGGATAACTCATTTTCTCAAAACAATTTACAGAAGCTATAGCTTTCGTTCCATTTAAAAAATGTGTCCTCAACATTACATTTTTTTCCTTGAATTTTCTAGGCTTTCTTTTTTCCCCAAACCTCCCAAGCATCCCAATAACCAAGTATAACCATAGTCTTAATTAAGAAGAAAAGTGTTTTGGATCATTAGTCTAAGTCTATTTGGAAAAATTGTTACAAAATTGTAACTGAGGTTTTCAATGACTCTATTTCTTCCCCGGAGATAAGGCAATTAAAGTCGTTTCACATAAAATCAACTTGCTCCCCATTGCCTCAGTGTAGGTGTGCAGAAGTAAGAACAAATCAATACAAGAATCTATTCATAGGGAAAAGGGAACAAATATATCTTTATAATTACAATATGTAACATATTCCACAGCTGCATGCCTCTTGTGAATAGTTCTGATCTGAATGTAAATACATGTTTTATGCTGAGAATAATTTCAAAGAGGAACTGGGAACACACAGAGAATGAGCCAGTGCTTTCTATATGTTTTTAAATATATGAACCAAATTATTTGTATTTTATCTGCATTCCCATGATATACTGAAGAGCAGCCTATGTTGTAACATACGGTACAATGGAAGTATAAAATAAGAACCAGTTAATTGTCCAAGAACCTGCAATCTCTCCTTAAATCCATGCTCTTTATAGGCCTATCAACATTACCTAAATCAGTTATTAATTAGGTGACACAGAGAATATGGGGGAGACATAGGGAAGACATCTAGATTTAAAATGAGGTTGGTCAAAGTGCTAGCGACCAAAGACAAAGATCTCTTTATTGACTTTATGTTTGCCCTTACACGGAAATGAACCCATGATTCAGTGTTGGGGCTGCTTGGGGCATTGATAATACTAGGACAAGCCTGAGAAACTTGTTCAGCTTTGTTCAATATTTGCTTAGATGCGTAAACATTGCTTATATTCATTCTCTCAAAACTGAATTCCCGCAATCCATGGAAACGCCAAATGAGCAAAAGCAGTCTTTGATGTTTCTCAGTTGCCTTACCTTGGAATTCCACCCTTAGGAGTTTGCTTATCCTCTCCTTCTCAGCTGCTCCTGAGCCACACCACCTGGAAAACTCCACTTCCAGAGCAGTTCATGCTCGTCAGCTGGAGGGGACATGCCCTGTGGGCAGGGTAGGGCTGTTGGAGGAACAAAGGTGCATGAAATATGCTCAGACCAAGTCCCAAGCCATTTCCTTTCATCTACAGAAAGAAAATAACTATGGAAAAAATATGCAAGGCATTGAACACTCTCAGAGAAATTGCTATTCCTCATAATTATGTTTTAATTTACTCTCTGCTGGATGAGAACTGAGGCCCTTGTCTCCTCGTCAGCACAAAGTTTGCATTTCTTGATCTGCATCTGGGGCTTACTGAAAAATGAGCGTGTTGATTATGACTCTCCCCCTCCCCTGCTCAGTCCCAGCTGCTGATCTCCACATGCAATTCCAAAAACTAAAATGCAGAACTTTTTACTTATTTCTTTTTATTATTTATTTTGCTTATGTGAGTTCTCTCATCTCCTTTTTCATCTCCCTGAATATTGCTGAAAGGAGCGAGCACTACACTTACAGATAAGTGCCCAGCTGTGCTCTAAGGCATGTGCAGGACAATGGGAGAGAGGGACAGCTGAGGCAGCACCACCACGATCTAGCGATGGTAACGAGCCCCAAAGCTCCAACTTTAATAGTTCTTCACTCCCACCTCTAGCTGAGAGTAATGAAGCTATTAGAGTCTGTGAGGGAAGGAAACTGGGGATGGGGAAGTAATGGAAAACAACTATTTTGTGTGTTCTCAGTGACTCTAGTCCTTTGCAAAGAAATGCTTATATTGGGTGAGACATACTTAAGTAAGTTGGGGCTCCCAGAAGTATTCTTGATTGCTTTTCACAGCCCTCCCAAGAGGAACTCAGCTCTGTTCACCACCTGCCAGGCAAACTACTCACATATCCTTCTCAGTCAACACACTGAGATCTGCTCACTCTCCATTCACAAGAAGATGGGTCTTGTGTGCCCGCTTCCTTTAATTTCTGGTCTTGAGCTACAGCCACAGTTAAACCAAGGCAGGGAATCACCTTTCCTGATCTGTAGGTAACGATTCCACCATGCAAGGCTAACATACTGTCCGGCTGAAATAGCTTGACAAAGAACAGAAGTGGCTCAATAGAAACAAACAAAAATTCAGAGAGAAAACATGCTCTTCCTGTCCCTGTTCCATGCTTTCATCTCACCTTATTCTAATAACCTTGAAATTTTGTGAGAGCATCTAGATCAAAAATAAACTTAAAAAAATCAGAATAGTACTTGATGGAGAAATATACTTCAGATAACCTTGTTGGTTTCTTGCCATGGGAAATTTACTTCTAGGCTGCTAGTGGGAGCAACCCCCTGCTCACCGATGATTCACCTTCAGCAAGATAGTTCTGCACATCAAATAGCATCAGTCAAGAGGCTTTTTTGCATGGCAAGACTCACTAACTTGCGATTCACTCTGCAGTGGATTAACTAAAGATGGTGCTTCAATGGTGTTACTGCCATTCCCCTCTCTCCACCCCCAGAACACATCAGAAGATTATAACCGTCAATAAAAAACACTACCCACACATCAAAAAGTCCTACCTGGTCTCCCATTGATCAGCTTTGCACTAGTGCAGAAGCCTTCTTTGGCTTTTTTAGTGTCATTTCTCCCCTCAAAGACAGTTGCTTTCTACAGCATTGATCTCTGGTAGATGTTTCCATTCCAGAGATCCTCATTTTACCGGGTGTTGTTTCAAGACTCAGCAGGATGGCTGATTTTTAATCAGTCTAGCAAGTCACTTGGGTCTCTTACTGCCTAGCAGAGATTTACTTTAGGATTTTCGTTTTTGATGAAAGCACAAGTGGGAAGGAGCAAAGCTTCCTCTCCCTTTGTAATTAATCACAGGTTAAAGTGCTATATGAATTATACAAGCCTCAGGAGGGACATCCCTTTTTGAATTTTCAGCAAAGCACACAACTTAAGACATACTTTGCTTTGTGTATTTGGCTAATAGAAGTATTAGTCACTGAGCTGGAGATATTTTTTTTCCAAAGTTTGGAAATAACCTTGATACTCTCTGGAAGATGATTTTCTAACATGAGCTCTACCTTTATAACTTCTAGAAAATTTGGTACTATATAATTTACACATCATGGCAACCTGGTAAGGTACAAAAAAAATTTCAAATATAATTGTGTTTTCCAAACCAAGCACTCAGATATTTTTTTGACAGAGGGGTGGGCTGGGAGAGTCGCTCAGCACATTAATTTGCAGTGAAGCATATGGGTGAGGGTAGCATTACAGCCAACTGCAACTCTAGCAAATTTATCAACAAATATCACTACAGCTTTTAACATCCTTCCCTGCTATGACTCCAGATTCATCTCATTGTTCACACCCCAGTAAGAGACAATTGGTTAATACGTATCACTATCATAAGCAATACTTCAAAAGGTGTTAAATCTCCCCATATGTGCCAATTTCACAGATCCTAATGAGATTGTCTTTGTTTTGCTTCTTATGAAGTACTTTTAAACTCAATGAAAAGTCTGCTGAAAAAAAACCCCAAAACTTTGAAAGATAATTTCACTTAAACAGTAATCTATTTCATTATAAGTAATAGCAACAAAAGGAGAATTATGAATCCAGCCTTAGACTATTCTCTGCTACAGCAGGGAAGCCATTGTGTGTGCTGCTGTTGCCCCACGGGCAGTATTCCCCAAAATAGGATCTGCAGGGAAACTGCTATGCCAATGTCTGAAATCCCTCGGGAGAAGGAAGGAACAACTGTGAGATGGTCAGTGAAGGTTATCTCAGAGGTACATAAAGCAATATATAAAATGCCAAACCCCATCATTTTTGGTAGCTGAATAAAGTTAAAACCATCTAGCCTTTTTCTGACATCTTTACACGCAGCCAGGAAAAACAGCCTTGGCTCTATTTCTCTAGAGTAACAGCAGCAAAGCATGTCCCCTTTGGGAATTTAAGGTGCAAAACTGTATTCCCAGCAGCTTTGTCTGGCTTCTTAAAAATTCTTCTGCCAATCAGAATTAATGTAGAGACTCCAATCTGCCAATTAGTTCTCTTATGTATTCAAGAGCCATTTTAGAATATCTGGTTAAAAAGTTAATCTGATTACGTGACTACAGGTTCAAAGATATGAATGAAAACCTTCTGAGAATATAAACATTTTGTAAAACTGTTCAGGGAGAGGAAAAACCCTACTAAGACTTATGCATTATGTTTTTATTAACAGTGCAGAATAATTGTCCTTTTCCTTTCCTTCCTCTTTCCTATCACCAACAGCTTTTTTCTTTAATTAGACTTTCTTCTTAAGTTCTTTTAGAACACAGAAGTGTACAAACACTGACAATAGCATATGAATGGAATTTCAAACAGATGTCCCATTGTAGCACAGCTTAAATTATGTTTCAGAGTCTGAGTATCTGAAGTTGTTATTGAAATTGTTTCTTCATTGCATTAAAACCTAACATTTCAAATAAATTTTGTTTTGTACTAGTAAAAGATAAAATATTTTTATTATTTTAAAAATTGTCTTTATATTTTCTGTAAATGCCATTAGAATAAACGAAATGTTTCTAATAAGCTATTTTCTAAATGAATTTATTAATTTATGGAAATACTGGAGAGTGATGGAAATTTCCAGGTTTGACTATTTCTATTACTTTAAAAACAAAAGTAAGATCCAGTAAGATCACTTTTTCCAACAGACTGCTTGGGCTTCCAGAAAACATCAGCATTAACAGCAGGTGCAAGAAAATTAGTCACTGTCTCCAAAATGTGTATTTGCTTCTCACATTACTATGATACCAAGAACAGCTGCATTACAACAGGACCTTCAGGTCTTAGGTGTTACAAATTTGATGCCACTTCTGTCTAATATCCTTTGTGCCCTGAAGTCAGCGGGGCTGCCAAGGGAGGATCTTGCACGGAGGAGCAGTTATATGATTTGTCTCCTGGGCTCAGGACAGCTGTTTTAATAACCGAAGGAAGTACATTCCTCCCTTTGGTGCTCATCATAACAGCATGCTTGGACTATGTTTTTCATACACGTCACGATTACAGCATCAGTTGATTCTCTAAGTGTAAGTGTGGGGTGTCAAGGAGGGTCTCTCTTCTTCTTATCAAAATCAAACACGTTTTTCAGATTCTGAGAAAAAAAGTAAGTATTGACCAAGTAGTTCCCTTTACAGTAGTGTGGTTATCACAGTTCTCATGTTATTTGCTTTTTGTATAACCACATCTATCCCATTTATCTACCTATAAATGCTATCTTTCTGTCTTGTGATGAGCATTTGAAGGCCACTTACTTGCAGACAAAAAGGTTATTTCCAGTTCACTTCCATGCATAGCATAGAGCTATGTGCAGAGTTGAATAGTTCTGTTTCTATTTGTCTTCTTTCTCTTTCTAAAACCTAAAATCAATTTATTGCTTTGCACATGCCTGAAAAGGTGCAAGTTATGCAAGCTACCTCCTGGATATTCCAGCAAGGCAAGACCACATTTCAAACCCATTTTGAAGCCTGTTTTTCAAAGCCTCCTCCCCCACGCAGAGGAGATGGCACAGGAATGCTGCTGGTGGAGCATAAGGGTGCAAGAGTGCTGGTATCTCCAACTATGAGCTGGAAAACCCAAGCAAGGGAGACCTTGGTGCAGATGCATGGTTGCAGGCAGCTGAATGTGGGTTGGCCAAGGTTTTGGGAAGCTTTTGCAGCCTGTAGTGACCTCTGGGCTAGCTAATTATAAGGCAAATTGGTTTAGATCTTTAATATAATACATACTACCAGACTGTTGTAGACACAGTCTCAGTTTTATTTGATGCTTAAAAGCCATTTACATCAATGAAAGTTCTTTTGTGACTAATATTTCTGGGGCACACCTTGCTAAATGATTACTGCAAGTAGTGTTGGTCATCTTGCAAATGCAGTGACTGCATTTCACTCCCTTTATTGTGGGAAATTCTATGTGCAATTACATTTGATGAGTCTATTCTTTCCAGAAGGAATAAATGAGATATTTCTGGTTGCGTCTTCTCCCAAGCAGACACCAGCAAACAGCGAGGCCAGAGCAATGATGTCTCAGATTCAAAGCTTCAGCTACAAGCCACAGGTATTTCACTTTACAGAAGTACCCCTAGACAGACTGAATCCAGTTCCTGTCGGTACTGCTCACCAGTGTCCCAAGGGGAACACGTGAATCATCTGCTTCCTAAAGATGGGTACGAAAAGAAGCCTGGAGGCTGATTCATCATCTGGAGAAGGAGCTTTGAAAACACAGGCTGTCGCTCAAGTTTTTCCAATATATCCCATATCTTCAATGTGCTCAGGAAAAAGAGATGCTGTCTGCTATGCATTTCCAGCACAACAGAAGACCTGGACTTTGTACTTACCAGAGTAATGCAAATAAATGGAATTCTTAAAAGTGCATTTTATACAGCGAGATAAAAAGAGCTAAATATCCCAACAAGATAAATCATCATTTGTCTTCTGGAATAACTTGCAGTAGTTTTCCACAAGCAAGTCTGTAAAACTTTTTTTTTTTTTTTTTTTTTTTAAGGATATTATATTTTCTACATGCTTACATTTTTATTTGTCCTAAATATCATTTATTTTTGCTTAAGCTCTTAGAGGCAAATAACTAGGATGAACAATAGCTCTTCCCTTCACAAATAAAAATATGATATTGCTAAGTGGAAGAAAACATAGAAAATTGCCATAGAAATAAAATCTCAGCAAGTGTTTTCATTTGTCAAATTTGCTCAGCAAGAAGATCCTCAGTAAAGAAAATACAATCCATAAAACCAGCATCAATTATCACAGAGTGTAAGCACTAGGCTGCCTTTGTTCTTAATTTTTGCATATCAGAAAATTATGATTACATACACTTAATCAACGGGGAACCGGCGAACTCATAGAAACGGCAAGAATCCCCATCTCTTGTTGAGCATTGTGGAAGTCTATGAATTTCTGCAAACTTGTAAACCTCCAAACTGAAACACTAAGCTGAATTTATCCATACCGCTGCCTAAGTAGTGGCGGAACAGATGATGTTTCAGGAAAATATGAGGAAGATCCCTTGTTAACTGTTCTTCACAAAGATATGTCCTTCATGACCTTTCATCCCCTGACTGGTTTACATTCTGAAAAGTGCACTTACCTTCGATCTGGCATTGAGCCTTTCAGTGCAAACATTTTTACTGATGCTGCTTTCAGGCTGCGTTCATTCCTGTTCCTAAAATGAGAATATATACCAGGACTGAGAAATAAGAAAGAAAATCGGAATAAAACGCATTTTCTCAGTCCTCGATATCTCTAATTAGTTGCTTAAGGCCACATTCTTGATCTCACATCTATGAAAATTAATTAGTAGGATGGCCAAATGCGTGATTAAAACAGTCATGCACAGAGTACGTGGATGCAATTTGACAGTTGTCAGGCTGAACAATTGGGATTTATTTGGAGTTCTTAATTTTCCATTGTGGTAAACAAGTAATATTATATCTCAACAAAAAATAAATCAAATTAAAGGGAAGGAGTAAGGAAGCTGATGGCAAGGATCTAGCTGAAAAGAAGATGACAGAAAGAGATTAGATTATGAGTGGAAATGACAAGAATTAGGGACTTGATTATATAGATTCATGGAAATTGCTAAAAAAACCCAAGAAACCCTAAACCAAAAGCAATGGAAAACCAGAAAATATGTAGATGGAGATCTGAAAAAAAATAAAATTTAGGAAACCCCAGAAGTTCAGAAGGCTTTGAGCATTTCTTGCTCAAAATTAAGTTAAAAAACCCAGGGCTTTTGCTATGCTTTTGCTAGTCCTTTCAGAGCATACCTTCATTCTCCCCTTCTTTCTTTAAATTTGTCTTTGTGATGCTGAGCTCAGTCCCTTTATTACAATACACACATATGGCTTCTGAAGTGCCATCAAGCAAATGCTCGAAGCCAAGTCTACTCACTCTAAAGTAGAATAACATATCTACAATAGACAGCTGGAACAATGAAAAACAATCCGTAATTGTTCCAAACATCCGTTCATGGAGGTGCATACCGGAGGTGCAGGCTACTATTGAAATACTAAGACTTATAAGATGCATCATATGTTGAAAGATTCCAATAACATTGTTTCCAGGAGAGTTTTACCAATGTACTAGAAATGAGCAGTACGCTCACTGCTTTTCTCAACTGTGGTAATCCACTTCACACTGACCTTCAGATCCAATTAATTTGCAGCTAATGGAATGCTATGTTCAAAGGAATTTTGAGTATTACTTGAAATTCCCAAATGACGCTGTTAGCTAACTGTCTTGGAAGGGATGATAAGCAGCATGAGCACAGGGGCTACTGGTGGTGCATAATTGAGTTCTGCCTCTAACATATGCTCCTTGTATTTTGCACACAAATTATTACATAGGGTTGGTTGTATTTTTCCTCTGCTGCAAAGGACTCTGAGATACCTCTTAAGGTAAAACAGTGTCATGAAAGTGCATCGGCTCGACTCTGAAATGGCCCTGAACATCTTAGTTGCTCCTCTGAGTTTGCTGTACTGCTGAGAGCCAGCGGTGAGACTGGAGTCCATTGCAAGGCAGCAAGTAGACTTCCTCAAGACTTGCTCTTAGGGAAAGCTTGGTGTTATAGATGTGATACTTCCTCTAGCTGTACAGTTTGGGCCAGGTTCTCCATTTAGTCATCTCACCCTGTGGCTGGGAGCTCAGGGTAAAGATGGAAGTGTCCTTATTTTCTAGCTACGGCTGTCAGCCCTCTTCTTGATCTCCTAAGACAGGGCGTGTGGTGTGCCACAGGATAACTGAGGGACATCACCCAGTCAGCACGGAACAATGTAAGATATGGGACTTAAGTTATAAAGACTTTGCTAAGGCCTTTGACACCATCTCCTACAGCGTTCTCCTGGAAAAGCTGGCAAATCATGGCATAGACAAGTGTACTGTTCACTTCGTGAAAAACTGGCTGGATGGCCATGAACAGAGAGCTGTGATTAATGGGGTGAAATCTTGTTGGTGACCAGTCACCAGTGGTGTCCTTCAGGGCTCAGATTTGGGGCCAGTCTTGTTTAATATCTTTATCGATGATCTGGCTGAGGGGATTGAGTGCGGCCAGTCTTTTACGTAGCTAAAGCAGGTAGGGGATGTTTTGTGCCCAGTTTAAGGTAATAAATAGCAATGGACCTATGTTCACTGCAGTGGTCACACGGGACCACAAGGCAGGTTTGGGGAATCTAATTTGATCTCATTGGAGACAACATTGCAAGGATCTTTATGACCAACTCTGTCACCACCTGGAAAAAAATTGACCACCCTGTTTGAGAGGTGTTATTCGCTACATAAGCATTAACCTATTCAAAAGATTCCAGCAAAATAGTTTTGGGGGTTTTGTTTGCAGAGTATCCACAGCAAAGACTCTGGTGTATGGACTCCGTTACACTTCAGCTACTTGTTTCCATCTCCCCAGGACCAGATCGTCTCGGCAGCAGATGGGAATAAATCATCTTTTTAGACAAGGAAGCAGCTATGGAGCTGCACTGCAGACATAAAATAAATCTCTGCCATAATATTAGAGAAGGTAAAGTAGAAAGATATCCATAGAAACCTCTATTCCCTGCACAGACTTGTCTCCTACAGTCTGGTGCTCAGAAAGATCTTCCTAAGCCACGCTGTCCATATACAGGAGACACGTAGCACCTCTAACAGGTCCAGTATTAACCATTCACCCATTTTCTTGGTGAAAGGAAGGAGGTGCTTTATCTTCTAGTGTGAGATTTACCCAAAGGAAAACTTTTACTGAATAGGAAGCATTAAAGATCTGTAGCTGCATATTTTAAACCTGGTTCCTAAGTACTCAAGTCATTAGAAATACACTGACTTCAGCAGAGCTGTGCAGAGTTATGCCAGCTATGAATCTAGTTGTTCCCTGTTTAAGTACCTTCCAAGCATTAAAATTCTTTTAAAAGTAAGTCATCCAGGTGGTGTTTGCCTGCATATAAATCAATTAAGACGTGAAAGGTTGTATGTAGGCATGGGGATAAGAGGGGAACAAGGGGGAAGAGGAAGGAATATTTCCCTTTTTAATTTTCTAGGTAGTGGGTTTTTTTTTTCCCTCCAGTGTGTCCTATCTACAGCTGACTTCGTTCTATGTGCCCAGAGCTACCCATTCCATAACACTCACACTGTTGTTAAAGGTTCATCAATATTTATAGCATACATCCTAAAGGTTGTATTAATTGTATATTGCTTCGTGAAATGGGAGCTTTGCAACCTGGGGTACTTATATGGTGAATAGTCTTTGTTAGGCTCTTGTAGAAATACCATTTTGAATGACCCCTCTATAGTCCTTCTAATGCAGTGACTGCTTTATCTTATTATTTTTGTTCTGAAATAGGCTGTCAATGAAAGGTATTAGCCTTTTAAAAATCCACTTTCCACATTCAGATTTTGAAAAAAATTAAAACTGAGTACTTACAAATCAGTGATGTCCTCCTGAATCTTCTCTGAAATGTTTATTGTCAAGTGATCACTGAATTGTGTTTTCTTGCTTCTCTGAGCTAAACCTCAAAGAACTTCAATAACTTGTTTTGTTTTCACTGTTAATCCCAGGATCAACGTGGCACCGTCAGAGCCAAAACATTTCTCTTTTGAAGAATTAACTCTGCTTAAAAGCACACACAGAATCATTATTATTTTTCCAGGCATCATCAAAACTTAACTGGGAATAATATACAAGATCTGTGCTAAATTGACTTACACTGTTAACAGCATTAACAGTGGGTCATGTATGAGCATCTTCAGTCGACTTTAGCCCATGTCTGAGCTGATCACAGCCTTCACAGTGAAGATAAGGGGGCAGGTTTTAGGCCCTAGCACAGACTCACATTGAAATGTTATTTCTGACGCGGTTAAAGGATTAACACAGCTTTTTCAGCAATACAAATAATATACTAAGCAGCAAAACACTCTCCAGTACTCACTATGACTTGTGTCAAGGAGCACAGTGGCCAGAGTCAGCTGAAAGTGCAGATTGCCAAGAAAGTCCACAGGTATGATGCAGGTCCAAGGTCCAGCTACAAAACTTGGATCACACTGGCATCAGAGAGGTTCAAGGTCCTGCACATAAGTAGCTGCAGCATAGCTCAGGCAAGGACCAAGACTGAGGACCTAAATGGGAGTCAAGCCTTGAACAGAAGTGGAGAAACCCCACTTCTTTTCCCAGCTTTGTCCCACCACTCTTATCACAGCGGTCTCGTCCAAGGCTATGGTGGCTGCACTGTATCAGAATTGGCCCCAGCACAGGCAACTTGTCCCCTTGAATGGGGATGACATTAGGTGTGGATGCCTCATCCCTGGAAATGTTCAAGACCAAGTTAGGTGAGGCTTTGAGCAACCTGATCTAGTGGGAGGTGTCCCTGTCCATGGCAGGGGTGTTGGACTAGATCATCTTTCAACCCAAACTAGATCATCTTTCATCCCTTCCAACCCAAACCCTTCTATGATTCTGGGATGATTCTATGAACATTTCTGTCCTGGGTTTGTATAGTGTGGTCTTGGACCATGATCATATATCTTAAGATTTGAAACAACAGGAAAGCAAAAACAATTTCTTCCCAGAAGGCAGTGAGGCAAACAGACCATATAACTCTTACTTAAGATCTCCAGACATCGCAAAAGCTTTGTGCCGGTCCTCTATCAAGAGGAAATTCGATACTAGTAATACTTAAACATCCTCAAGACTTCAACAGAATGAGGTATTTACCATTAAGAATCAGTGGATTTACTGATTTTATTTAAAAAAGAAAAAATCAAAAGGTTATCTTAGGATTGTTGTTATTATCGACCCAAAACCAATCTTAACGACAAACATTTCATATCTAATCAGAATTTGAAAATGCATTGAAATGTAGAAAAAATGGCTGTAAGAACAAAAGGAGATGCCAGTTAGGCCCAGAATACATGTATCTGAGTTGAATAATGGTTAGGCCCAGACTACATACATCTGAATTGAGTAATGGGGACTAGGGTTTCATAAGAAAGTGATTTTGCTGTTACGTATCAACTATTCCTGATTTAGACCCAAAATCAGAAAAACAGGATCCCAAAGCCTAATTAATAACTAAACCTTTAGGATGTTCCAAAGTGTGTTAAGGGTTCAGATCTACTGCAAGCTCACCTTTACTCAACAGTGGTGAAACCAAAGGACTGCTCAGACTAATGAAAGAGATAGATGTTGTGAAGCAGTCATCACAAAATATGCCGATTAAAAATAAGACAGCTTACCAGAAGACACATGGAAGAAGAAAAAGTGAAAAACAAACCATAAAACCAAACGAGGAATACTGATCAACTACAGTCAATCAAAATGGCCTTGACTAGGAATATCTGTATTGCATGCTTCATACCACGTTTGCTCTATATCACATGAATCTGGCTTATGGCTCCTTCATTGACAGCGTAATAATAAGTGAAATTTTCCATTTATTCTTTGCTTTTCATTTTACTTATCCATCATAAATTGACTACTGAGACCATAAAATTTCTTGCCTGATAATAGTATTTTTCAGTAGATACTCTTCTGAGATCATATTTAGTAAGATACCATACACAAACACTACAAAGAAGATAAAAAAACCCTAGAGGCATAATTCTATTATCTAGGGGAAAATAGCACTGCACTCAAGAAAAGCATTTAGTTAGAAGCTACAGATTTCCTTGTTGAGTTTTCAACCCTAAAATTGCACCTTTAGGTTACTGACTGAAAATTAAGAGTCTTAAAACAAATTTCAAGTTGAATTTCCCTGGCTTTTAAGCACCTTAAAAAGGAGTGTAAGAACATGAGGAACATGAAGAATGGTGAAGGAAGAATTGTAAAAGTATTTTTGTTTTAGAGGTATTTATATCACAAATTAACACTTTTGCTTTTTCTCAGTTATACTTTTAACCTGGTTCTGAAAAACTTGAGACATGCTAAAGGAGGGCTAGATAAAGGAAAAAATCTCTGAGGTTTCACATTTATCTTGCAGAGAACTTACTCAGCAAAAATAATCAGAGGAATAAAATCACAGTCCTTAGCTACATGCCCTTGATACTGATTCAGTTCACACGAATCTGCAGTGAACTCCTTTATTCCTCAGCAGTGCTGGCCATGCCAAGTGCTTTTGTGACAGCTGGTTCTTAAAGCTTTAGTTTCAGGACTCTTGTGAATGTGTGAATAGATCAGTCTTGGTTTTATAAAATGGCATTGCTAACCTTGCCAGCTGCAGAGAAAAGCTTCAAAATGTGACCCAAGTGAATCCTAAAGTGTTCAGAATCTAATGACAAATAAAAGAGCCTGGCATGTTTATTAGATTTCATCATACTCCAACATTTGGGCTCAGCAATATCATAACCATAAAAACAGCACTTACAGAGCTTATGTAAAAAGAAGGGAGATTATTTTATGAAAAGGTAAGGACCCTTCTAGGTTCAGCTCCCACCTCAGCCGCCTGAATATCCTTGACCGTGTTCCTTACACATGCTCTTAGTCATGATGGATCTTACCTGATCCAATTCTGTCAACGTGAGTTGAACACAGGGATAGCAGGGTGCTGCCTGAAATCATAAACTGCTTTGCCACAAAGCACATTCCTTTTAGCGTGAATGAGCTTCCTGATGGTTATGACAGTCTCGGGACTCTTACACTAGTTTTTGAATCGTAAATCAGTAACAGTATTCATTGCCCATGCAGCTTATCAAATACAATCTTTGGTTTCCTTCAAGCTCTTTGTAAAGGCATAGATTTTATTCTGCCGAGTGTAACTTGCCACTAAGAATGTCAGAGATCCCATTTAAAACGCCATCTCCTTTTCTCCACTATTCATAAACTCATATTCAAGAGTAATCCTACTGGCTAAGGACTGTTTTTTATTGCACCCTTAACATGTGCAATGAAGGCTGGAGTGTGATGAGCACCTTTAAGTGTTTTTGTAAAACAACATATGATTAAGGCCAAGTAGAGAGCCACTCTGCCTCTCAGAAACAGCATTACCTCTGTGTAACAATTTCTGCTTTTTTTTTTACCTCTGCATCTCCCATATACGTCTGGGAATCTGAAATTTCCACACCAACATGTTGGGAGAGACTAGTCCCAGACGATTTTCTGGTCAGGATTGTACCCACCAAAGGTTTGAGCATCTCCTACATACCTAGAGGTACATGCGAGGTTGATTATGCTCCTCCAAACCCACAACTCACATATTACTAGTCGTAAAATCATAATAACGCTACTTTAAATTCTGGGAGTGTCTCCACCCAGAGTAATACTTGCTGATCTCAAAGGAATTCTGAGAGCCATAATTATTGCACTTGTGTGTGGGCGTTTGTCTTAGGAAACAGAAGTTCCGCAGTGTCTGCGGCACAATTTCATGGTCAACAGCACCACCTACCTCTAACAATCGAACACTGGAGAAGACCAAGCACTGCAGGTTTCTTTCTGCAAACCTATTAACAGTTATGTTACCGCAAGGTCTCTTCTGTATGTAAACCAAGGTTTGAAAACCTAGAGCCAAGGTTTTCAATTTCTATAGCTCATAAAGCACCCTGAAATGGCCAGCACAGTATAGTTATCCAAGTCATTACTGGGAAATTGGCAGCATTAATCAGGCACTGCAAAAAACCACGGCTTTGTCCCAGTATCTGCCTGGGTAGAAAGCAGGGACAAATACTGTATAGTGAAGATTAATCCTGATTATCTTTTCTTGTGTCAGAAGACAGGAATACGTATCTTGCTAATTTGTTAGACTTTTTAAAGAATATTTTATAGCAATAAAAAATGCAGCAGTATCTCTGGGTGGGGTTGATAGACAGATAAAGACTACCAGGGACCTGGGGTATTAGCTGGGCGGCCAGTGCGTGTTGCAGCCTAGGATCACCATATGGCCCACGCCGTTAGAAGAAAAGCAGATGAGCACTCAGCTACATCAGAGCTCACCTTTGAAAAATGGCAATGTAGTTTTGAATTCTAGCGCTGCAATTAGCTTCACAGATCAGTCATAAGGCTGATTTACACAAGCACTGAGAACAGATAGCTCCTATAAGCTATAATTGGAGCCATGGGCTGAGCCAGTCTGAAAAGTCAGTCCCTCAACTTCTATAGTTTGAATATCTAAAAGGTAAAGATCCAAATTAGAGTATTAACATAATGTTTAGGAGAAAGTATTAATCAAGCAATCACAAGGAACGTTCCCCCTGGCAAAACTACGAGGTTGATCTCTAGGATGAAGATGCTCCAAAAAACCAGTGGTGAGACTGCAGTGCTGTTAACCACAGTAATAAGAAATGCAGCAATATCTCTGGGTAGGGTTGACAGACAGAGTAAGGCTATGGGGGACCTGGGTATTAGCTGGGCTGTCAGTGTGTGTTGCAGCCTGGGATCACCACATGGCCCACACTGTTAGAAGAAAAGCAGATGAGCGCTCAGCTACATCTGAGCTCCCTCCATAGATTGGCATAAGAACCACTATAAGCAATAATTCATTGATGTGATTAGCTGAAAAGTGGTACAAGATACCCACAGGGAGTACTGAAAAGAAATATTGCAGACATAGTCTATCCATAGTATCTCCAAAGCAGCTGCGGTCATATGACATTTAAAAGCATGTCGTACAAAATCCTTGTTATTTTGTGCTATTATGTGCTTTCAGAGCACTTTGCAGGGTTGGAAGAACAAGAGTTCTGGTATTTTGCTGTATTACCTTTTTTTTTCTGAATAGTGGAGATCCTGGAGGAAGCTGCAGCTCCTTTGGTTTCTTCCATCGCTTCAAAGAGAGCACAGGAAATCAGCATGAGCAGAGGTTCCCAGTGCCCTTCTGAAACCACATCCTGAATCAATGGCAAAATCCCAGAGCTTTGGTGGACTTTGGCCCATTGAAATGGAAAGATGAGAAAGCCTGAACAAAAGTACCTGAGTACATTTAGCAGAGGCCTGAACCGTTGCCCAAAACTTGATGTGGTGTCTGTAAATAAATAAACACAGAAAAGTTGAATTCTTATCAATCCTATTAACAGGATTAACATTCATTCATACTACTCAACCACCTGGATTGCAGTCATGGCTTAGTAACCTGATACATGAAATATCACAGAATATACAGACCTATCCCTTGCCCTCTGCTTAGTTTTTAGACACCATTGCACTTTCTAGCCAGCAGAAAAAGTAAATCAAAAAGGGACATAATGAAAATCTCTTCATGTTACCACTCATGTTCACAGGCATGACAAGATCCTGAGTCCTGTCTAACCTCTGAACTACCACAGCCCTTCTGTAAGTCTACTCTTAGAATTAGAAAGATGTCTTTTAACCTCAAAAGTAAAATTAAGCTAAAAATTATCACAGTTAACCTTCTTAAAATAAAGACAATTCAAATAGGACAAAAAGCAACTAAAAGGGTTGGTTGAAAACTGGCCCCTGGCCCCTTTTGTCCTCTGTGTACTGTAGGGTAAGACATCTCCAGGGCCACCATCAATGCTGTGGCTCAGGTTTCCACAAACCTGGGTTGTACCAATCCTGAACCATACCTCCAAGCATCTAGGAAAAGTCTTTTGTTCCTTCTTTTCTCAAGCCTGCCTTTGCATCTGCTCCTGAGCCTTTTCTGGAAAGCTCAGGGAACTAAGCACCTAAATATTCTTGTTTTTCAAGAATATTATTTATAAATACAAAAACATTAAGTGCTTAAGGTAATTTTTAAAAAGCAGAATTTGCAATATAGATTAGCATAAACTAGAGGATTATAGCACAATGAAGCACAATGTCTGAATGCCTTTAAAATATTGGACCTTGCTGTGTAACCAGGGACACTCAGCATCTCATAGGACTGAACTCCCCAGTTCCTAGGGCAATCTACTGGTACCCGCACAACAAATGTCACCCACATATTTTAGAAAGATTTTTTTTTTTTTTCTTGGTGACAGAAAGAACTTAATATGTACTCTGGTTTCCTCAAAGAACATGGTCCAACCCATTTTCTTCATCATGGTTATTGTGTATCATTGGGAAATGCGATTAAATATTTTATACTTCAGTCCATTCAACACTCTGAATGCTTTAACTACTTAAAATGAGCAAGGAAGGCTTGTCTGCATGAGGGAGCTGAGGAGAACCTAACTTCTGTTCTTTCACCTTTAACTCCCACCTAGACTTTTCCTTTATAACCAGCATAACCTTATTTAAATCAGTGCTCTCCCTCCCCCCACTGCTATGGCCTTGGACTTCAGGTAATTTCCTGATTACCAGCCCCAAGGGAGAGGTGCAAATGATGGCCTTGATATTTTTGTTATGGGAGGATTTGCTGAGAGGAGATCTGCAGGTCTCTGCAGCTATCTGTTGCCCACTACATGGAGAGGCCAGGGTAAGACACAGTCTCCTTCCCCCAGCTGCTTGTTTCTGTAGCGTTGAAGCACATTACATATTTCTGTTGTGGGTACCCACTCTCTCCTTGATCACAACCAACTTTATCCAGTTCCCACTGCGCTCCCTGAAAAACTGGGAGCATCATTTCCCCATATTCAAAAGGGTCCCCTCAAAAAGAGTCCACCTCAAAAAAAAACCCCCAAAAACCAACAACCAAATAACTCCAGACCTGAAGGTAAATGTATTCATAATTTAAGGTCCTTATGCACTATACTGAGAGGAGCCATCTATTTATTACACAGTTGCCAAAATACATTGGAGAAATTTTAGTGTGGAAAAGCATTTATTTTAATGAACTGCATACAGCATTCCTGATGAATCATAAGGGGGGAAAAAGAAAGCTAACAAGCATGCAAATACTGGGGAAGAGGCTCTACTGTTTTGGGAGTTACTTGTTTAAATTCCTAGCTGCTGAGAGACAGAGTTTAGAGGTGGTGAGAGCAGCAATTATTGATTCAGCACTGCCACATCCTAAGCAGTGGCAGGCAGGATGCATTGGGGAGTGGAGGTGCCTGCTTTCCCCAACAGATGCCATGAAATACAGCTCTTTCTTTCCCTGCAAAAAGATTTCATTAAAGCTGTCGACCTGCTTTTAAATGGTGACAGGTGTTACACAAATCAGCAGCCTTAGTTTCTTACTTAGCTAAATGCCAGAGCCTGGTGTAATAGCACAAACTTAAATATATTTAAAAAAATTTAAAAAAGAAATAACACAACAGGGTGAAATGTTCAACACCGTGGAAAGAAAAAAAATTAACTGATTTGCTGTTGTTATTAAGGCACTGGGAGACATATGGTGGCAATTTTAACGTAATAGATATAAATACTATGGATAATTTCATTTACAACACCCTGAGCTGGACAGGTAAAAGGAATTGCCATATACCTCATCCTTGTAAGGTATTTTACCCCAATGTCTGTAACCAGTTAGGAAAATTGTGACAATTGTAGACAGATTCTAAAAGAGCTCCAGAAAAATGATAAAAACTTTTCGCTGAAAGGAGAAGACAAACCACAGAGATTTTTTGCTAGAGGTTTGCAGTCTGAAAAACTGTCGGTCAGCTACTCTGCCTTGTTGCTCTTACCTTTGCTGACTGCTTTCATTGCTAAATCTGGACAGTTTTAACACAGATAAATGATTGACAAAAAAACCAAAAACCAAGTCACATGGACTCCTGAGAGGACTGACATCAAGTGGCTTTAAGCAGCACTGAGAAATGCCAGTGGTTTGGCCAACCCCTCTGCCCTGGCCTGAGACATCTGCACAGTGCACAAGCGTGAGGCACCATGGCAACCCGGGACTCCAGTGCACAACCTGTCAGAAGCAAGCTGCTCCTCAGCATCCATGATTTCAACGATGTTATTCATACACTTTGAAATCAGCATATTTTTTAATGCCTTGGCTTCGGCGCAGTGACACAAGTAACTGGTGAGTGGTGTAAAAGCAAATATATACACTCCTATTCAGAGATTTCTACCACGCAGAGTGAACGGCACTGGCTGTAAAAACCCACCTAGTCTCTCACCAAGCTTGTATGTCAAGAGGAATGGAAGAAATTGAGGAGAAAGAAGCAGAGCACGCACATGGCAGAGTGGCTCAACCCACTGTAGGGCTTTCCATAGCAGTAGCTCCACGCTATGTCTCAAAGCATTTGCACGTGCCCAGCCATACCTGATCACTCAGCCAGCAGTCTGGGAGTCGCTCCAGGAGGTGATGCAGCACTGGCAGAAATCCACCTTGTCTGAGCAAGCCCCGAGATGGCCAGCAGAGGTACCTCTTCTACTGGCACCACCTTGGAAAGAACACCGGAAAAGCAGCACCATCCCAGTCAGTAGTTAAAGGAGATATCTACAGACTGAAGCTTTATCCATCCTCTTAAATCACCTTTTTTTCTGCTGAAGAATGAACACTGCCAAAAGCAGGAGGAGTGCCTCAGCCAACAATATTGTGCTCCTACGGCAAAGTCCTCAAAAATCAGCACACTGTCTTCATCTGAACACATTTATGAGTCCAACAGAAGCTTCCTACCTTGCACAAAGCTATTTTCCCACCCAAACTTCCTCCATCAGAAAGTTTTAGTGCCCACTGTGCCTCATCTGCAAGGCAGATAAAAGATTTTCATGTCCTATTTTCCAGTTAAAGAATTTTTAGCGGTAGTAATAGTAGTTGCAGTAAATGAGTCTGTTTTCCAATTCAGAGTAACCATTCTTACCTGTTTAAAATATTTCAGTGAAAAACAACTGCTGAAGGATTCTTTTGTGGCTCATTTCCTAATACCCAAGAATCTGAGGTTTCCATTATAAAAGGGAATCTTTTAAAAAAGGAAAAATTTATTCTCTTAAATTATGTGAGCTCATTTAAAGTTCACATTAGCTGCCCCATAAAAGAAAGGAACCCTACTGAGGTGCAAAACTTTATCTCCAAAAGTCACATGTCTGTAGAGGGAAGCCATGTGAGTTTATTTCACAAAATGCTATATTCCATCTTGAACCATATACCACTGTGAGACATTAAAGGAAAATACGCCCCCCCCTAATAATCCCATGAGTAACGTTGGGCTGGGATTTACAGAAGTTATTTGGTGTGACAGAGGGGCAGATAAGACTTTGGGGTGCAGCATCCAGTCCCTTTAACATTGTAGGGTGAGCTGGGACCCTAGAGCTACTGAGCTCTCTTCTCATTTGTGCTTCTTAGCATTGCTAAGGCAAGTCCGTTCTCAAATCTCGATGCAGATGTCCTGAAAAATATTATCAAAAATGCATTAAATATACCAAAGCTCCTAGTGCTGCTAGTGTTCTTTAACACACTGTGAGAGACTGGAATTATTTGTTATTGCTAAGAAGGTGCAGCATAATTCACTCACCATGTAAATCTGAGAGGCTGCTCATGTCTTGAAACTGCTGTGGCTGTTCACAGAGAGCTGCTGTGGTCAGGAGCAGCAGTCACTGAAATATTCCATGGATTTTCTTTCAGAAAGGCAACTTCTAAATTCAATCTTTATCCTTCAGGGGTTAATACTGGTGCCAATATTGCTCAATTAGTTAAATGACCTGGGTGATGGGGTAGAGTGTACTTACGCCAAAATCACTGATGACTCATAACTGAAGAGAGTAGCTGACCTACTCTCCATAGGTCAGGTCTGGTGACCATTCACAGAGGGAGCTCAACCAGGTAGGAAAGTGTGCTACCATGAACCTCCTGAAATTCAATAAAGACAATAAACAAAAGTGCTAAGTCCTGCCCCTGGGGGTGGAATAATCTTGGTACAGGCTGAGAGCCGACCAGCTGAAAAGCAGCTTGGCAAAGGACTTGGGAGTTTTGGTGGACACCAGGTTGAACACAACAGTTCAAGGGCAGTATGCCCTTGCAGCAAAGAATGCCAACAGTGTCTTGGGCTGCACTAGGGGGAGTGTTGCAAGCACATCTAGGGAAGTGATCCTTCCCCTCTACTTAGCACTGATGGGGCCACACCTCAAGCACTGTGTCCAGGTCTAGACTCTAGAGTACAGGAGAAACATGGAGAGAGTCCAGTGGAGGGACACAAATATTATTAAGGGACTGGAGCATCTGACATCTGACAGTCTGAGACCTGCCACTGTTCAGCCTGGAGAAAAGACTTCAGCTGACAGAGAAGTCAGGCCCTTCTGAGACGTGTGCAGCAAAATGCACAAGAGACAACGGACACGAGGAGTAACAAAGGAAATTTTGACTAGTCAGGACCACATATGAAAAAACAATAACCCATCATGCTGAACTTTAAACTTCAAAAAATATGTCCACAGGATTCAAGTCTGTGCTGATGGTCACAGAGCATTTCTAAAACTCTCCTCTAAGGTTTTTATACTTGATACTTACATGCCTTTTAAAAATCTGACTCTATAGATCTAATTTTATAAAATCCACAAGAATGGCATTAAGCTGGAATTGAACCTTTTAAAAACAATTCTTCCTAGCCTTCTGGATAATCTTCCTTTATAACCACAGTATCTGTTCGATGCTTACCCAGGTGCAATGCTTATCTAGGAAATGTTTGTCTCAATTTTTAATGGAAGGAATAGATTTGGATATTACCTGAAACCCCAAAATTTTCCCAAATGAAGTGGATAAGATGTAAATCCAAATGCAGCAATCTCTGCTTTATCACTTTGACCTTGACCTAGTTGTCCCTTAAAAACCATCTTTCTTTGTTATACGCTGAGGTATATGCCAGCCTGTTTCTATCTGAGGTGAGTCCTGTGATGTGACAGAAATGAGCCTGAGTTTTGAAGAACAATGATATGAGGTACCCAGTAGTAAAATTAGATCAGGCACCATACTGAGTCAGGAAGACCGGTTGAACAACTAGAATGCAAAAACAACGACATTTTTAAGAAGAGAGAAAGGTGTGTTTGCCATAATTTTGCACTTTCTTCTCACATGAATTTTCAATATTTTGGATACAGTTGCACATTTAAAAAAATAATCAGAATTAAGAAATAATACAAGATTGTTCCTTTGACATTTTAGGTATAAGAAGATTGTCACACTCACTGTGGATAGCCCTTCCTGTCCTTTAATATCCAGCAGTGTGAATGAGGGAGAATAAGCAAAATGAGTTTATACTTACAAGCAAATTACATCGAAAAGGAAAAGTGTTCCTTCGCATTGAATTGTGCTAGAATTGTGTATAAAAATTGGGTTCTAAATTTATGCTTCCTTTGTTTTTTTCAAGACAGACACTCAGAAACATAGACTGTATTAGCACTAGATGCTCCATCCTCCAACAGAACCAGAAGCTAAAATTGAAATAAAATAAAAAGCAAACAGAGTTAAAATGTTTAAAAGTAGGCATGGTAACATACACAGTCATACTGAGTCAAATTACTGCTGATTTAACACTGTGGCTTTGCACAGTCTTGACTCAAAAGCAGTCAAAACATGTAGTTATGAATATTTCTGTTTAATTTTTGATTGTAAGGTGGCAAATTGCCTGAAGAAGGCACAAGTACCTGCTCAAAAGACAAAAACTCGAACAGACCCTACAAAGGTGGGTCCCTGAATCCTGTCCAGTTCTCATTATCAGTGGTCTCTGGGTTTCTCTCCCTTCAAAGGCAAGAATACCAATCAGCTTTAATGGCTGGAAAGAATTATTCAGCCTGTTTGATTAAACTGCCTTCAAGCCACATATAGGCTGTGACAAAGTTTTCTAATTAAAGAGTTTCATTAAGTAGCAGAACACACCTTTCTAAATCCCAAAGCTGCCAGCTCAGGGTCTGATTCTCCTCCTACTGAACGCCAGAGGAGCAGGATCCTTGTATTTACATTTCTCCCTGTTCATGAGATTTTAGGAATCAATAAGCAAAAGTTATTCTAAGTCTCAAAAAACATGCATTCTCTTTGGGATTCTCTGGGCAAATTACTTATTGATTTTCCTCAACACATACTGCTGATTTTCATAGGTCTCAGTTTGTTTGGGGTTTTTCTGGCATCTTGTCATGCAATCATAATATTTTTTTTCTGTTAATATGGTTATAACCCAAATTTATAATGTGTCCATATAAGCTTAGGCCTTCTCAGAACACCAAGTTTATAAGGTTGGTGTATCTGGAGAGTAAATATTGTTGCTAGATGCATGTCAATCACTTCAGAAGAGCCCAGATGGAGACACAGACCACCTGAGATTGACACAGCCATAATGTAATGGGCAGGCACGGGAGGGAGGAAGGTGGGCCTCTTGCTAGTTGCATGATGAAGGCCTTTGAACAGGAGAGACTCAAACCCTCTGCCTCTCACAGGCACCATCCTGGGACACGTTGTGGTTCCCCTGCAGTGCTATAATTCGCACCCTTATTCCCAAACCTCCCATTTGCCTATCTGCATGAGCACTATCTACAGCCCACCCGCCAAGACGCCAATGCCAATGAAGGAGGGGTGGGTTAGCCCCCTCATTAAATTAAGTTCCCACTACTCTCATCCCTCTTCGGTTTCGCTGCACATGGCCAGAACCAGAAGCGCTGCAACAGAGAAGCGTCCATCTACATCCTTCTTCTGATCTCAACCGAAGCTGGACGGTTTAAAAAAACCACCACATTTTGAGAAAGTTGACTGCTACTAAAATGTCGTGCTCGTTCTTGCAGAGGTGAAAGGCCAAAATTCCTGTGGTGTGAGTCAGGAAAGCCTTAGGGACACCCGGACGCAGCTCATGGGCAATTCCCCACTCCCACATTAGAAAACCCTCTGCAACCTGTTATCAGTCTCAGTCACTCCCTCTGCCTGTCTCTAACACATCTGTAGACCTGTCCGTGAGAATTTTCACCTGAATTGACAAATTGTCATTCTGTATTCAAAAGACATGCTCTGTGTCTCTCCCATCCAGCCCTTTGACAAGCCCAGAGAAAGCCCTTAGAAAGACTGTTGTCAGGTAATTTGTACATGAAATAATTTAGCAAAAATGTGAGTTGCAATCTAGAAACCTCAAACAACCTACCTAACCTTCCAGGAGAGAGTCTGCTCTTCTCCGTATTTTTAAAATAAATGGGAACAGCACAGAGGTGAATGGCAATCTCCTTGGTAGGCAGGAAAGTCTGTGTGACTCAGGGAGAATTTTAAGGCTGGGAGTGAGAATATGTAATAGGTTGAAAGAAAACATGCCTTCTCATGTCTGTATGAGTAAGGAGAATAGGATCCAGTTTATCCAGTATTGCGTATTTCGATCACATTTTTCACAGAATCCCAGAATTTTCATGGTTGGAAGGGGTCTTTGAGATCATCGAGTCCAACCACAAAAAAAAAAAGGCCCCCCAAAAAACCCCCACAAGCAGACACAAACCAACAATCTCATGCACTAGAGCATGCCCTGAAGTGCCACATCTACACGTTTCTCAAATACCTCCAGGGATGGTGACTCCACCACCTCCC
>JAOXJK010000004.1:6323026-6337046 GCA_025774025.1 Xenus cinereus
AGTTCTCTCAGCCTCTCCTCATAGGACTTGCTCTCTAGACCCCTCACCCGCGTGGTGGCTCTCCTCTGGATGTACTCCAGCACTCCGCCATTCTTCCAAGTTGTGCAAAACGCCTATGTTAATTTTCCTTAATGCTTTCATGAAGAAAATCTAGTTTTTGTCAGCAAGGAAAGTTCATGTCTAAGGAGATATTTTTCACCTCCATCATCTAAGAGGAAAGAAAAAGGAAATTTTTTTCTATAATAACATCTTTGGAGTGTCCTGCCAGGAAGTGTGTGGGTCTCTCTGCGGGTTGCTTTATCTAGAGAGACCCTGTCACACCGGGAAAGCTAATGCATCAGACAGAAACCAGCTCCAGCGACCCACACACTCACGCACATAAATAATATAGAATATGAGATGTTTGTGTGAGCACAGAGATTTCCGGAGGACATGTTAATATTTTGTTTACATCTAAAAGTAAATACAGTTCCTTAAACAGCCGTCTCATGATCCCCAGCTGTTTGTAAATATAAAAAGTGACACTTGCTTCAAAACAGCTGGTAGATTATATATCTTGAACAAAAATCTAGCAACTCTGCTTAGATTTGTACTGCAGTGAAAACTTCAGCCAGCATACAGAACCGCATTGCACACCAGCAGAAAATACACTGGCTTCCCCACTAATGACAGGTCCGGAGCTTGAGGTGGGAAGAGGTCAGACTTTTCTTCACTGAACTCTCCCAGCAGCTGACTTCTGTGAAACGGCAGTGTCACTCCCGAGCTTACGTCTTGCCCGGCACCCTGCAGAGCAGTAAGCTGTGCTCTGCCATTTCGCTCTCTGGGGGCCCCTCGGAGCCAAAGGAAGCAGTCCCAGAAGCGGGCTCCGAGGCAGAGACTAACCCCCCCACGACAACTTGCCATCCCTGTCTTATCTCTAAATGCCTCAGCGAAATGCCACCAAGCATCTCAGAGTACCTGCTGCTAGGAGGCCCTTCACAGGGGTTCCATGGAGCCTTCTAGTCCCCCGAAAGCCCCTTTGACCTCTCTCTCCCAGCCCTGCTTCACCCACCATCTGTTGGGATCTATTTCATTATTATGGCAAAGCATAAATTTTACCTGGGCTGCTGAGAAGCCTTGAATTACTACTTCTGGGTTGTTGGGTTGGTTGGTTTTTTGGTTTTTTTTGCGGGGGAGGGAGAGGAGGACTCTGAAGGGAGCCTAGTTTATATATTTGGTTTTCATTCCTTTGTCCTATACACATGAGCTTAGGAAGGGCTTACATACCTGTACACTGTCTGGTTTTTTTCAAGCTACAGCAATTGTTATAAAAAAAAAAAAGAAAAGATATGAACGTTGTCTATTAAAACAAACTAATTTTGAGTGGGATGACTTGTCAAGCTATCAAGATTGTTCCCAAGCCTCCTCATTATTTGTCACTTCATCAGACTTCTGTCATCTCTGTGCTTTATCTGCAGTGAGTTTGCACTGCTTCTAGATAAAAGTATTGAATAGATTCTTCCTAGTCCTAACCCATGCAGACCCCAGTTATGGGGGGGGAGGGGGAGGAAATCTGATCATTATTCTGCAGTAACTACATCTTCAGCTGTGTCAGTCAGTTTTTAATTCAATAAATGTGAACTGCCCTGATATGCTATCACTAATTCTTTTACGGAATATAATGCAAACTAGGTTAAATGCCTTACAAAAGTCTACTGCACTAAGTATATCAAGCTCACCACTTCCTTTACCACCTAAATTTGTAATCTTATCATGATTAAACAAGTCTTGCTTGGCAAGAGCCTATTTCCATAAACCGTGCTCTCTGGTGTTCATTCTATTCCCATCCTTTTATTCTGTATTAATTGAATACTGTATTAGATCCACAACTGATGTCATGCAAACCAAACTGGAAATATTCAGATGATGTGTGGACTTTGATGTGGAGGGTTGTTCTTTTTAAATATTTAATTGTGTTGCCATTTCTGAATCACTATTAGATATTTTATCATCTTCATCTACCAGTGGAGCTGTAACACTGCAAAGGTTTCTTCTTCCAAATCTACATAAGAAAATCTTTCTGCCAGGCACAGTTCTCAGTATTTTTAGATTCCATGCCATATTGCCAGCTAATTTCCTATTTTGTCCCTTTCCACATTGAGTTTTTTTTTTCTTTCTAATTTTTTCCTTCACTTCTCCACTGAACTACAATAGACTTTAAGCTAGAAGTTGTTCTTTTTTTTCTTTCCCTCCTCATCCCAACTGCTGAAATGTAGCATTTTGGGGGGAAGGTCCTCCAAGCTCCAAACTCCATTCATATATTACTCTTTCAATTTTTTCTTTCAACTGATTTTTATCTTTTAACTTCTTTCACTTTAAGCCATTTACCTTTCTGAAGCATTAAGTACATATGGACTGTCTCCTTTCTACATCGACTACAATCTTAGCCAGAGTCAGTGATCCTTTAGCAACCAACAACTTCCATTTCACAGATTAACTTACCTTCGTTCTTCTTAAAAAGGTCCAAAATTGAGTTACATTGTGGAAGGTACAACAGCTTTTCTGTTAGAAAATTACCATTGACGCTTTTAGAGATAACTGAGATGTCATCCAGCTTAAAGAAGACCTCCTTATTGCCATAGGATAATATTGCATCACTCTTAAGTGCATCATGTGCCGGTATCACTCAGAGACAGGAAACTCAGCTGCGTTGTCCACAGGTCTGAACCTGAAAAAAATAGTGATTTCTTATATTCCATGATTTGTAGATAGATTATTTTTTATTCATTGCATAGACCTTATCTATCTAGATAACCCAGCAGACAAATCACTAATACCTAAAAGGCATGGAAATGTGCTCTCACAAAAATCAGGTATTCAGTTAAAAGAAATTTCTTTAACTCCAGGCTCTATACACTCTCTCATTTAACTACAGTCTTGGACACGCACAGGATTCTTGGCCTAAGCTTGGCTGCTGTCAGCTCCTGAATTTGGAGGCACAGCACATCTATTCTTGGCACTGTACCGTCGACACAAACTCTTGTCAATGTGTTTTGGACAATGAGGCACGACTAGGTTTGAATGGGGAAAGGCTTGGCCTGTTCTGCAGCTCATCATCACACACCATTTTCCTAAACATAACATTTCAGCCCTAACCAAGCCAGGCCAACAGCAAGCAAAAAGAAAGGAAAAAGCATAATTCAAGAACTCAGGATCCTGAAGTTCACCCTGAAGTCCACTGTTCTTGTCCCACTGCAGTTGGGACCTATGAGTCTTCATATTAGAAAAAAACAAAATCAATTATCCCTTGAGATGACATCTGATTAATTTGATACAAACTCCCAAACTCTTATTGCAGTCAACATATAAAGAGTGTCTACTGTCCCATCCTGCCTCTGACAGCAAACTTCTCAAGGAATCTCTGACTGTTGTGAGAGGCCCAAAGAACTAAGAGACTTTTGAAATAATAGGAAAAGAGTAAGGAAATTTGAATTTTTTTAAAAAGTGTACCTGAAAGCAATTAAATGTTCTGATTTTCCTAGAATATGCTACTCTCAGCACTGCTTCCAGCACCATATGTTAAACACTAAAATGTGATTAATCTGGTGAAGCTCTGAAATGGCATTGGTCTTAGCTGTGTTATCGACTCCAGCAAGAAAGTCACATTAGGAGGGGAGATGTCTTCTAGAAACTTGTGTTAGCACAGAACACGTACTCCCCGAGTCAGGGGACAACCTGCTGAGCGCTTACAAGACGTACCTCCCTTCCTGCAGTTGCTAATTTCCATAAACACAATCTCCTGAGCACCTTGGTTTTTTTATTAAAAAACCTAGTGTCTAGCATCTGGGTGAGAGGAGTTCACATGTACCTCTCCTCCACTTTTCTCTCTTCTGCTTTATGATTCTGTAAGAACATCTGTGGCAGAGGGCAAGCCCACCTTCCAGTAAGTTTGCTAAATTAGGCTGATATCTTGAAAATGGTTGTAAGCTTTTCCCCTTTTCTTCTTTATCTGTCGCTGCAGAGACAGCCTGCAAGAAAAGATTTGATTTCTGAAGCTGGCCAGCAGTAAGTTTTGTCCTGAACTATATTTATTTTTTGTGTTTCCAAAAGTTTCCAGTCAGAGTATCAAGTTTAGTTCTTATCAGATAATTACACAGCACTTGCCTCCTGAGGCAATTTTAAATCAATCTCAGGAAAGGCAGTAACTATACACTGTAGATAATTATAGTCCATTAAAGTACCTTAAGATTAGATTCAGAGATCACTAATCACACAAGGTCATAAATGTACTGCACCTTTCTGTGGCAGTGTCTGCATTTTGATATGTAGCCCTTTCACAGGAAAAAAATATTTTCTTGGTTTTTTTTATTGAGCAAAATATCAGAGGCAAATAGCAAACTAATTTTAAAAGTTAAATTATTGCCCTAAAAGGGATTAGAGTTCTAACCAGTCAATCACAGACAGAAAATCAGAGCATAAAGCAAGACTGTCATTTTAAAGATACTCTTGACAAAACATGTCATATTTTATATTTAAAATAATGTGCAACCGAACGCCTTCCTTACTACAGGAAAATGGCTCCTTTAATTGCTGTGAGAGACGTGTGAAGTGTGCTTGACAAGTATTTGATTAAATGAAGAATCTTCCTTGCGAGTCACACAGATCAGAAATTCTCCAAGTGTTTTCCCTATGGCAAACCGTCATTTGTGCTCAAATCTTATAGAATCCATTAAAGCAATCAAAGCAAATCTATCTGAGGTCAGATTATCCTGAACTGAAACACTCCCTTCATTCTTTGATCCCGTAGTGAATTGCAGCTGGGATGTGCCGTAACCATTTAATGTCTTTTGCACGGTTGTTGATGATGACCAGCAACAGCCATGGGGGTCGGGGCTCTTCCTGTGGTGGTGTCGTCGTGTCAGTGTTAAGGTCCCAAGCACTGCAATGCCAACACTTGGGAGGTTCCAAACATCTGACTTGTCCAAAGAACAACCACAGCCTAGTTCAGAGACAACTCGGACAGATTTACTGAACCCAGGCAAAGTTCCACGTTTGGTCTAGAGACTTTTAACTCTAAAGTTAAGCTAGCTCTGGCTCCATGAAGTAGTCTTACATTGAGTACTAGTTCTTGAGGACAAATTGTATGCTTGTTCCAAAGCCCAGCCGTCTAAATGAGTTCTATTCAAGGCTATCCCTTCTGTAATATTTGATGTCAAAACAACAATATAGGCTTTACAAGGGGTCTTCCAGAGTTTCAGAAAATTGCCCACATCCAGACCAGAAAAAGGGGTAATTACAAACATTAAAAAGCTCTAAATATGTTTACCTGCCTCACCCAGAGTACCAAATTCATTGAGACAAAGTCAGAACCCTCTGCAATATTTTAAATTCCTTTCTTTTGAATCAGAGTATCTAACTTCCTCATAATACAAGAAAACCTTAGGTGCTCCCACAGAAAGTAACTGTCTTCAGAGCCATGAATGAAGGTTCCTTTATCCATCCTATGCATTCAGATGTGAGTCAACTGGAGTTCCCCCATGGACCAACACAAGGGTATTCATCTCACCCAACACCAGGCAATTCATCTGAGCTAGTTACTTGCACTGCTGCTACAGATGTTACAGAGAAACAGGCACTCTCAGAGAGTAATCACCTAATTTTCTTAGACATCTCCTCCAGAATGAGATTAATTTGTGATACAGTAGCTTTCTAACCTCAGTCAAAATCTGTGAAGTGTATGTACAGAAATATCCGAAAACTGCTGACTTCTTTCACATGCAGATAACCAGCTCATTAATTTTGGTTTGCACATAATTAAAGGACACTAAGAAAACCTGAAATGACATGGCTTTCAATATTCTTACAGTGAGGCAGCTAAGAACGTGACAATATTTTTACCAATGTCCACTTTTGAGGGCTAGTATAAATTGGTTGTAAAAACATACTACACACAATAACTCATTCTTGTAAGGGTCAGAAATCAGAAATCTTCTATACATGGCAAAGAAGATTTGTATGCAAGATCACAAACCAGCATCTCAAAACAAAACAAAAAAAAGAATATGATTTCTTATATTTTATTCCAATTCAGTAACTCTCACAGGCACTTAATATTGCAAACATGAGCAGCTCCACTCATCAGTAAAGCTGCTCAACAGTATGCTCAGATTTGCAGACAAGTCATTATAAGATTGGGAGCTGAGTTACCACAATGTCAACAGAGGAACACAGAGAAATCAATTTTATGCTTTTCTTTAAGATCTGAATTATCTCAGAAATTGCTAGCTACTTTAACTTTCAAAACTGAGCTTTAGGATGCTCAGCTGGAATATATTATTAATCATGAGTATTACAAATGTTACATGGTAATGACTGAAGTCCCTTGGTAAGATCAGGGTTGCGTTGTGTTTGCTCTACACATTTCAGTAGGAAAAAATCCCATTCCCTAAAACATTTGCAGTCTTTGATAAACAAGGCAGATAAAAGATAGAGGAGAAATAGACACAATTAAGTATTAAGTTTGTGAGTAAATAGCAAGTCTGTGATGAAATCAGCAGTAGAATCAAGGCCTCTCACATCCCAAATCAGTACTTTATACACAAAATCATTATATTCTAATTAAGAATCTTTATCAGTAGTAATTGACTGTAGCGTAAATCTGGGATGAGTCAGGTTTCTAAGAGAATACTATCAAAAAATAATATTCTGAAGAATATTTTAAGCATGAGAAGGAAAGTATACTGAGAACAAAATTCATCGTGGAACACATTGCCATTTGCTGAACATTAAAGAAATCACCACTGTGGTATGAATGAGCCTCCCCTGAAGTAAACAGGAAATCTCACACTGCAAGCTACTGTCTGAAGTTCTCTGCAGACTTAGGCATACATGGCCTTTCCATTATATTTATTACATTATATTGCATACTTACGCTTGAGTCGCATTTAGAAGGTTTTCTCTGCAATGCTTTAACTATGTATTTGCAAATGACAGCCAGGATCTGAGGGATCAACAGAAAATCCATCACTTCAGAAACCATCTTATCAGAGTAACACCTATCTCTGCACAGCTCCACAAACAAAATATATTTTTTTATGTCACAATGCAACTCAATTAGGAAAACAGTACACTTGGTCTTTCTAATTACCCGTTTGCAATCCTCCTGTTTTGTGTAATGTGTGATAGCACATAGCATGGGATTGACCGATGCTACTAGATACAGCACAGAAAACCAAAAATATAAATATAAATAAAGGAAAAAAAAAAACCTAAACCAAAAATAAAAACAAAAAACCTGTATATTGAAATACAGGCAGAAAGATTAGGGGCCAGATCTTAGAGAAGTAAAGTGTGCACTGCACCACACTGAGATGTGGGACGCAGAACCCAGAGTGAGGCCAGGAGCACTCTAAGACCTTCAGAGGCTCTGGACAAACTGGAATGAGCTTCAGCAGCCTTTTATTTAGAACTAGCTACGAAATTGAGGACAGAAATAAATCCTCATCTTCCTATGCCTTTACTCATGACTGGAGAAGTATTTTTGCCAGTGACCAGAAAAAAATAAACCACCAAAAATAATTATGGCCTATAGCCACTTACCAGAAGTGGGAATGTTCATTTTCCTACTCCGCCCAAGTGAAATAAAGCCTATTCTACTAAGGGACAAGGAAAGATGATTGTCACCTTGTCCAACACAACACAGAAAAAACCTTCAAGATAACTAGGCATGAAGAGAGAGAGAGCAAGCAAGCTGGAGCTGACACATTCATGCGAGTCCTACCTGGTTCCATTCCTTGCTCCAAAGGCTATTTAGGTATTTCAGCTAATTACTGTATAATTTGAAAGGTTTTTACAGGAATGAAGTGTCTGTTCTTCCCCATGCCTGTCTTGCTCACAGCCAGGGAAAAGCCTTGCAGACTTCTCACGTGTGTATAACCAAATTCATATTTGCAGAGGCTGCAGTAAAGGGGGATCACTGCCCTTGCTTCTCACTTCCTGCAGAAAAGCAAGCAGCAATCTAACACTGTGGAAAGATAACGGTATTTAGCATGGACACCTTTCATTTCAAACCACATTCATTTCATGCAGAGAGTCACACAATCTCCATTTTTCATAATATTTCATTTAAATACATCCCACGTAATGGAATCTTGGTGTTCGAATATTACATCGCTGGTAAATGAAACCCTCATCTCACTCAGTAAGAACAATGTTTGCCTTTGGCCTAGAGCGCAGAATAGTGATTGAAGCACTTGGGAATTCATTTCAAAGCGCTGTGGAATGCATTACCATGGCCACATCCTCTCCTTCAGAAAACACCCACAAACAGTGTCAGTCTATAGGGTGCAGTTTTTGAAAGCATGTGTTCGCCATTGTCAGAAACTAAATGGGAGCCTAAAGGAATGATTAATTAGGAGTACAGCCAGCAAATTGCCACTAATGGTGAACATGAATAACACTTGTCTCAACAAGCATTTATAATTTCCTTTCATATTGTCAGAGAAAAAGCCCAGCAAAGATGAACACAGGACCAATTTTCAAAGGTTTAACTCACCTTGATTGGATCATTCATACAGCTCTTGATCCCCTTTAATTCCATCAGACAGCAATATTTTCCCCTGTACAATACAGTGGCAGAATCATTGTTAAAAATAAGACGGTCAAGAGAAAAAGAAACAGAGGGGAGATGTTACAGGTGGAAGCTGGGGAAAAGTTTATCACCTACAGCCATACTGCATCAAATTGGAGGAACAGGAAAAGGCCAGTTGCTAACGATCAGGAGAGTCTTTTCCATGCTGGACAATTCACAGAAGGTAGAGTTACTCCACCCTGTAGATAAGGAAGTGCATACGATCCATAGGATGGAGGGTTTGTCTCAGGTCTGTAGTACTCAGATACACTGGAAAACATTTATTTTTAAAATATTTTAAGACTTTTTCTCAAGAAAACTTAAAATTTAGAAAGTTTGATCATTATGTTATTGAGTTTCGCTTTTTACTACCTATTTAGTTAATTTTTTAGGATGAAAACTTCGGCCTGTTTAGCACTGCAGAAAATAACATGCTACTTGCTGTGAGTAAATATCCAAATGCTGTGAATATTGCTATGGTAAAAATAAATGCTTCCTTTGCTATTCTGTTAAAAGTATCTTTAAAACGATTCATGAGGCATTATATATGAATATGCACATACATAAAATAAGGCAAAGATTTTTCAGAAGTGACAAGGGATGTAAACACACAACCTCTCACAGATGAATGGAGCAGTACAAAACATTACTGTCCCCGTTGTTTATTGCTCCTCTCTTTGCAGTAACCCTAGAGTGGACACTCAAGTATTTCTCATCAAAATTGTTTGGGGCTTGCAGAATGGTAGCCCAGTAACCCGCTGCTCTCTCAACACAGCCACTTCAGATTGTAAAGCCATGCGGTGCCCCGTTGTTCAATGGGCTCCTTCACAGAATCACAGAATCATATGGGGTTGGAAGGGACCTCTGGAGATCATCTAGTCCAACCCCCGGCCAAAGCAGGGCCACCCAGAGCAGGTTGCACAGGAACATATCCAGGCGAGTTTTGAATGTCTCCAGAGGAGGAGACTCCACCACCTCCCTGGGCAGCCTCTTCCAGGGCTCTGCCACCCTCAAAGTAAAGAAGTTCTTCCTCATGTTTAGATGGAACTTCTTACGTTCAAGTTTGTGCCCATTTCCTCTTGTCCTGTCCCTGGGCACCACTGAAAAAAGACTGGTCCCATCCTCCTAACACCTTCCCTTGAAGTATTTATAAGTGTTGATCAGGCAACTTCCTCAGGTTCTTTAGATTTCGGATAACATAAGGCATCTCCAGTGGAAGTAAAGGCCACCTATGGGCAGCTTCTCAAAGTTGGTCAATTAAATTGGTGTCTAAATCTTGTTGGTTTTTTTTAATTGACTGAAATTGGGATTTAGGCACCTGGTTTGCATGTTGATGCTTTAGCTACACCCCAGCTTTGCTTGCCCCTGTAAAAGTTTCAAGCTGCCAAAGTCTTTGTTATTGTACAGATATTGTGATAAGTTATTCTTCTTGCTTGTCAGAGTGTCTCATTGATATTTTACTTGTTTGGATATTGAACTTGGGATTTCACCTTCACAGCACACTTGAATCTAGTGTCCGCAATGGAGGACACTGATAAAGATCTGTAGTGGGAGGTAGAAACACAGGATGTGTGCAAAAAATACTAAAATACCATTAATTGCTTTATTTTTGGGAGGGAAAAAGCTAACTTTTCAGTTTGGTAACTTTCATTTACACTTTTGGCACTTCAAAATGCATGAGGAGGGTGTGTGGTCAGAGAGAGGAAGGACAATGGTCACCATCTACTTCAGTGGATGGAGATCTTGATGAGGGAGAGAGATCTGAGCCTGCTGTGAGCAGGTTCTGCCTCTGCTTTTGATGAATATTGATGTGTGATTGTTGGAGAACACCGTATGGATGTCAGCGAGTGCTGATTACCAGTAAGGAAGCAGGGACTTGATGCTTGTGGCCATGTGGGCGGTGTTGTCAGCTGGAAAAAGAGAAAATCCTACAAAATACTCCTTAATGATCGGCTGGGAATATAGTGTTATTTAAGGAAGAAAAAAGAAGGGGGGGAAACCACTTTTTGAGAGCAGAGGAAGTATTAATTAAGAGCAATTAGCTACTTTGTGTACCTTTGAGAACCAAATAACTTACACATAATAAAAATACCATTAAGAAATAAGCGAGGCTGGAAAAACTATACAAGAATGTGTTAGAAAAGTGATGGTGCATTTGTATTGTCACACAATCTTCCTACTTAATTGCTCTTGACTTAAATATAGATAACGTGGTAGTTGTCCACTTAGGGCTTTTTGGTTTTAGATTTCTTTTTAACTGTCCAATTCAGGCAAGCTACAGCCGGGCATGTTTGTTTATGCGGTTTAATCTCATTACACAGTTCCTCTGCATAAAGCCTGTGAGCTAACGGTTTGTAACGGGATTACATACATTGGCTTATTTTATGCAATTTTTCTAACAAGGTTATTCAAGGATACTGTGTTTGGATAGACTTTTCTAGCAAGGCTTTAATTTTCCTTATACTCAACCATTCGTTTTTGTGTTTTCCAGTTTCTGCCTGTTGTTGCCCTCGCGTTTTTTGTGTCCAAATCTGTGATTTTTGTTGAGTTTGGCAGTAAGATGTGTCATCTTTTCAGTGCAAGGCTGCTTTAAGGCTTACTGTAAAGTCAGGGAGGACAGTGGAATTCATCAATGGTGAGACTGATGGTGCATTAGGAAGATCTCCCCCTCCTTGCCACAATAAAGAAAGAAACTAGAGGCCGCTCAGGTAACACTGGATTTTGCTGGTTTTACACTTGAATTTGCTGGTTTTGCTCAGACTGCCAGCAAATGCATTGCGTCCTTCCATGGTCCCCAAACAGAGATTTCCCTTTGAAGGCAACAATTTGCCTCTGGCGTTGGGGGAAGGGAACACCACCCTGAGAAGCCTTAACCCACGTAGTAAATAATGAATATGAAATTGTCCTAATTGAAGCATTTTTAAGTGCTCCAGCGTAAACTCTGTTAAATAAGTGCATCCTCATAAATCCCAGCAAGAATTAAATGACTCAGTTGAGACTTGCATCCTGTAATTAAAACTGTGAAGGTTCCTCTAGACCTAAATATAAATTGACGCTTCTATTTCCCTTTTTTATGTGCCCGTATTTTTCAGAGATGAAAGATGCCTGTGTGTATGGGAATGGGGGTAGTAGGAAATAGCTCTTTTCACTACCAAGTGTTTCTCAAAACGAGGACAAAAGGTCTTTATTGCAATCCCAATAGCAATGACTTCAGATGATAATATTTTTGTAACAAAGGAAGTGTGAAAGTGAAAATCTCTAAGGATAGCGGAGCCCCGGGTCTTTAAAAGAAATATGATATTAGTATAGCACTGTTTGAAAGCCCAGGGATATTAGTGGGATCTTACACTGGGATCTTAAAGGACTATGGCTTGCTGCGAAGGGCTTGGAGGGCAGAAATTGCTTTTTTTGTGCTCCTGGATAAGCAGCCCCTGGAAGCGTTGGAGCATCTTTGTTCCAAAGCTCCAGAAATGCCATTGGTGTGTAACGAGCTTGACCCCTTCGTTTTGTGACGGGATTAATAACCATGGAGATTGGGAATAATCTCTTTTCTTATCAGCCCTTTGCATGCTGAGGGGCTAATGATGGGTTTCATTCCTGACCCGGAGGTTACGCGCAGGGTCAGAGGATATCTTGGGTACTGTAGACTGTGTCCTTCACTCCTCTTTAAGGCTGCATGTAAGAGAGCTGGTTTCTACTGGTGGGTTTTGACATTCCCAGTTGACTTCTGCAGTGGGGATGGATGGGATGGGTTGCTCTTGCTTTCGAATTCACCTTCCCCTCTGTAAAATGATTCCAGCTTTCAGTCTTTTGCCTTGGTGGTGATCTGTCAAAAGCCTAATTGCAGCTGGGGGGGTGGGGAACCCACAACAACCTCCTTTAATTTGCAAAAGCTTTAATTTTTTATCTTACCAGGCATAAATGTTTACCGTATAACCTGCCCTGATAACTCTGGTTTAGTTGCTGATTAAACTCAGAGCAAGTCCAAGGTGCCGTTGAGATTTTTCAACTGGAATGAAGTCTTTCTGAAAAATAGTTAGGTATTTTAACCTGATTTATTCTCCTAAACTCCTCTTAAAATAGATTTGCTACTTCGGGGAGACCATGCACAACACTTGCTTTCCATGCGTAATAGAGGAAACAATGAATTAAAACCCTGAAGTCCTCAAACTCTGTCCTTCCTTGCATTTTCCTGAAGGGTGGAAAGATTTCGGGAAAGTTTAAAAAGGGCCAAGTTATTCTGGAGGTTCATTTAGAGAAACTGAATTGGACCACTATAATTATGTCACATCATTATTTGGCTGCGGTTCATATACTGTGATAGAGAATATTAAGTGATTTTATTGACAATAATCTTGAAACACATTAAAAACCTGTTCCATTTAGTGTTTTGTATTTAAAATATATGTTTTCCCAGATACAGTCTCCGATTTATTAATTTCATTAAAGAACGTGGTCTGAATTACAGTGAAAAGAATATTAAACTGAATTGTATTAACCATTGTAGTTATCGCTGTAGGTTCATGATCTCTCTCTACCCTTGTGGCTCTATGGAGAAATACGGGAAAGCAGACGGGAAATATGTCCTTTATGGCTTGGGTTTCAGTCAAAGAGCTCTAGAAGGTATTTCAGTTTTATAATATCAATTTTATTGCATTCATGGAGCTCTAGAAGTTTATTTTGAGCCAATTGGCACCTAAAACCTTTATTTAATCTGAAGGGCTCTAACGAAATAAATCACAGAAAATCCCTGCTGATACCATAGTATTTTATGATGCTTTGGATTAAAATTTTGTAAGTATTTTTAGAAAAACCTTTGCTACTTATTCTTTGGAGTGTGATCTCTAATGTTGAGATCTTTCAACATTGTAAAATAAATCTTAATAGCTTTCATTTTATTAATATCAGTGTTTTTATGGTAAAGAACAGGGTTCCCAAAAATGAAAAGTATGAAAGTTCCTACTTTTGTCGTCAAATATTTGTGTTCTCTTGTATTACTAAAGCATATATACTTTTGGTTTATTTGTATAAAATTACAGTAAAACAACTCATTCAGTGATTTTTTTGGACACACTGATTAATTCCTTTACATTAGTACTATTGGGTTGTTTTCCTCTCATCATACTTAATTGTGTTGCGTCATCTGGGAGGCTCCATCACAGCTCTGTTGTGATAAGGACAATGCAAAAATACCTGGAAAATGAGAGCATTTAAAAAAAATAAATCTAAGTGATCAAATAAGCTGTTACTACAATTGGTTTTGTGAAATATGTATTTTTATCTTCCTATTCAGTTTACATCAGGCTTCTCCATTACTGGTAGTGGCCAAGAAGAGCAATGGCATCCTGGGGGGCATCAGGAAGAGTGTGACCAGCAGGTGGAGGGAGGTCATCCTCCCCCTCTGCTCTGCCC
>JAOXJK010000004.1:6340833-6365369 GCA_025774025.1 Xenus cinereus
ATTAATGTTCAATACAGATAAAAGAAAATTTACTGAACCTTTCAAGTTACTATCTCTTCTCTGGTTTATTGAATATTTTATAAGAATTCCAAAACAAGATTGAAAATGTTTGTGCATAAAGAATCATGATATTGATTTAGTTCCCATAGTTATAAAATATAAACCAACTACCACAGAACAACCTTTCCCAGCCTTCCAGTTGCTATGTTTTATATTCCATTTCATGTTCACTGGATGGTACAACACGTTTATTTATGTTATTGGCAACAATCTTTGCTGTATCATGGGAGTTCATTATGGGAGTTTTCAGTGTACCAGCTATGAGAACATTTCTCCTGGATTCATAATCCAGCAACAAAATAGAAGTGATGAATCTAATGATGATTTGTACTAGTTTTGAATTTCTAATAGCCATTATTATTTATCATTTATGTATGAGGATTAACCAGCACATAGGCAGATTATCTCACAGTCTTAGACTGGGATTTTTTTGATGCATATTTGCTGCATTTCAAAAGGAAAAAAATTAAAATTGCTAAAAGAGCATATAAATTAAATTTAGAAAATAAAATCACAGTTCACAGATGTTTTATGTGCTAAAACCTAACCGGCTAAACACATTCCTGGTAAAATCAGCAAAATTACTTCATGCAATGAATTTGCTTCTTGTCCCAACCAACCTATTTTGATCACATAACATGTAATTCGCAAGTTCGGTTCCTTTAGCTGATGAAATGCAGAATGGCAGCCCTAGCCCTTTTGTCCCATAGCTGTCCACCAAACCCGGTTCCTGCTGGGACCAGTAAGCAAAGCTACAGCAGGACAGACTCCCCAGAAGATGCCACCATGTCCTGCCCCACCAGCTTAAAGAGGAAAACTCTTTCCAGTTTCCCACCAGTCTTACCCTGTTTTCCTCACTCTCCCTCCACGTCCTCCGCGTCCCTCCAACGCCCACCTTCCCCTGCCTCCCTGCCTCTTTTTCCCCATCTCTTCTGAGTCCCTTCTCAGCATTCTGGGAGGCACAAGGCAGCAATCCCTGGGACGCAACTGGACATAGAACTAGAAGACTGCATGGGTAGAAGGCAGAGAAATGAAATCCCTTCCTTCCACCTTGCAGTCCCAACGGTTCCAACAATCCTTTTTCATTCATCTGAATCCTCACTGAATTCTTCTGTTTCTTTCCAGCCCCAGTTTCCCCCTAAACCTTCCTGCCTCTTCTCCTCAGCTCTCAGCATCCCTCTCCAAGGGCCTTTATCATTGCTCCAGCAATGCTGAATTTTGTCTGCGTACTGAGTGCTTCTTGCCTCAGGTTCATCCACAAAAAGCAAGCTTATTTCAAAAACTCTTTGTGCAGCTAACTAAATGCTTGCTGGAAGGCTTCTAAAGTCCTACCTCCTAATCATATGCATACAGTATTTGTCTATTTACAATTTACAATAGTTAAATGCAAAAGAGAGTCCTACATGATTAGACCCGTTAGTAGGAAAAAACTGTGTTATTTTTTTAAAACTGCCAAAATAAGTGTCATTGCAAGGATTTTTATAACCCCGAATCCTTTTAACAAGCAACCTTCATCAATAATTACATATCACTGTGACTCATTTAACAAAAACTAGTGAAAATGCACCAGTGCACAGGAAGAAGAAAAAGGGAAAACTGTGGTATACAGAGGATAGCATAGAAATGTCCCCTAGAAGGCTCACTGACTCACTGACCCGCGCTGTCAAAGCCTGTAGTCCTCATTATCTGAGTTGATCAGCAAAGTTAACATGAGCCAAACACCTGGATCATCTTTTACCCATGAAGAGCTGAGGATGTTACTTTACTGCAGAGTGAGAATGAAACAAAAGCAAAATTAAGGACAGGAAAAGGGGGAAAACAGGATATTTGAAGTCTGAATATATCAAATTTTCTTTGGCCAAAGCAAGGCTTCACTTCAGTTTTATTCTACTATGAACAAAAAGAGCATAAACTGGTACCTTCTTCGCAAATAAAAATAAGAGCTCATATGAAGCTCTCCATTTGTAGTCAGTTGATCTATATGGCATACACTGAAGCTATGGAACAAGAAGAATGTTCAAACATATTTCAGCAAAACTGAAGCCACTTTGTAGAAATGGAGGGTATGATAGTTCAGATTAAAAAAAAAAAAAAAACCACCAAAAAAACCCCCACAACAAACCCTGGCAGAGTCTGATATTCTTTGTGAAAGTTTGGCTCCTATGTACCTCTTTAAAAAGGAGGGATGGAAAATCATGTCAAGTCTTTTAAGCTTTTGTACAGAAAAATATTGCAGCCTAAAATTTTTGCCCCCAATTGCCAAAAAAAAGTCAGAAAACTGTCAGTTTTTATGTCTCCTTAAAAACAAAACAGTAATAATACAGCTTCTGCAAGAGATTTGATTTCCATCTGACATGCTGATAAGGTAGGCTGAGCAGAAATTAGACAGGCCTAGAATGACAAGGGAACAGCAAGCTCCACCACTCATCAAGGTTTTCAACAACCTAAATCCCTCCTCAGAGTTATTAAGCTGATGATTGAAGTAATAGGAACAAAATGTATTCAAAACTGTCCTTTTGAAACACTCCTGTCCAGCCTGTTTCACTGCTGCAGGTGTTCTTAAGAGGCATGATGCCGCTGTCATTGTGTTTGGCTTTTTACATGTGATGTATTATTGTTGTTCTAATGCTTTTCCTGTTAATCTTTTAATTTCTGTTTCAGACACTCTGGAAATTTTTGAAATACAATGCCTACCAGACAAGCTTCTGCTTTAGTATGATTTTACTTTTGGCAGAAAAAAAATTTTAAAAAATCATGCAAACAAGCAAAAACAAATCATACTGGTTCAGCTTCTTAGTTCCATACATCTGAGGGATGTGCGATCTAGTTGTAAGTCAGTTGTAAGACCTTTAAATTGTGCTTTAAGAAGACACATATTTTAATGAAATATCACATATAGTAATAAAAAAGAAAACAAAGGCAGGTTTTTTTGACAAAAGTGTTCTACAAGGATAGAGAAAAATAATCGCAATTCGGTAGGTTGCAAACGGTTTTAAAGTCTATACCCTGAGGACGGCACAAGAAAATCTTTCCCTCACTAGGAAAAGTCTTATCTGTATGAGACAGGATGCTTTACAACACCTGGCGAGCACTGCGCTGAGGAGCAGGACATGCTCAGGCTGCAGATGAAAGCAGCAAAAAAAAGCGGGAGAGTCAGAGGTGCCCAAACTGCAAGAAACCTGGGATCCTGATGTATTCTCCGACTTTCCCCAAGGGAACATCCTGCAACAGTCCTGTTCTTCAACATACCTTTGATGGCAGAAATCTTCCCCAAACACCTGCAGTTATACCTCCATGCCCCTCAAAGCTGCATCCAAGCAGGTAGGCACTCCCTACCTTAGCCCAGGGACCGGGCAGACCGCCCACCTCAGGTAACTCATCCTATCTGACGTGTCCAGAGCAAATCCGTATCTCAGACAGGACTAAGCGCTTCCCTAAACATCAGGACCTTCTCTTTCCCCCCACTTTTTATCTCTAAGTGCAATAAAATAGTGATAATGGGTAATTTACACAGAGAGTGCCTACCTCAGTGTGTGTGCACGGACGGCCTCCGCTGCCTCCCTAGAGCAGAGGCTGACTGCTGAGCTGCGTGGGAGGACGAGGAAGCTCGTTGCTCCCCTCCTGCATTCAAAGCTGTGCAAGATTTATAGGGTTATAGAGATGGAGAGCACGATGCCCTCAAAACATTTCCTTAGAAGTGGTGGAAATAGGCAACGGCTTCAGTCTCTTCTCTTGCAACAGAGCAGATTGTACAAAATCAATAGTTTTATTAAAAAGCAAAAATAAACCTGCCACCAGAGCCTTCCCTTCCCCGCTCAGGTAAATTACAAGTCACGGAAGAGGGATGTTACATTGTGTTTTCTTAAGTGTATACTGATAATTGGTTAAATTAGAAGGAACTAAAACTCTTTAGAAAAGGTTTTCTCTTCTCCTGATTTTAATTTTAAAGGGTAAATTAAAAGTCAATATTCACATCTAGCAGCACAACAAACATTTTAGTGTGTGCGCAGCTTGGAAGGACTCTCAGTGGGCTACATCACACAGAATTTGCCTTTCAGATGAGGATTTTATGGTTGTTGGAATATATGCTTTAATAGAGCTAGAAACATTGCTTAAGTTATTTGTCAGTCATGATTAGCACTGACACAACCGTGCAATCAACAAGCTAACAAGTTCAGCATCTTCAGTGCTATATTATAAACTAAAACTGTTTAAGCAATATAACTCATACCTTGCCTGAACACCTTCATTAAAGAAAAAGTGAAATAGTAAAACTTTCATTTTTATGTATTACAGACTCCATTTAACCATGCTCATTTACAAACTCAGTTGTGTTACTTCTAATATCATCAGAAATAAGTTCATGTTCAAAAGCCACTAACCTCTGCAGTGAAATAACGGAGGGGGAAAAAAGTGGGTTTATTCTAATCTGAAACCTTGTCTGTGACTATAACGCTCCATTAAATCAATTTGGTGCCTCTTTGTCAGGAAAGGTCTGAACCTATTGTTACACAGAAGCCTGCTCTGAAGGGCAGCAAGAACATCACTTTTTGTATGAGTTCTTATCACTTGAGCAGAGCGCTTTAGTCACCTGTACAATAAGTGGTAAAAACAAATTACTGAAGGGATCCAACCTCTTAACTATAACTACACGATACTTTCAGATAAAAATTAAATGAGAAAATAAGTAATAAGATAGCATTGTGAGCAACAAGAATTCAGACTTAGTCTTCACATAGAGACATTAAGCAAAGACCCAAGGTCAGGTGGGCTTTCGCTGGCCAGAACAATAACAGGGAACTCTAAAAAGCACACAATGACAGAGCTCAAGGCTGGTGGCAATACAAAGACAGCATTATATGCTAACAAATTTTCAGGATAAACAATTATATCACGTCACAGATAGAAGTGATTACAGCAAGCATTGAGATTTCAGGCTTTTTGAATTTAATAACAAGAGCTAAGCAAAGCTACAAGAACAGTAAGTGCATATAGTGTACCTGCCAATGATCCAGCAAAACAACAAACACTGGGCTTCCTTGGACTGCAAACACAAACGCTAACATGCTACACCAAGATCATCACACCGGGTTTAGAACCTACATCCCCAAGCCCAGATTTGGGGTTTCCAGAACACAAGAGTTGCTCAGTCACTGTGCGGTGGTGACTGCATCGTGCACAAGCAGCATCGAGTTCATCCCTGGGGCACGCTCAGGTTGCTGGCCACTGCTGTTCTGAGCACCCACCAGATCCTGTGCCATGAACAGCACTCCAAAGAGTCATCTACGGAATCCAAGGCACCTTCTAAGCCATTTGTGACACTGAGCAGTTAGTTTCACCAAAGTTAAATCGCACTGTTTAAATTATTGGCCCGGTCAGTCCAGCCACAACTCCACATCATGTCGATTCCCACCACACAGTGATGCTCCCTCTCCCAAGAGATCTGTCACAGTCAGGAACAACTGGGTACTCCTAGAAGCCAAGGCAAAAGTAACAGCCTGAAATTCCTCGGGTTCATCTCTGTCACAGTTTTCAAAAGTATTACCGAGAAAGTTTGTATACCTACTATTAAAGTGCTCTTTTCTTCTGCAAAGCACCTCTTAAAATGACACCCAGGGGTTCTGCATTTAATGTTTTGCAGAACAAGTTTGCTCAGTCCACAAGTAAAAAGGTATTTTCTTACCACTGGCCACAGAGAGCAACAAACAGTGCGTGAGCAGTGTTTTGCTCTGTCTCCTGCCATTGTCAGCAAGCAGCATTATGCAGTACCAAAACTCGGCCTTTCTGTACACTTGTCTGTTTTTTTTATCCTTATCACCTTTCTACTTCCCCTGCAGATGTATAGACACAACTGAAGACTGCATTTGGTCCTGCGCTTTTCTGACAGCGCATTGCTCCAAAAATAGAAAAAAGCTTCCCCCCCCCAAAAAAAAATTCTCAAAAAAAACCCAAACCCAAACTTCTCAAGTAGTTCAAGTAGTTTTTATGTGGTTCTGTCTAGTTTGCTGTCTTGGGGATGAAAATACATCCAGCTGAATAGTGCTGTCCATATTTCCTTCAGAAGGCCAGCAACCCTAAAGCAGCAAAGCGCACCCTGTTCTGGTGTAATTTTCCCCCCCCGCACACACCTGGAAAGTCCTTGTTTGTTCTCATTCCCTTCAAGATCCCCAAACTGATGTGACAAGTTCATAGGACTTTGCAGTGTCTTGGCTTTAATTCCAAATCAGTTGGTTTTGTAACAGCTCGTGGTGGCCACCAGCCTTTTCAAGAGGGGTCTTGTCAATCTGTGTTGGCCTTTGAAAGTCACAGCTGAAATGCGGTCCTGAATATGATGAGACACAGGGAAAACATTGCAGCTCCCTCCTCTCCACTCCATAAGAGTTCAAATAAAGCAACAAGTTGCAAAAATGCCTTCTCATTTTAATGCCCAAAGAGTATTCTGAGCACAATTAGAAGCAAAAGAAAGAGATTACTTTTTCATAGGTAGGCTTTGGCTGGAACCAAACTGCCTCCAAGACCCTAAATCAAAATCTCTCTGGAATGCAAACAACTTCAAATGAGGTGTTTGTTAGAGAAAGCCAGTCTCCAGGGACCTGCATCACGTTTCAGCTGGGAGCCACTCCTGGTAGTCTGGATGAAGGGCAATCCAAGTGAAGCGCAGCACTTAGACCTCTTCAGGCAGGCAGAGAGGAGCGTCTTTGGCACCAGCCTTGAAGAACTGAGTAGTCACAAATGCTGAAGAACCCTTTGGCTAGTGTGAAGGTTCAATGCCTCAGATGTGCTGAAAAACTACTTTCTTTCAAAGGGCTGCTCTTGACTGTGAAGAATGGTAGACGACGTAGCCTTCAACATGCACTAGGTTTACTTGACCATGAATGCTGCTGCAAAGTGGATGTGCTAAGAATTATTCTTTAACTGCTTTCCTAAATGCGCACATACACAGATCTTGGAGCACTTTGGAAAATACATTTTTATTGGCTCATCAAAAGGGAAAATAAAGTTACTGGCAGCAAGAACTTTACGTGCCCTAGAAACAAGAAGTGCATTAGCATCTTTATTGCAAATGTAATTGGGTTTTTTTAATTTGTGATTGGGGAAAGGGTCACCAGTTAAAATACACCACTGCAAAATTTGCAATTTAAATTTCATTTCACACTGGAATGTAGAAACAGTTTACATAAATAGTATCCATTAATCATTAAAAAGAAAGGTTAGATGTAAATTAGGCTGCTATTATGTTTTCCTGTGATTATTTATGGGTTGGTGATGAAATTTGTTTTCCAAAGGAAGAAGAATTAAGGCTTTTTGAAAGCAAAATCAAACTCTTACAGAAAGTATAAGCTTCAAGCAAGGAAAAGCGAGTACTTATTGATTTGACCCCCAAGGGCAACCACAGAAATACAGAGTTTACTCTTGTTTACCTTTAAGGCAGAAGAAGCCTTTCACTACAGCCAAGTTCAATGTAGCATCCTTTGCACTGCCTCTACTCAGACTGTGGGCAGAGAGCGCTTAATTGTGTCTCGCACGTTCCTCTCTATCAGTGTTATTGCTGTCGTTTTCCTCTTCCTTTTGCCGTTCGGTTAAATTGCCTTCATCTCAACCCGCAAGTTTTGCTTTTTTGTTCCAATTCTCCCTCATCCCACAGCTGGGGGGGAGGGGGAAAAAGGAGGGGAGGGAGGATCCAGCAGCCTGTGGTTCTTTGTTGCCGGCTGAGGCTAAACCTCAACAGCACAGATAGTAGCTGTTTACCCCAAACTTTCAGGATAGCCTTTTTTGAGGCATCCAGTTCCAGAAGAAGGAACAATCCTTACTTTTTCAATGATAATACTAAGAACAATTCTGAATGCTCTTTCAGAAGAATATATCCAGTCAGCAAAGAAGCTAGATGTTCTGCATCCTTTGCAAAACCATTCACGTAGATCATCTTTGCACAAAACCTCAAGAAAAAGTACTTCCCCTTCAAAGATATCCATACTGTACTATGGAATACCATCTAAGGTATATCTTATATGATAGACCAGTGTGGGATACCATACCATGGTATAGTATGGTATTGGCAGGAATATGTTCTGGTTGCAGCCAAAGAGATGATTAGAAGCAGTGCCTTCATGTGACCTGAGACCATGACTACAGATCATAAAAGATTCAGATTTTATGCTAGATCTGAAGATAAGAGGAGAACCTGCTGTTGCACAGGAATTTATTCTACTGTTTTAGGAAACCTTAGGCCAGTTTAAACTAGTTCATCACATTGCTCTTTTTGCACAACTGATGGTTCAATAAGAAATGTTTTCCCTTGGCTGAAAGAGGAATCTTATCTGCTCCTATGCTTTGGAAAAAAATTGTGACCTTTGGAATATCTGAAGCCGATTCTTTTATAATAATGTAACTTCTCTTTTTACAAACTACAGACATCTCTAACTGAAGTTGTCAGCTACGTTTCCAGGATTTGGGGGAAAATCTCTTTTCATGTTTATGCTACATATTAGTACTTTGGTTTGCACTAAAATTAAAACTTGTAGCTTACAAACCTATTACATAAAGTTGTATTAAAATTCTATGACCTATTCTTTAAGCTCACTCTACACAAGACCTTCCTATAAGGATCAATCAGTTGAGTCCAAGCTTCTAACATGGATCAGACATCCCAGACAGTGCAAACCTGTCTATGAATCCTTCCTTGTCCTCAGAGAAGAATGAAATGAGACAGACATAGGAAAAGGATGTAATTGAAGAGTACTTGAATTCTGGACCTCCACGATGGGTGAACCTGCTGCACATCAGTAAGTCATCCTGCAGCCAGCGGGCTCTCTCCAAATGCACCAGGAGGAAGGGTGCAAAAAACAGTCTGTAGTTTCAGGGCTACAGCTTCCAGCTCCTATTACTGCTGGAAGTTTCATATATCAACATATTAGGATTTCACTAGCCCTGAATTCACACTCTTAATTCACTCCAAAAAGTGACGGTCCCATCCTCCCAGGTGAACTTTACGCTTCCTTGAATTAATTCCCACCAAAGAAAGGACTTTCCCAAACTCTCTAAAGAATTTTGAAATAGAATTATAGGTAATAAAAACTGATTGTTAAAGTGACTCAGTATCATTGCTGTTTTAGAATACTTCTTTAGTCACTCATTAATACACAGACTGTTCTTATACACAGGGGTCAAGTCTTTAGTGGCACTCCTCTTTATGTACTATTTGATTTCTCATGGGCCTTGGCTTGCAGCTCTAGCATCATTTAATTTATGATTTACTGGAGAGAGCCTGCTAGCACTTGAAAAACAACAGAAAAATAACAATTGCCGAAATGAAATAATTCAGTATTCAAAAAAATAAAAGAGTGGCTTTTATTCTTTGCAGTCAGTTTCAAGGTTGATATTTTATCCGTTCATGGACTGCCCATGGTAACATGATCTCAAGATATACTTCTGTCTCACATTTGTCAAGTCTTTCAATAGCACATTTTTTCAAGCCTGGCACACTAGACTATTCCCATTTTCATCTGTGTTCTTAAATTAATTGTTACTGCTTTAATACGTGTTATTCTATAAATGGTTTCAACCATAAAGGTTTATGAATGCATCTGCTGAGGTCCCCATAGATGCTACAGAGCACCCCAGGGCTTTTAAGAGTGAAGCAATTTAAACGTCAGCCTTTGCTTGAGGCTGTATTCAAAACTACAGTCAAGGCCTCACCAGCAGAAACTTGTTGTTTCCACTGTGCATATCGGTTATTTCACCTGAGTATTAAAAACAGCAAGAAGAAAGAAAGGCTTAATGGCTTTTGTAATCTCATTGCAAATGCATACAGAAGGAGTGCTTAAGTTCTAATATATTATTGACTAGATGGTTGGCCTGAACTTCTTTCCACTTGTTTCCCCTCCCCCCGATATGAGATGGAAAATGAGGTCAAACCTTATTTTATGTCCCCAGATGAATGGAAAAACACTAATAACTTACCCTATTTACACAGTGAAAAAGTGAATAATCTAATTTAAAATTCCAAGAACAACTGTCAGACAAAACAAGTTTCTGATGTTATTCCTGAAGGACAAGCACCAGCCCTTGAACTCTGTATGTGGTCTTCATTATGGTGCCTTGGCATAAGCCCAGACACTGTCTCCTACAGACACCTCTTAAAAAATGTATGAGAGCCTAGAGAGCCCAACAGGGCAGCAGAAACCTCCTGAATTCTGCATATTAGCATATTCATTAAGCATAATCAATAATTAATATGTCACTTCAATGAAACATACAGATTATGTCTTGGCTAGGACTATTCTGAAAAGATTCATAAGTATTCAGTACATTGTTTACTGTGCAAATTTAATCTCGAAGTAGACATCCTGGCATTAACAGAGCAGGACTTCTCATCCTTTTTCCAACCAACAGGGCTGAGAACTTCCCAGTGGAAGGAGACATCCCCCGAGAGCAAAACCAAGCCTACTGATGACAGACTTATTTTTCTCAGGTATCTTTCACATCTCCTTCAGAGGTAGCTGAGGGGTGACCAGGGATCTCCCAGGGCAGACGCAGGAGTAGCAGTGTAGCACATGGGACGACAAGGGGGCACAGGCAAACACGAGAATCCATTAAGTGTGAGCCCTAATGATGATCATGCTTCTCGCACCTCCAGGAGCATAAAAATATTTAGAAAAAGGGAATCCACATAAAGGAAAAAAATGTCTTCTGAGAACCTACAAAACAACCTCTCTTTTTGGCTATTAGAACATATTCTGACTCTACTAATGTTGAGGCAAGCCAAAGACTTAGCTGCAAGCATCTGTAACAGCAGAGCCTGCATGTACTGAAACAGCATCCAACACACAGCAGTGCGGCTGAGCTCAGTTCCTGTTCCTTTCAGAAGTGCATACCTGAACACCTGCTTCATAATTAAAAAAAAAAAAAAAGCACCAAAAAACCCGCAACGGCCACCGTATCTTTAAAGTGGCAAGTGTAGGCGTTAAAAAGAATCCAAAATGAGCCTTTCCCCTTTTAAGTACAGCATCTCCCTTGTTCCCATCTTCATACAGGATGTAAGTCCTTTTCTCCCTCACTGCATAGCCATGAGCTATCTACTACTTATAGCAGAAAAGTTAAAAATAAATATGCTTTTAATGCATTTTCTATTCTCCATTAAATCTTCATACCAAGTGGGAAGGGTTGCAGAACAGCAGATTGCACACTATTTTGTAGAAATGGTTGGCCATGCTATTCTCAAGTAGAATAGGAGAGGGAAAAGATGAGATGAAAATGTCATTGCAAAATTAAGAATTTCCTGCTCTGCATCTGTCCCCTCCTTTGTGTTTGTCTCTGACTCAATCAGATTTAAGTGATGTTCCCTTGAGTTCCCAAATCATATTCTTATCACTTCAGAAACATTAAAGGACTGTGACACTCACAACAACATTGTCAGTTATTTTTCAACAAATTGTAATTTAAAGTGTGGTATGAAATGTTAATGTCTGAGATGGAGAACGCTACAGAAAGATTATATAACACACTCAGGTTTTTCCTCTAAAAATTCATTTCCATTGAATTATTAGCTTTTCAGAATGAAATAATTCTGAAAGGTGATTTAATTTCCCCGCGAGCTATTGGTCTTTGCTTGAAATGAGATATTGGGTTCTGTCCCTGATGATTAATTTGGGATGTGATGAATAGCATCAGATACAGAACTTGTATTTTGCATATATTAATAATATTAGAATTCAGGCATTTTTTCCCCATCTCAAAAAATGTTATGACATCAGGAAAATAAGAAGAACACAAGTGCATTATTTAAAAACATGATTTATGACAAAAATAACCGAATTAAGAGTCCAGTCCTGAAACCACTAAGCAAGGCTGGGCTGTACAATACCTCTATACTAAAAACTTTACCTAGATAAACATTTGGGCTTGGATGTTATTTGCCTTTTGCTTTTAAATTTTTATACTCTTCATTTGCTATTAGCAAAATATTTTTAAAAGGCTAAAAGATACCTCCAGCCATCACTCCAAATTAAATTGGATGCTACATTATGGTAAATCATCACGCACGACCAGACCCCCATACTGCATTCCAAACTGCTAACTAAAAGAACAAAAGTCTTCAAATAAGGAAAATTATTAAGCTAAAAATACTTTCATTTTCATTTAGCTGTAACTGACAGTGTTTAAAAAAATCAGAGCAATTTACCAAAATAGTTTTCCTCTCTATGCCTTCTTTAGAACAAGATCCCCCACCTTACTTTTTTGTTCCATCTAATACATACTCTGCATATCAATATAAACCAAGAATCAGTCAATAGCTAGTTCATGCCTCTGTTGCCGTATGATTATGGCTTACTGGCTTTAAGACCAGAGTGGACTCATTTTTATAACCCAAATGGCACTCCATACACCTTGAAGACCCCACAATTTCATTCAGCAATTTCCTCCCTGTAACTATAACTTCTCGTTCAACACACATATGCATTTACATATTAGCTGCATATTCAATTCAGATCTAAAGATATCAAGTGGCACAAATTTCACCACAACCCTAAGATAAGTTGTTCCCGTAGTAAACTCACTCCTGGGTAAAATCTTGGAACTTATTCTTAGCCCTAAATTGTCTAGCTTTACACTTGAAGTAAACAAATATTTGTCTAGAGAAAGACAATAAATCGGGGGGTTTAATGTATGTTCTATTATATAGAGTCATCAGTCACTGTCAAAAAAACAAGAGCCACAAGCATGTGGGTGAAGAGCATCCTCACCTTGTTTTTGGCCAACAGCAACAAAAGCCTGGCACTCATGTGCAAGATGCAAATAGAAGTGAAGGCGGCAGCATGTTGCAGAGCCAGAGGTGCAGTGTACTTGTAAATAATCCATGTCTTTAGATATTACGTCAAACGAGGAGAGTCTTGAGTTAGAAACATCTTCAGAAACACCTGGAAAGAAAAAGTGTATCATTTATTCCAAATAGTTATACATAAATTCTTTTTCAAAACCCATAACTGCATATTTTAAAGTGAAACGGAAATGTTTAGACTTCTTCCAGGATTCCTGTTCAAAACTCATCTCAACACATACAATCACAGAACGGGTTGGGTTGGAAGGGACCTTAAAGATCACCTAGTTTAAATCCCCCTGCCGTGGGCAGGGACACCTCCTACTAGACCTAGAGTGCAGTACCAGAGAAGATGTTTCACTATCAATAAATTTTACTTAGCAAAAAAAAGTGAAATCATGTTTGTATTTCTAAATACAAACAATCACCTGCAAGATATATTTTTGGGTAAAATATATCTTCAGTTTGTGGAACAAGAGGTTTAATATTAAACATACAATTTTCATGGATTTCCATGACCCATTGCACTATCTTCAGATACATTAACCTTAAATAGTTTGTCTGGTTCCCACAGTATTTACATAACTGTCTCTTATTAATATCTAAGCAAAGTCTATTGACTGTCCATAGAGGCAGATCTCCTTTTTAAATTACAGAAATGCTATTCTCATTTTTCCAGACAGAGCACCTGGGAATTTCTGCTGGTGATGCAGAGACTTCAAACATCGAAAACACGAAGTAGTTTTGCTCTCTGTGTATTTAAAATAAATATAGCACATATTTAAAAATATAAATTAGGGAAATGCTCTTGGAATTAAATTTTTAAGTGGTAACTAGAAAAATTATTAAATTAGACCTCTGTAATTGAGTTAATTATCCCGCTACATTTCTTTAACATAAACTTGATAGCTGTTTTCCAGTTATATTTTAGTCTCTCTCTCTCTCTCCTTGATTAAACATTATGCAGCAACATATGACAGTGCAAAACTTGAGTTGCAATGATAATTATAATTCATTAAATATTGATCAAATTACATCTAAAATTGCTCAGATGCCATTCATTTGCTAATTATAAAATAAAATTCCATAACATGAAAATAACTGAGTAGCTGTATACATAAACTACATAAACTAATAAAATGAAAATATGAATGCGTAACAATATTCTCAGTAAGAAAAAAGTTCTACTTAAATTAAAAACTGTACTTTGAACAGGATGATTATCCCTGATACTGCCCTTGAAAGCCTGCCATTTGACTGCTGTCACCATGAAGTGGTTTGTGCTGGGCTGACCACTAAAACGAATGACAGATGCTCTCTTTAATTTCTCTCCCAAGGAAGAGAAGAATGAGAGAGAGACCTACGGATTGAAAAAGAAACTAAACTACTTTAATGAAATATTAGTAGTAGTATAATAATAGGAAAACAATGAAATAGATACAATATATACAAAACCGTATCAAACTCCCAGGATGATGATTACATCACCAGCAGGCATCGGGAAAGTCCTGGATTCAGGAACACACAGATCAGGATCAAAGGCAGACAAACATAAATAGTTCTCCTCAAACGTTGGCCAATTAAGAAAGAGGGCTGATCCCTTTGATCCCTCAGCTTTTATACTCAGCATGAGGCAGATGGGATGGAATAGCCCGTTGGTCAGTTTTGGGTCACCTGTGCTGTCCACTCCATCCTGCAGGTGAGACCCCACTATGCTCTTCCCCTTCATCCAGCTTGCTTGTATGCAAGTATTGGAAGGTCATACTTTTCCTTTTCCCACTTTTTTTCTTTCTTATCTTCTTATCTGAAGAAGATTCCAGACTTGGGATGACACTAAGGGTATAAAAGAGAGTTTGGAGGAAGATTCCTCCTCGTGGTAGTTGGTAGCATGGCAGATAGGCTGTTTTATGTAGTGCTAAATTTTCACAACTGTGTTGTATTTCTTTCCTCCCTCTGTGAAATAATGACACCCATAAAAACTTGGACTGAAAGATTATCTAAAATTATTACAGCAAAATATAATCTAAGGGAGAAAAAATAGAGTACTAGCAATGCATAGCAACACTATAATGAAAACAAGCAGATGTTTCCACTGAGACTGCCAACTTGAACATGTGCTATTATTTCTTAAAATTAATTATTTTTCCACATTCTTTTTAAGTTTATATATATCTTAGATGTAACTACTTAGAAATGTTTGGATTTACGTCATGATGTCCTAAGAACTGTAGCTGGAGTCACTATAGCAAAATATATCTCAATGAACAATTAAATCTAACTTTATTGTTTACAGATAAATAGCAGATTATTATTACAAATAAATAGTGGATTATGAATAAATTCAAGACTGCAACTTATCTTTGTTGTTACACATTACAGTTGCTGGCAGTTATTTTTAAGTTTAATTATACACAATGGGAAACAGGATAACTAACAGAAATTGAAGTTGATTAAATAAGATTTTTCAGTAGGCTAAGTTCCATGGTCTGATTCTTATTTATACCATAGCCTTTTCATTTTATACTGACAATAGATGTAATAACTAGTATAACAGATCCTCAAATACTTGTATAAATTATACTAACAGAAACTACAAGCCTGCTTAATATGGGGGTAAATCATCTTTGAAAATTGTAATAGATTGCTGGAGCTGAAAATCTCATTCGAGTAAAAAAGCTTTCAGATAATAGAGGATCGAGCAATGGGTTATAATCAGTGAAATTATTGTACGTTATATTAAGGACATGGACACACTACAAAAACTTCAGCTGTCAGGGTGTAATTAAGGAATGATACTATCTTCATCAGCCTTGTTTAAGCAAATGAAACAGCAAATACTACGAAAGAAAGATTAGCATAAGCAATACAAAAGCAAATATTTCCCATCAAAAATAGAGGTTGATTTTTGTTACCAAAACTCTGCATTAAAATAACTCAACCTTCTTTCCTCTTGCTGGTGGCAAACCCAATGCTGTCACGCATGACCGAGACAGCCCTCTGCCTACGCGCCCCCAAGAAGAGTCACAGTTCAGAATTTGAGATTGAAATAGAGATTGTGGTTTTTTAATATAACAGAAAATGACCAGACTGGGATGAGAAGTCCAGCACAAGTTTCAGTTTACAGACGGAAAGCTTTAACAGCAATTTACAGCAAGGCTGAATTAACTTTCCCCAAGTGTCTTGAAATGGCACGTGCAAAGCTGCCGCAAGAGGCTTGGGAACCAAGGGAAGATGGTGTCAGGAACGCATCAATGCACATAATTTAGATGATGTATCAATGTGACATACAGATAGAGGAGTCCTAATTGCATACCAATAAGGAAAGAAAGCCTGTCTATACATTTTCATACTTGGAATAATAATCTTTTTAATTTTACATGTTACTTTGAAAAATACATTAAAAATACTCTATTGAACTCTATTATACTCTATAAGATATAAAGTATATTTCTATGGAACTCTACTTGAAGTTTATATCTTACCTTCTATAGAGTTTATTAGTTGTATATCCATTAATTTTTTTAGGGCTTTTTTTAGGGATCTTATGAAAAAGATAATAACTAGTAAGGTCACTAAGATCTGTCTCCTCCTACCTGTATGCTAAACTTCATAGCCTGAAATATTTTCAAACGCATTGTTATCTCTGTATGTCCAACCTGTGTAATGTTCATTTTAGGACTACTAATTGCATAATAAATGCTACACTATTTTCTGGTGCTTCCTCTATTGCTAGACAAGAGAAAAAACTGAAGAGACCTTAGTGAAGAAACCTTTTTTTTTTTTAAAGGTCATCGTTATTAATAGCAGAGATTATCTTACCAGGTTATCAATGTTCAACAGCACTATTTGATTAAACGTCATTCTAACATACAATGACTATAAAACAAGCTTTTCCAAGTCACCTTTCTGTGGGTAATAGATAGAAATTCTTAAATATAGTTAATGGCTGGGTATAACCATCTGTATTATCCATATTTTCCAAAGCCGCAGCATTGTGACATGTAGGATGATACATCTGTGTCATTGATGTTAAGTAAGCATTTATGTCTTGGGAAAGTACAGTTTTCTGTTTTTCATTCACTGTAGTATAAGAGTCTAATGGCAAACAGGTAATCTGGCATCCATTAAATGCGTAAATTATGTAGTCATTTACAGACATGAAACAGCAGACAAATCTGTTAAGCACTTTGGTAAGACTATAATTTGAAAGCCATGACATTATCAAACCTTTCCACAGTTCACCACAGCTAATGCATTCAAATCCAACACAGTAAATTTGTTAATGCTGTCAAATCCAGTTTATTCGACACTGCTTATCTGCCAGGGGCAAATGTTTACATTTATCACTCCTTCTGAGACACCCCTCTGGTTTCATTGGGAGGGGGGATGTTGCCCTTGTAGCAGGGAACAGAAAGTTCCAAAATTTTAGCACGTTTCAATAGAAAGAAAAAAAGAACAGATTGTTCAGTTTTGCTCTCGGTTAGCAAGTTAACTAAAAATTCTGACAGAGGAAGGCTCAGTGATTTAAATAACATCTCAATCATTAATCACTCAAAATTACAGATAAGAGAGTTGAGGGCTGCATGAGAAAGAATCAGGCTGCAACTGAAGCTGGTATTCAATTAAGTAAAACTCTCATGCATCAAGGGGAACATTTGGGAGATTGTTAATGCTTCCATTTTTACATATGTTTCTCCAAGCCATTGTTTTAAATTTATACCAAGACAAATTTAGCAAGGTTTCCAGTCCTTATGTAAGCTGGATAAATACAAGAACACTTCATGTTTAAAATCCAATTTTTTAAATTATGCTACATTTTCAGCAACCTTGAAAAACCTAGAGCAGTTATCATTCCTTCCAGTATATTACTGGAACTTTGAATAAAAAAAAAACCAAATAGTTATCTAGTTCACCTAGTACAGGGTCCTGAGAGACAAGAAAATATAACAAGAAAAAGAACAGCCCTGTCCTCCCTCCATGTGCTTCCGCTTGTTTGCCTTAGTCCATCCCAAATAGCCCACAAAAAACTTGAACCGTGCAAGCGATCCATCACTGGTACCACGACCATCGCAGAGTTGTTCCCACCTCCATCCTAACCATGCCAGATCCCACCTGAGTGTCCAGCTCATGCTCATTTACCTCCAGATCTTGATTCCTAAACTGACTCTTGCTTGAGTAATTAAAATCTCAAGCCTAGTTTACGTAGAGTTGCATGCACTTCTTTAAAGGAGGTATTTTTAAGTGGAAAAATATCTATCAGAAAAGCCACTGAAATCCAACTTCTAGCAGGAAAGCCTCAGTTTGCAAAAGTTAAACTGATGCAGCATTTTCAAGCCCACATTAGAACAAAGTGAATGAAGCAGAGTGGTTATTCTCTCCAGTCAGCCTGTGCATCTCTAGCCTGTGCTAGATTCGTCAGCGTAGAGATATCCAAGTTAGTTTAAGTGCCATCTAAGACTGTGCTCCTTCCTTCTCACAGAGTATACAGGCTATGTCCTAGTAGGTTATCATTTTCCCAATTAACTAAGATATCCAGCTTCTTCCATCTGCTCAGATTAGCAGCCAAGATCGCATCCTGTATGGTGGCTAAAGCAAATTCTCATTTTCTGGTATTTTCAGCACATATCTCACAAATACATTGGCATTGGTTTTACAATCTTACTGTCTGCAAGACTTGCGACATTCTATATTAATAGCAAATATTCATAATAAATCCACCTTATCAAGCTCACAATCCCCACTTAACTTTGGTCCACATATAAAATTAATAAATGCTTCTGCATTAGGATGCTTATCCAATGACCTCTAAGTTTAACCAAGTACCTCTAAGCAATTTCAGAAGCTGATACTGCCAGAGAGGCTATGTTTTCTTCTTATTTATGTGTGGAGTTTTCTGGGTTGGGGGGGAATAACAGTTTTTGACTTTTCACTGAAAGTGAATAGGAGTAAGAAAATGTAGTTTCAAAGCTGAATTTGTATCAGGGCACAAATTTCTCCATGGGTACTCAGATTGAAGGCTTTCTTTCCCAGAAAAGCATTCTCTTTTGATCAAGATGTCTCACTTTGGGTGTAGAATGGCACCAACTCCAGCTTTAGCTCCTTACCGTTACATGGATAAAAATTACGTGTGCATCCATAAAATGATAACAAACACTCACTACAAGTTCTGGAGCCTGCACTGCTGAAAGCATTACTGATGATGTAACCACCTCTGTATCCTTGAGCTTAGCATAGGATTTGTGATGACATGGACCTTCTAGTGAACATGACATTTACTGATGACTTCCAAGGACTCCTGAGAAGATCAGAGATTCTCAACACATTTTAGATATAAATCACTGTTTTTCTCAATATATTAAGACGTGTCATGAGCTTCTTTCTCAGACTGCTTTTCAAGGTTCCCCTTTGTTACAAGCCTGATGTTCTTCCTCATATCCTGCCATCTGAAAGTTGCGAGTATAAAAATAATTGAAAAGGAGATTAAATCTATAGAGATCCTCCTTGTTTGTTGTCTATTAAAAAAGATCTCCGGCAGATCTACTTCAAAAGAAAAAGCAGATCTACATCATTAACCTGTACAGAAAGGATTCTATAGGAGAACAGAAGCCATTATATTAGTGGGCAATTAAAACCCTCAGATATGTTTCATACCATATTCTATGCACGTGCCAATATCTAAGCATCTGCCAGATAGCAGGTGGTTTGCAAATCATTATCTTTTCAAATTATGTTGCTAATGGCATGTGTGAAATGACTGAAAAATTACATGTTTCACCTTCTCCATCATTAAAATAAAATAAATTGCTGCCATACATTACCTAAAGCTCGAGAGCCATAAAGCACTGGCAAACCTGGGTTTTCTGCTCTCCACCCTACTCCATTAGACTTGCCTTCCCCATTAATGGTGAACAATACAGTCTGTGATATTTGACTCTTATGCCTTCTCTCTACTAGGAATAACTAAAGACCACCAAGAGCATTAGCACCAACTAATTCTCAAATGGAGCACAGCCTATTAATTAGGAACAATCAACCAATTTTCTGAAGGGTATTGACAGATAACACAGTACGGCTATAAAAATAGTGAGATTCCTGTAAGAATATAGGGACATAGATGGAAAAATAAACCCAAAAAAACTGGTAAACAAAGCATAATCAGAACTACCATTTTTGCTTTACACTGGAGTGGCAAAGTGCCTAATTAGTCAAATATCAAAATATGGACAAATATCTTGGGGATTTTGATCATGCTTTAGTTGAGAGCTCACAGTGGCTGCTTGCTCCTAGTTCTCAGAACAACTCAGCAAATTAGGAATTTAACATCTTTTCTGCAAGCTTAGCGTAGACAGCATGTGGTGAGCAAACACGTGTCCTTCCAAGTTGCATTGCCAACAGCTGAAGCTTCTGAGAATAAATCACTTTTACAAAGTCCTCGGTTTGGATGCCCAGGTGCTGAGCATGGCAGCTTTTGTTCTGCTTTTTCCAAACCAGCACACCTACCAGAGCCTGCTGGGAAATACAGTTATTTGAAAGCATAAAGGATGCATCCAAGACTGTCCTGTTCCTCTTCATTCAGAGGAAGACCATTTCCATGGCAATAGATGTCCTGGCTAAAACCAGCCACTAGCTCAGAGGGAAAGGTCAGTTTCTGCCTTATGAAGTGAACATGGTGCTTAGAAATCTGGTTTATACCCTGTATAAATGTATAGACAAAGGGAGAAACCTACAGCCCTGTATAACCACTCCATTAGGAAATTACCTGAAAACAAGTGATCTTTAAAGATCATGTTAAAGAAACGCGGCTTTCAGGGTCTCCTCATATTACAAATAAAAGTGGCAGAAGGGACACATGCCCTATCATAAAATCAGGTAGCTAGCAGTTAAGGATTTGGATAGGAGGCTGACTTGATTTTGTGCTTGAAAAGTTTTCTGAAATAAATAAAATTAGCATGGAAAGAAATATGAACTGTCTTGCTTAACAGAGTTCATATTTTTTTTTTCCATTCTAATTTTATACCACTTCTATTAAATGAATAGTTGCTTCAAAAATTCATACTGTTTCCAGATCCTGAGTATTCTAGGTGATTTGAGACTTCCAGATATTCTACATCAAGATAACTGCCAGCTAAAATGACGGATGAGCAATGCAAAACTGTTCATAAGTACTGGAGGATAGCTGTTAAGTGCTTTAGCTCTGTAACCTTCTGGCACAGCCAATAAAGACAAAACAATAGGGAAGATTTGCTATACAAAGTAGCTGTAAACAAGGCGGTAGTCAGTGAAAAAGCGTGCTGCAGTGCAGACACAAACTCAAGTACCATGCAATTCAGAGATATTTCTATTTTGCTACCTAAAACAAATATATAAAAATCATAACCAATTCAAACTATATATTTTTTTTTTTCATTTTAGAGGACTGGTATATTAGCAAAACCTTGTAGTTTCTAAGGACTTCATACAGATCTCACACTGTGAATTAAAACACCATAGCACCATTTCTGACTACCATTATATTTTGACTGTGTCCATCCCTTATTGCCTTTTCCATATTACGCGGTAGCATCAAAAGATCTGCCTCATTTACTTTAATCAAAAGTTCCCTGCAAGTATCTCTAGTTAGTATTCAGTCTACGTGAAGCACTGTGGCAGGAGCAGACGCATCCACATCTCCCAGCTTTCCTGTGCATCGACAAGGACGGAGGCTGTGATGTGGCAGCTGGAGGCACCTTCACTTGCTTACTTTCCCACCACTGGTGTCATAGGGTGGCTGCTGCAGGGTACACTGTCTGCTTGGGTGCAGAATGACATCCATTTCCCCCCAGTGGCAGAAAAAGGGAGGTGGGACCCTTGGTCAACAGGCAGGGTCCTCAGCCAACGGGGTTTCTCAGCCCCAGGGAGCCCTAGGACATGACCAAGAGATGGCCACAGTTCGAATCCAACCAGGCTATAAAATGCCTGCCCCCCCGGCTCTATCCCCCTTTTCACCCCAGAGACCTCCTTTGAGTGGTTCTCCCCAGAGCAGCAGGTCTGTGATCGGAAGCCCTCCCTTTGGATCAAGATGCCATCCAAAGGCATCCAGGATTGAGTGCCCTCACCCCCGGCCTTGGTGAGTGAACACATCTTCTGGATATCCTTGAGTGAGCCCTTGCCCCTTTGGGGTGAGCCATTACACCTTCTCGCCTCGAGCGAGAGGCTTTCCTTGGTGTGTGAGCGTGTGTACACTTTGAAATCACCATTCTCGTGTGTCGTTGTGCTTACGTGTTGTGTAGCAATAACTTCCCTAACGGGTACGTCAAACCTACCATTTGTTGAATGTTACCGGAGCGTTACTTCAGCTACCCCTGTTGTCTCGTTGGTCTCGGCTGTTTGGATTTAGTTACAAATGAATGTTTGTAATGTTAGTCAATCCCTTTTAGCTCTCGCATGCTGTCAGCAGATGCAGTAATACTAGACACGCTTTGTCTGAGATGCAGGCCCCTAACTGCTTTTCCTGTACCCACACACGAGGCTGACAGGACCAGTGGTGTTTCCAGCACAGCTGCTGTTGTGCAGGTCAGCAATATATCACATTTCAGCACGTGCGTTACGGCCTTTTCAGACAGTCTCCTCTGCATTCCCACTGTCTGCAAAATTAACCTTAATTTCCCATCTAGGGCTGTAATTTAATGTTGTTGATTACATTAAGGAGCTGTCCTTCACAGTTAATGACAGATACAAATATGCAGTAGAGAATATACATCTACGATAAAATATTTTAAAACTTTTAAGTGGCTTTAAGTCCAGGAAAACCCTTTAAAAAATAGATTTGGTTTCCAGAAAACAGTCACTTCAGAGGACAGAGTAGCTGAAGGCCACATTTTTAGTGGCATTTACCTAACTAAAGATGCAGACAGATTTCAGGTTAGGAACCTGTTAAGGTTTTCCAGAGTATTTAAATCTGCATCTTTATTTATGTTAGCACTTGTAAAATTTTCTCCTCTGTCATGTTTGAAAATGTAATTTCAGCTTCTCATTCATTCAGGCATTCTGAAACAGGTACCTGCTGTGAAGAATGCTTGTGAAGCAGTTTAAAAGGTACTTATATAAAATAATAAAAATGCATAATGCTATAACAAGTACTCCGAGATTGTTATTTAAGCTGAAATCACTTTTGGCATTAAAATTTTACAAATAGTTTCAAATTTCTTTATATCGAAGATGCAGGGTGTGATATTTTCATATTCATCACTATAGCAATCAAGAGTCCGTGATGGTTGTGTTAAGCATCGTGATTAATGCATTTTGGTCCATCTAATGACCACTTTGTATTTCTTGTTTCAGCCTACAACCTTCCCTCCTGTCTATCTGAAATTTTTATGTCAGAGGCAGAGAATGCAAAAAAAGCACAGGAATAATCTCACCAATGACCATATCTCCTCCAAAGTCAAATAGTTTTCCCCAGTGGGTAGCTGAAAAGCCTCAAGAGGCGGGAAGTTGGGGTAGGGGGGCGGAATTAAACACATAAGGATATATATAAATATATAAAATACATAGGGAGCAGTGCTGCCGATTTTCATCATCCTTCACTCACAAAATACTTCACTTGCTAAAAATTATACCCTAGAAATAACCACGAACAGAAGTGAAGCACGGCACACCAACCTCTGCCTCACATTTCTCAGCTGGTGACATGCTTATTACTCAAAGATCATGAACTATGACCTCTTGCTTCTAACACTATGTTTAGAGCCTTCTGCTCAGCTTGCCAGAGGTCGTCTTAAACACTCTCCGAAATTCTTTCTAGGCAGAGTTTTCATTAAGGTGTACATGAACGAGATGAAACTGAGAGACTGAAAACATACCTTTTTCCTATCACGGGGCAGAGTTTGATCCTTGTACTGCAGAAGGTACCAAGTTTCAGGATTAAAACATGATTTAGAAGGGACCACGTTCCTCATTGCTAAAAAGTAAAGAGAAGTCTTTTTGGTAAATTGAAGGACACCTTAGCTTGGGTTTGTCTTTTAATTTCAATCTACAAGTCCCTATTCCTCCTAAAAAAGGATGTAGAACCAGTTTTGCGTGTTAGTAGATGCTAATAGCACCTTCATATTTATCCATTCTTTCCAAATTAGCTAAAATTTTACTTATGCAATTGATTCACCTGCTGTAGGATGTTAAGCCAATGAAGAATTTCACCTTCTTTCTGTCTGAGGAGGGCTGTCCTTCCATGAATCCAGTCTCGCTCCAGGCTTCCAAAATTGAAATCATACTAGCCAAGAACTGCATGACCAGCTTTATTCAGAGGAATAACGTGACGGAGCGATGCACCTTGCTCCAGGACAGCTGCAGAGATCATCTCGTTCTTACCTCATCAAGGTCAATAGGAATTAAGTCGATGGCAAGAAGATAGCTTTGTGCAGAGATACATATATTTCAGTGATGGCAAGCTAAGAACTACAAAAACATGTGCTATAGATAGGAGTCCAAGAAACGGGGAAACAATCTGTGGGTAATTTCAGCCCCTGGGGAAAAAAAAAGGAGACGTATGCAAAATTTTTACCTTGTTAGCAGTTCTTAAAAAGTAAGAAAACAAATCAAAGGGTAATGTATCAAGGCTTGGAGAATGACTACGTCTCTACACCAAATATGCAACTTGCCTTAGAGAAATGCAAAGTTTGTA
>JAOXJK010000004.1:6380074-6428685 GCA_025774025.1 Xenus cinereus
CATTGGAATGGGCTGCCCAGGGAAGTGGTTGAGGCACCATCCCTGGAGGTGTTCAAAAGACGGGTTGACATGGTCCTTAGGAATGTGGTTTAGTGATTTTTATTGCTTTTTTTTTTTTTTTGTCAGAGTTACGTTGATGGTTGGACTAGATGATCTTTAAGGTCCCTTCCAACCTAGACGATTCTATGATTCTACTTTAAAACACTATATTGTTAGAATATCATCTCTAAACCTCTGGAATGTAATTTGGATTTCAAAACCCTGATGAGGTTTCACAGTATTAGCTGCAGTACTTTAGTGTAAATCTTATCTCAGATATACTTATTGTCCCTCTGTAGCTGAGCACAGGATTTCCATTCACTCTTGGTCATAAATCTACCATGAATCGCTCTTTCCTACCATAATCCCTCCACCATACTCCACTTTCAGAAGGCTGCAAATTAATTTGGGATTAGAGCTATTATAAAATCCAGTATTGCTGCATAAACCTACAACCTATTGAACAGACAGCAAGTTTTTAAATTATTAATCATCATTTTCAGCTTCCTGGGAGCAGGAAACAAGGTCATTTTATGGGCAGAAGGTAAGATTCCCTATTTATTCTCCTTTAATTTTTCCTCCTGTTATCTAAGCTCTCCTATTGAAAATCTAAAACAAAGTTTTTATTTTTACCCTTTCTGATGCTCCAATATATCACCATCCTGGGGTGAAAATTTCTACCAAGACTGATAAATGATTTTGCTCTATGGTCTTGCCTTTTTTCCTACACAGGCTGACTGCTGAAAGGAGTTTGGATGGCACATCCAATTATGGCACTGCAGAGAAGAGCTTTTTACCAGGAGGAGAGGAGAAAGGTCAGATGCCATGATGAAACTGCGCTTCTCTCCACTGGGTTAGCTTGAGCTGCCCTCCTTAACTCCACAAACCTTTTTTTAAATCTCTTCTTGCTTCTTTCATCAGCCAAAACGGGTAGAAAGCAAACATCTCCCCAGATGCTGAAGGCAGTGAGACTTACCATCTGGAAATGTCAAGCTTCTTTACTCCAGCAGAAAGGCATCAGGTGCCCAGCTGAGTTAGCCCAAGGACACACCAAATTAATTTTTCCATTTATTAGCCTCATAAATATGTCTGAATACTGCCACTCCTTGCATGTAACAGTTTATATGCATTGCCGCCCATAGGAATTTAATGAGCTCTCCATTAAGCCCTGAATTCCCTTAACTTTGACGCTGGGGCAACCACCACACTCGCCAGAGTTCCCCTAGCGATTTTAGGAAAAGATTTAAACCTTTGACCTGTGTCTATTTTCATTGACATTAATAAAACCCTGCCCAACCATTTCATCAAAATTCCAGGGAAAACACACCGAGAGAGTTTGGTTGCTTGTTAAACTTGATCTCAGTCACTCATTAGTCTGTGTGCATTTTTATTTAAAAAAAAAAAACAAAAAAAAACAACAAACATATCACACATACTGACATAAGTAATAAATCCCATTAAACCTCAAAATAAACTCCAAGGGGAAAAGATAACCTTTCGAATAAATGAGCACTGCTTCAGTTACCCAAAAAAACCCAAGGTGTATAATACGGGAACCATGACAAACCACACTAGCACTGCTCAAACTCAGCAGGAATTAATCACGTTATGCTAACTAGAAGGGCATCACACACAAAAAAATGTTATTTTTTTTTTTTTTACTTAATTAGCATTGCCTACTCTTCCTTCCACTGTTGCATCTCATCCCTTTGTTTCCCAGTGTTGGCAGAGCGCTGCTCGTTTCCTTTCCAAACACTCACCCTTACCTATGCTCCTTACCTAACAGCTCCAAACATCAGTCTAATGAGTCTAAGGCTATCTCTGCACTTGCAGAGGGGTTCTTTTATTATTTTGTTACCCAACAGGGATGATCCAAAAGCACTGACCTACAAATTCAGTGTGAGTCTTAATCAATAGGCTCAAAAATATCACAAAACAAAATGTGAAACTGCAGCCTGACCTATGCTACTGCTTCCACGAGCCAAGATTTCACTTTCTGAGTCAGCTTAGGAAGCAACAGCAGTTTGGTGGTGTAGGAATTGACCTGTCCATCTTTGGGGTTCCCACACAAGCAACCTCACTGAGCTTACACAAAGAGCTGTGTAACTCTTCAGTCTTCCATTCAGGAGCTGAGCAAAAGTATAATTAAAAAATTAGAGTGAGGATAATATAAAATTTAATTTATTGTTGTCTTCTCCTCTGAAATTAAATACCCAAGGGCAAAAACTACAAGTAAAACATTCCTTTTAAGTTCATACACAACATTTTGGGATTCTTGTAAGGGAAAGAATGGAAATTAAGAGTTGGGGGTAGATTCACAGACCTGAAGGGAAAGGAAGACGACATGCCAGAATTTCATCTTTTTCAGGGACATAAAAAATAGGTCAAATATTATCCTACGCCCAGGTCTAAATCCCATCTTCTCTAAAAGCATGAGCCCTTTGGCATAGTCTCAGATGCATTTGTATGCAAGGAGGCTACTGCTAATATTGCTTAACTTTACGTAAAGAAACATCAATTGCAGAAAGGAACTAGAATGTGGACAAGTATTCCTCCTCTAGGCAAGAAAACCAGCATTTAAGCTACATTTTTAGTACATCTTCAAGTCCTCAAAATGAAAATGTTCAATTTTTCGTATCTGTGGGAGCTGGGATGAGGCATCCTCCAATAGCTCTACCTCTCACCATTTTGCCTGGGAGCACAATGGGACCTTTCTGTTCTGTTCCTAAACTGTGGGCAGGAACTTCGCAAAGATGAAAAAGGTAATTAGAAAGTGTTATTACCCTTTGCATTATTGTCACAGCTGAGGCATATACATATATATAAAATTAGCTGTTAGGGACTTAATTTACTCAGAAAGAGAATAGTCTCTTCTTTTTGTTAGAAAACTCACCAATCTTGCTGGAAGTCTTGTTTCCACTCGATTACAAATCTCCCATCAACTTCCCTGGGATCTGGAGTTCTTCTCTGCTTTTATGGAAATTGAAAATGATCATTACCAAGCGGAGAAAGATGATATTTTGAATGAATTATAGTAAGTGCCACATTTATTTTGATAGATGTAAAGGAAGTACCACTTTAGGAGTGGAGCATTAATCTGTGCTTAGTTTTAATGTAAAACCTCATAGCTTTTGAGATAAATTTGGTAGGAAACAAATCTGGTAGGAAAAATGAGCTAATCCTACCACAGGGATAGTCTTCAGAAATGTATCTGCATATATGGCAGCAGGGCAAGGTGAGAAACTGTTCTGTAATATTCTGAAATGGGATATGAGACAGAAGCTAGAAGAAAGAACCCAAAATTATACATTTTAGGTTTCAAATAATTCTGGGACTTGTGCCTGCAATAATAAATAAATACTTTTTTTTTTTTTCCCTTTGGGTTTTTTTAGTTCAGTAATTCAGGTTTATTCTTTAGCAGCATGTCATCAGAAGAAAATCTGGGATTTACTTTGTGGCTATGCCAGTGCAATTTACAGGTAGGTTATAATGCTGGAAACAGGCTCCTGTTTTGTTTTCGCTGATTTGTTTTAAAAAGATCACAGCCTGTCCAGGAATTTGAAACTGCTGAGTCCAAATCTTAGCAATTCATAACCTCAGAGCAGGATGGATGATGCACCTGGGAAGAGCCTTTTCCTGCTCTTCACGTCAGCCAGGGCCCAAACATCTAGCAGCTCCTTCAGGAATTTAGTTGAACCTTCAAAGACCTTATTTTCCACAGCAGAACTGAAGATCGTAAGGAGGGAGGGAGGGAGGAATCGTGCACTGTGAGCTAGGAGTTGCTAATTTAGAAGTAGTAATGAATTTGCTAAATTTCTCTCTGGAAGTTTAGTGGTCTTATTATGTTCAAAGAGTCCAGTCCTTTGATATTACTTTCATGCAATAAAATACAACAAAGAGATTATTTTTGTTGTTGCTAAACAGAGGGTTTAATAATTGCTTGCTTTATTTTGCCCTTCTTATTGCACTCTCACAGTGGCCCACAAGCTAAAAATAAAAATTACGATTACAGAAAGGACAGGAGTACTCTTTAATATCTGCTCTTGCCCAAATTGGAAATTTTATCTAAGACAAAGGCAAGATAAATTGTACCATATTTCTTTTTCCATTTGAAAAAGGGTTTCTGCAGATCCCAGATTCTGCACTTGTTTGTAACTCTCCCTATTTCCCAAGAAATCCCTTGCTCTGTATTTCCTTGGAATTGATTTTTCTCTTTCTTACACTTCTAAACACCTCTCCTTATACACTTTCTAAAAAAATAGAGCTTAGCTTAAAATGCAGGTCATATATTTGAAGCTAAGCTTTTCATATGAATTCCAAAATTTTTGAATAATATACCTCAATATCTATATCTAATCTATGTATCTAGATAGATATAGATGATATAAATAGAGATAGGGGTTGGGAGAAACCTCTCTAACTATGTACTCCAAGCCCTAAAAGCCTCCCTCATACCAAAAGAGCATCTCTTCAAACATTTTCCTGTCCTTTCCCTGCAAGTCTTTCATTTCTTTTCCTTAGTATATCACACAGTGATTAGAGAAGCTACAGCAATTGATGCCCTTCAGTGGTCTCTGTCTTCTCTGCACTTGTTAGATGGGCTCTCCTTCATGTCAGTGGGTTGTGTCATATTATGAACTAATAAGAGCATCGCCAGCAGGAGGCCAGGCTCCCTGCCAGGAGTGATGGCTCTCCACATGTGTTGCTTTCATACATAGCTGAAAAAGTGTCTGCTAGGCTTGACCTTGTCTCTGCTTTTGCATTTTATTCCCTCTTCATAGCCTTCATCGCAAAAAATACATCTTCCCCTACCTCTCCACCCACAGTGAAAAGCCAGGTACTCTAGGATATCTTTTAAAAATCTGATTATAAAGGTATTCTGGGAAAATTTTGCACACCTGGCTAGCAAAGGGTTACATTTGGCTCTGCATCCTTTGCTATTGATAGTTTGCTTCTTTGTTTGGTTTTTGATAAAATTCTGATGCTGGATGATTCAAATGCCAGTGGTTAACTTCCATACCTTTTGGTTCAGCTGTTGCTCTGTCAATCCACATTCCAGCTTTTGCTTTAAACCTACCTCTGAGTGTTTCTTACTAGCCACCTTCTGCATATCCCTTTATTTTTTTCATCCTTTACTGGAACCCATGATCCTCTTCCCGTCTGAACCCATACATTGCAGCACCACATTAGGAAAACTTAGGGCTTATTTAGGTTTTTTTTACAGGTGCTCTTGAAACACTGCCTCTATTTAATCCGCTTAGTTTTGTTATTGATGAGCTCCACTGCCCAAAGGCCCAAGTCAGCAAACCATTTATGAATATTTAACTTCTATTTGTTGGACGCTATTGACTCCCGTGGATTGCTTAGGATTAAGCACATGCTTAGACGCTTCTCTAAATTGGAGCCGTGACTTTTCTTTCCATGCACAGGGGAACAGAGTAGAGCTATGAACCTAATTCCTGAGACTCTAAAGAGGGATGGACTGATTTCCAATTAAACCACTTTATCGGGAAAGTGAATTCTTAAAAGAGTCAATGACACCACTAAGCAGGTTCACAAATACAAAGCCAACATCAATGCTTTGCCTTTAATTTCACACATAATAACAAGACATGATGTAATACTGAGAGAGATGCCTTTTGAAATGGCCACAAAGCACAAATGTGGAATTATACTGTGATTAGGTCTTGTCCATTATTTTTTCCATTTGACGTCATCTTTCTATATTTTGTTAGAGGCATTTATGTTAATTGTCTTACTGAAGTTTTATTTTTCAACTTCACATAATTAATAAGAAATTAGAATACTGATTTTTTTTTTTTTTAGGTACAACAAACCTTTACATTGATTTCCTTTTGATACTACTCCAAAATTAAGTCCCTGGAATTAGCGAGACAAACATTGCTGTCAAAGTTTTCACGCAGAATAATAAGCTGATACCAATAACCATCTTTTCTGCAAAGTGGAAAGATTTGTTTTGTGTAGGAATTTCACATTTATATGCAACTACTTTGAATTAAATGCTGATCACTTTATACTCATAAGTAAAACCTGCTCACTGTGATTGCAGAAAACAAGGTTTTCAGGGAAACTCTTAAGCATGTAAAGAAAAGCACACAAAAGAGTAGCTATGGCACTGTTATAGGAGTTCCCAGTCAAGAGAAAAATTGTCCAGCCCATGTTGCCCAGACTAGAAAAAACCTCACAGACACTTACTCAGTGCTAAGCATCTCAGTAACCTCAGTACAACACAGAGGAATTCTTATATTCTTCAAGATTTTGCACAAAAACCCCTCCATGTCTAAAATGGATTATTTTCAGTAAATTGATCATATCAGAACTGTTGTCCTGGAAATTAGAAGGTTTATAGTGCTTTATGAAGTCATTCCCTCATTCTACAATTGTTCGTTATCCTTCAATTCCTGCTGTATTGACTAACAACTGTACTTCCTATAAAAAGAACTGTATTTCCACACTATTAGAAGCTCTCTGGAAATAGCACTTCAGACTTTCTAAAATGTCTCCCATTAATGATCTGCTATGCTAAAGTCATTGCACAGATAGCTTGAGAAGGTTATTCTACTCTCAGTGCCTAACATAATCACCTTAACAGGAAATAGAGTGAAAGAACTAGGTAATGAGAGTTTTTATTCAAAGGATTTGCACCTGAAGTAAGCAAGCTGGCTTTGAATGCAGTGTTACATAGCACTCGGCACTTCCAAAACCCAACTATAAATGACATGTCAGATTTTAATAGGGCAGTAGTGGTAGGTCTGTAGCAGGGGTTATTTACTTGACCTTTGCCCACAATGAGAAAGTCAGGATCTGCCCTTTATTTCAGCCCATATTTCCTCTTTTGCTCTCTTTCAGCTTGCTTGAAGAAGACAAGCGAGGAGATGAGCTGGGGTGTGGGGAGATCGCAGAAGTTGTTGGACTTCAGAGAAAGGATGATAACTACAGTGGTTTGTCACCTTTGTGTCATATGAGGTCAAGGTTGCTGCAAGGAGGGAACCAGAACTGCAAAGGAGAGAGCAGCTTTTACTGAACTGTGGCCTCTAACATGCTGGGTTTACCCTTAGTCCTCATATGTCATTTAACCAGGGGACTAAACAAGGACAATTTGACTTAGCTAAACACTTTGACCCCTTATCCACATACCTTCATTTAGGCAGATGAAATCTCCCCGTTGTTCACACTGCTTCCTCCTCACTGTCTCTGCTGTTTACACATTTTCTTCTCGTACACCTTGAGCTGAAGGTAGACAGTCATTGAAATACTTTACTCCTTAATATCGCTTTCCTACTGCACGTAACTCATGAGAGGGAGGCTGTGAAACTGCAATCATAGTCACGTCAACAAGCATCCACTGAGGTGCATTTGCATTTTTTGCATTGCTTCTCTGGAAGGGATATAAAATGCAACACTGAGGAAAGAGAATATAATAAAGAGTCAGGAAAGGTGAGCGTGACATACATCGGAAAATGCTGATGCTAAAGAGAAAGTGTAAAAACCAATTTCTACGATTCTTTATAATTCTAAAGAAAACAATACACTGCATTTACTTGAAGCAATAAAATTCAAGAAGAAACCATCAAATACAACTGAGCATTACAGAGTTTATGGGGCTTTAGATGTTCCTCACTGTAAGATCTATGACCATGACACACCAGTGCTTCCTCACTGAAAATTACTTAGGGAGAGAGGGGAGGGAGGAAAGCCCAATTAAAAGAAAAAACACCTTACTGTTTTAAAAAAACTAGAACCTATTTTTTCCTTATTCCAACATTTCATAGATACCTCCGCCAAGGCCAGCTAGACCTGTAACAAAACCACTGGTTGGCTTGAGATTGGAGATTTTATTGTCAACTCAAAGCTCAATTGACATCTCCTAAGGAGTTTATAGTACATCTATGAAAAGCCTAACTGCACTACCAAAACTTCCTGTTCAAGACCCCCAAGAACTATTTTATTCATTACTATTCATTACCGAACTCATGATAAAATAGTAGAGAATAGGAAGTTATTAGAATGTTCACCAGACATCTAATCTGTCCCCAACCCGCACCAGAGAGATTTTGATTCAATTTAATTTTGGAGCGTGTATAAAAAAATCAGAGCAAGTCATGAGAAGTGGAAATCCCATGCAGGTTACCCCTTTGCCACTACCTTTCTTCACAGGGTATCTGCACACCTAAGGGTCACGAAAAACCTAATGTCTTAATGGCTCTGCTATTAAGAACTGCAAGTCAGCTGTTTTGATTATCCTTTTGTTAAAGACACAGGAAAAGAAATCCAAACCAGAAAGCAACGTACCACAAAGGTCACACTGTCTTCCTTCCGCTAGAATTTACATGGAATATTGAACAATGAAAAATTTTGATAACTTATGCTCGTGACAAAGGTTCTAACAAGAACAAGAAATTAAATAAACTAATTTTTCATATAGGAAATAGTAAAATTATAATTTACTGTGATTATTGCCTTAGATTTTAATTTTCTGGTTCCCTTGGGCTCCACAATAGGAAAAACTGAAGGACCTCACAGAAGGATTAAAAAAAAATATTACATCAGTGAAAGAAACTCATAAATAGTAATAGATTATATCATAAGTTTCCAGCAAACCTGTTAAAACCAAACCAGAAAGCTTTATCTAGCTTGCCAGAAGTTTTTAATAACGGTCTTTTCAATAAAAATCCAATAAATACATAATTAAAAACTTATGTTGTTTTCAGTAAAAAATATTTGGAAAAGAGCTGATGAAAAACAATGTTCCATCCAAAACTCTTCTTCCCTCCTATCTGTTTAACTCTCCAGTTTTACTTAGTTTTGTGCAGCCTTTAGCTAAAACACAGAAATAGAAAGCATCACCAACCCACCATTAGCTTAGAAAGCACAGCTTGTCATGTGAAATCTGCCTCCCCATAACAGAAACATTACCTTGTCCATACCCAGCAGTGACTGCACACAAAAGTTTACGTATTCTAACTTTTGTTTCAAAAATGAGGTTCACAACGATGACAACTGAGACGGCAGAGGTGGGAAGCTGTTTGAACTGGGCTTTTGCTATTAGTGTCACCGAAATCGGGAATAAACTCCTTAACACCAATGTAGTCTTAAGAAGCAGACGTTCTCTTTTTTTAGCACTGGGGACGTGAGGGATCTCTCCACCGAACGTGAGATTCACCGAGACTTGCATCTATACAGAATATGCATAGTCATTATATTTCCCAGAACTCATTGTAATACTCACATCACCCTGGCACACGCACATGAAGTCCATTAGGGGCTTCATGCAGGGTCTTGGGTGGCGTTCAGTGGTCGCACAGGAGTGAGCTCTCGGTGAACTCCTGGTCGTTCTTTCCATGTTAGGCCTTGACTTGGAGTGTCCTTCTGTTTGTCACGCTCTTTGACCACTAAGGCTGATAACTCTTTGTGTGGATTAGGGAAGATAAATGCAGAAGCTTTCCACAACTCATTTGTTTAGTTTGCAAGCTTGTAAACTGGTTCTTTCTATTCTTCACTCTTTGTTCTTGCTCATAACTGTGGAAGGCACTCTTAATCCTTTCAGTTACACATTTACATATCTGCTAGACTCCCCCATTCCTAATTGTAACATTAGGGCAGCATTTTCACGCTCATATGTGCACAGGTTTCACCTGGTCTGCCGTCAGTGGAAGTAGATGAAGGGAAGGGGGTGAAAAAAAATCAGTGAGACAACACCCAGACTGAGACGACGCCTTTAAATTCCTAAAAGTCAAAAAGCCTCAGCTTTTTCAACCTCTCTCTCCAACCAACACTCCCCCACAGCCCCCCAAAAAACCCCACCCTGTTTGACAGAAGCTGCGAGGGTTGTTCAAGTCCCTTTCCCAAACACAGTCTGCAATTTTCAAGTCAAATGAAGCATCGCTCACCTCAAGGAGGGCTCCTTTTGCTTGCGTGGCTGTCTTTCAAAGAGCATCTTGGCAGTATCCCAAAGAAATTCAAAGCAGACACATCTCCCTGTGGGGCACATTTCACAAGTGCTCTGCCATGAAATGCTGCTTTGCCCACTTCTTAGGGGGCCTGATTTCATCAGAAAGCAAAAAGAAAAAAAATTTAAAAAGAAACAATAACTGACATGCAGAAGTCCTTCTTTATTCTTATAACGAACAGGATACATTAGCATTTTTGGCAAAAAATTATTTTATTTTAGTGCAAATTCATTCAGCTTCCTATTCATTAGATTAGATACATTTTCAGTCATGGAGAAAAACAAAGAAGGCTGAAAGGTCTAGCGTCTCTAAATATAGCAATGCAAATGAGGTGAGAGATGCTCATCTTTTGGGAGACAAACACTCTCAAAAGCCTCCTAACCCTAAACTGCCTTGGACATTTCTCTCTCCTCCTCCATTACTGAAAAGCTGGGTGAAGTAAAGCGAGAGCAGCCTTTGCTGTTGGCACTATCAGCCTCAGAGAAGGGCTGATTGCCCTCAGGAAGGAATGGAGGTCTCTTAAACAGATGAAGTATTACATACATCGAGACGAGGGAAAGCAGCACCCAAGTACTACTTATTCTGACACAAAATGAGTCAAATTTGCAATGAATACATATTTCTGTTGTGCAACCTCACCTCAGTAAAGAGAATATGACTCCATCCAGTTTTGGACACTCATGAAAAAAAATGCAGTGCTTGAGGATAGCAAGAGCTTCTTTTACAGGATGCTACGACAGAGGTTTAACAGCACCTCTGCCATTTCAGAGCTGCACACACCCAATCCACAGTAGGAGCAGCTGAAAGGAAAAATGCATCCTTAAGCACCAGGACGTAGGAAGCCACCCTGTTCTCTCCATCCTCTTCATCACAGTCCATCTGAGTTTGTCTCTGGTTGTGAGACGTGACACTTATTGCACCCATGGTACTGGGTGATGAAAACAAAGCCATTCAGAAGCACTGGAGCACTTGAGAAAATACATACAAATGTTTTATTTCCTATGCAAAGAGAATGAAGATTTTTGGTGGGAGGGCAGATTTATGGATTAAAACGTGGTTTTCTCTCCCATTCTTGAGCCAGCTGGGAAAACAAAAAAAGAGAATCATTTAGCTCTATCTTTACTGATTATTGGGGGTTTGCCTGAGATTCTTGACTGTGCCTTGCTCAGTCTCTCATTTTTGCATGTCTTTCTAATAAACCAGAATAGTTTATATTGTCTGTATTTTTTGTGTGTTGGATAGATCCATCATTTATGCTGTTTAAAACTACCTCACACAGCTGAACCCATATTTCTGTACTTTTCCTTTATTATAGAGCATCTTAGCATTGTGCAAGGCTAACTGTCTTGGTAATACAAAATCAGGTGGTTTTCTCATGTTTTAGCCCAGGCATAGCTAAGCAGACCAAACGGGGTTTGGCCACAATGGTTCCCTGCAGCTTTCTCTGTCTCTTTCCAAGAAAATACAGAGCTCTGTTCCCCCTCCCTTCCAAAAACTGCAGCAAAACGTAATTTGCAACCCAACAGTCCAGCTGAAAAATGTGCATTCTGCAATTCTGTTTCACTTAAAAGATATGAAGAATTAATCATAAGAAAAATAGAATTAAAAGAAGGGCACCACTATAAAGCTAAGAAAGTAAGTCCACACGTTGTTTTCCAAAATACTGTGGCATGTTCATCTCCGTAAAAACATTGTACCGTTAGGGTCAGTTCTTCACCTGCAAAGTTGTCTCTTCCCCAATTGCAAAGTACATGAGTGTTGCCTGAGAAGCTGTAGGCAATGCTTTTTTATTATTTCATTTTTTATTCCAGAGAGGATGGCTTGTATTCAGCTGTGGACCTCTAGATACTTCGTCCTCGAGGCTAAATATTAGTACCAAATAAAAGAATGAAACTGATGTACAAGACTGTATTCCTTCTTGTAAGAATCAGCCTCATTAGATTATTATTTACTACTGCATGTAGATAGATTAGAATTACTTTCTATAATACTTTACACTAAAAAAAAAGTTTTTTCATGTTTCAATTTGCACTGATGTAAGGATACATCTTTTTTTAAAAAAAACTTTGAAGAATTTTCTACTTCAAACAAATCCTTTTATCTAAGGGTGAGACCAGGTTGTCACTTGAGATTGTTTGCATAAAATCTCATTAGCCTATTGATTCTACCTGTAACATCTTAGGTAGTACTTCATTACCATGCAAATAAAGACAGACTTTTTACATGTAGCTTAATGCAGGACTGATTATTCTCTTTTACATAGCACAACAACAAAGCACTATTAATGAAAGTCATCAATAATTGTTCAACAGGTGAAAAAGATTAGAATCCAATAGAGCAGGTGAAAAAGATTAGAATCCAATAGAGACTTTCTTATCAGCAGGAACCTCCCTATCCCCTCCAAAACACAAATTTTGTTCTTTACCACCCTCAGGAAACCGCCCGACACCGAGCTTCATCTTTTTCTCCCACAGATGGACATTGCACTAGCAGAGTAAAATATTCTGATATTCACAAAGTGAAATCCCGACCCCAATGAAAGCAGTGGGGCTTTCAGCGCTGGCTTGTTCCCCCAGATCCCAGCCCCATGCCTTTCAGCTCATTCTAGTGACAGCTCTGAAGCGCGCACCACCTCTGCTTTTAATTTAAACACTTCTGATGTGGGAGGTCATTGTTTTAATGTGGCACATGGTTTGTGAGAATGAATAACATCTCCTGGGAACTTGCACTGTCCTTATGATTTAGGCTATAATAATAGCCAACTAGTCTATTGCTACGCAGATTTTAAGAGTAAGTCCTCATAAAAGTTGCCACGCAGTTCAGGGGGGATAGTACATCCAGAGAAACGAGATGAGGCTGAGATTTCAGATAGCCTGCTAGAAATCTTATTTTATATAGGAAATACTCAGATACCTTAGAGGTAGATCCTTGCACAATGTTATATATTTGCTCTTTTTTTGCATTTACTCTTTTTTCCCCTATCAACTCCAGGTGGAAAACACTGAGAAGACAAAGCCAGTAACAGATCATGGTTTCTCTTCTGAGAGGAGGTGGGCAGGAAGGTAGGTGCAAAATACAGACTTTTAGGAGTTTTAACCACCGAAACCTGCGTGCACATGAAGCTAAATGGTAACTGGCTTAAAAAGCACTGCCCTTGTCCTGTGAAGTGGTATTTGCAGTACAGTAGGCTCCAAAACTACATTAAATTTAACCATAACTGCCTTCCAGGATGTAAGCAAAACGTGACCATGACTTCCCTTGGGACAGAGATTGCAAGTGCAGAAGCTCCATAAGGGAGAAAAACAGCCTCTGTCAATATAACAAAGGTGTTCCTGCAAGCAGGCTTGCCCGAAGTAACCAGCTTTTTTTAGAAGGCTCTCAGCACAGAGCCAGCAGGTAGCAGGAAAGAAATCAGACACTGAGAGGGGAAAAAAAAAATAATAAATCCCCAAAGCAGATTTGAAAGGCAGCAAAATGCAACTGGGTTCACTGGAGCAAAAATGCCTTGACGGAAAACGCAGCATGAAGCATGTAACCTGCTAAGCCTGATTGAGCGGTGATTTTATTGCTTTTCCTTTTGTGTGATCACACATGAGAAGCGTGCTGCCATTTCAGACACCACAGACATTATTAATAGGGTCAGGCACTATTAATGGGGTGAAATTTGTGTAAAGCTTCACTAAAACTAAGAATCTCATCTTATTCAACTTGCAATCTGTGTAAGGAATTGAGGGTTGCCAGCTACAAAAATCTGCTGGGCTGGTAGTGTAAAACCTACATGTGAATAAGGTCGACCAGAAGCAGAGGTGTGCAGAGAAGAAAAACAGGGGTACAATAAAAATGCTAGAAGTAGCTTCCAGCGCTTTTTCAATACCGTGTATAAATGCAGGCACAAAGCAGAAGACAGAAAACAGCAGTAGCAGTGCTGGAAATGTGGCTGCGGGAGATAGTAAAAGAGACCTCTTCTTGAGCAGAGTGCTAACAGGGAAAGGGGAGGGAGATAAAAAAGCCCTAGGATTTTAAGTGAAGAATACACTCGCTATCTGCTTTTCCCAAAGTTAAAGGCAATGAGACTGCCTGTGTAAGCAGGCAGGACTTGGATATTAATTGATCCTACAAAAGAGAGCCTGCAAGAAAGAAAGCATCGAGCAACTGGCCGTATCAAAAAGAGAAAACAATTTCGGCCTCCAAGGTATTGTTCACTATGTCTGCTTCTTGTTAGTAGTGAAGATATAAAGAAGAGCAGCAAGATGCACGTGCCTATTGTATTTATTGCTGTTCTCACCTAGTTCTTCTGCAGTCTTCTGCAGCCCAGCAGAAATTCTAGTAATTGCGAGAGTTTCAGGTGGAGCTTTTGCCTTAATTAAGGATAAGAGATATGCAGCATTTTGGGAACACCTTTATGAAAAGAATGAAGGAAATTTCAATTACACGTGTATACAGTATACAATGAATTGGGCCCAATTTCTGTAGCGATTGCTAGCTGAAAGCCGGAGCTTTGCTATAATTCAATTTGATTACCATTGTTGATTTCCTTTTCATTACTTTTTCCAAAAGAGGCAGCTTCTATTTCCAAGCGGTAGAAAAAGCTAAGAATTGATTATCAAAAAGTACAGCAACGGGGAGGAAGGACTGAATACATGAAATAACAACAATTTAGGTGTTTTGAGCAGAATCTCCTTCTTAGAAGAAAAGGATTTGGCTGCACAGGGAGATATTGCTTAATTGCCAAGAAATAGTAAGCAAATATGTAAGAAATTCTGTTCTGTGTTGTTAAAAGCATAACAAATCAATTGTGTAAGTGTACATAAAATACTAATGATATTATACAACTCAAGCAAAAACAGCTAATGAATCCTATTGACTAAAAATGCCTATTTTGGTTATTAGCATTCCAGTCACAACTGCCACAATTTCCACTTCTGCTGTCAGAAGACAGAGAAGGCGTTAAAAACAAGCAAAAAATCTTAGAAATGCATGTAGAATATTTACTAATGACTATTCAGAAATATTTAAGAATTCATATGCCTTACACTGCCAAATATTATCTGAAATGTTTTAATACTAAGACCCTTATTGTCCTTTCACTTGCAAATTTTATAGACGGGATTACATTTTCTTGTTTGTTTGTTTTTGCACAAAAATTGTACACTATGTAAGTAATCTACATTATATGATTAAGACAGACAAGAAACAAACAATGACCTTATTACTGCAAAAGCAACACTCAAATCATATGTGGGATAGGAAAGAAATGCCATATTCCTGGCACTATTAAGGGAATGATTCCAGTTCATCAATACACATCATACAAAGCACGACACTCAGAAAACTTGAATTCTTTAACAGAAAAGATACCAATGCTTATATCTTTCACAGCTCATGGCACAAGATCATCCAAATTTGCTCTGCTGATGATTCAGACAGATGCTACTGATCTCAGACAACTTTCTCTATGCTCTCTTCTTTGATGCTCTTTAGAAAACAAGAAAAATTAAGTAAGCTCATGAAAAATGCAGTCCCAGAACTTAACCCAAAAGATGGGGGGGATTTAGCTGGCTTTTTGTCTGTTTTCTGGTTTTTAAGCCCTATAACCCACATATCAAAATCCGTATTTGATTAGCCAAACCCAAACCCATATTTTGGGAATACAGTTAGCAAAGGACTTCTCCGATGGGAAGGAAGGAAGAAGCAGCCCACCAGTTCTGAAAGAATCATTATTGGACAGAGTCAGTGTTAATAAACAGAAATGCTACCTGGTTCACCCTTGATATTGAGGTAATCTATGTTAATATGAAACTAGGTATATGGCTAGGTGAGTTGTTTCTATTACAATTCACTTCAAAAGCTATTAGATTAAATTGGACTGTTGCAAATTGCGAGACAATTTGCATTCCTGTTTAAAAATCTTTAGTCTGAGTAAATTGCCCTCAAAGCTTCATCTCAGTTGCACTAAAACATAAAATTCAATATTAAAGAGCAAAACTTACCTGTTGACAGTAGTGATAGACTATCTGTGCTTAAAAGACATTGCTTAATTAAAAACAAATGGAGTTAACATGAATTAAAGCTACTAGCTCAAGTGCAATCAACAGTCAAGTCAATCTAAGAGTAGTGTGACCTTTAAAGGAGAATGTTTTCACTCATTAAACACATTGCTGAATTTTTGGAAATAAATATTAAGTTAAAAAAAAAAGGTAATGGGATGTTAATAGGCTGTGAGAAAAGAAGCTAAAGAAAACTTCCATCTTGCTCTTTTGTAGCAAGAAAGGCAAGGACCTATACTTTTAACAAATATTTTCTGTACATTTTCATTTATATCCTCTCTTTTGTTCTCCCTAACCACTTACAGTTAAATCAAAAGAGATACTTACTAGGGAAAAGTAACCCAAACAAGCCTAAAACCAACAAAAAATACTACTATCAGCAGGAATAACACAAGTTCTAAGAGAAAAAATAAATCAGGAAGTCATTAATTAGAAAATTAGTTCTAACTAAGCTAGCCAGGTTTAATTTTATGTGTAAAATGGAAATGCTGCTGCTTACACCTCTAAGAGGCCTTTTGTGGTACCAACTGTGAAGAAATTCAGAAAGTCTCAAAGATAAAGGATTTTTTCCACACTTCAAGGCTCAATGGCAGAAGAATCAACAAATGACCTATCAAATTATTTTTCTCCCAGTCAAGTCTGGTTTTGTCTCTGGTGGTAACTGGTAAGTGTCTTTATTTTTTTTTTAAATCTAATTTTCTCCCCGTGATCTGTTGAGAAGCGGGCAGTGAGAGAGCATCTTAGTGGGCATCTGGCAGCCACCCATGGCCACCTCAACCCACCTTTACCCACTGTTTGCAAGATTCCTAAACACTTGGGAGAAGGGTATTTCCCTCCATTCTGAAAATGACTAATAAAAGAGTCATTGGAGGGTGTCATACTGCCAACAGAGCCCTAGTCCCATCCATTTAGGACAGAAACACAGGCCTGTGAGGAACTTCCCACACAATGAATAAGTAATATAGCATATTTTCCTGCAGAAAAGCTATTTTGCCTTTTACCATTCACTTGATTGCTTTTCTGTTACTATTGGAAAATCATTCCAGAACCTTATTTCCTCTATCTGTGAGCCAACTTCTGAAGTCCAGCCTGAATTTATGAGCAGATTATTTGAAACTACTCATTCTTACACTAACATTTTCCTATAACTTTCGCCATTGATTATTTTTCTTTCTGAAGTGCTTTTAAAGAGAAAGTCTATCACCTGTCAACCTTAATTTCACAAGGTATCATCATATAAAATAGATCTCTATTACTTTGGTTAATCAAATCATTTAAGAAAAAAAAATGAGACATTTTGGAAGGTAAACGTCAGAGAGTTAGGATTTAACGTGCGTAATAGGACTTTGAGTCACAGAGAGTCTTGAGACAGGAGGCCTTTCTGTTCTCCATCCCTCTCGCTTCCTTCTTTAAAGTCACACCTCCAAAAGACATTTTAATGACTGTGAACTATGCAATAAAACTTTATGAATACATTTCATCTACAAATAAAATAAACTAGGAGTTATCGTCAGTATTGTAGCCATTTTCAGGGATTGAAGTATATAATTCTTCCCTTTCTTTTCAATACAAGGGTATATGCACATTTTTCTATTCTCAGTTAAAAATGAATTTAAGGCTCTCTTCCAAGGAATATAAAAAGCTAAAAGGTCTCACAATTCAATTTCTCAGGAAAGTTCCCAAGGTCCCATACTGAGGATTAAATGACCTGGATCAGGTTGATCATGTACAGTTCCCAAAGCCAGGAGAAGAACAAGCATAAGGATTGCTCTGCCTGCATGCTGTAGAAAGAAAACATGGAGTCCTTCATTTACTTCAGGAAACAAGTATGTAAAAAGAAGAGTTTTCCATTACACAAAGGATTCTCAGAACAATTACGGACTTCAACATACCAGGCAGTTTTAGACAAGTCACAGGGGTTTTATGTCTTCTTTCAGTGTCTTTTCTATGTGTGGTTTCCGTGGCCCAGGTTTTTTTTTTAAAAAACACATAATTTTTCAGGTGTTTGCAGGATTCTGCCTTGTGATCTGGAACACACTCAGATGACTGCACCCACACCACCCCACTAAGGGGAACACCTTGCCCCATGGAGTGCACTGAGACTTAGGGATGTGAGGGTTGAGTGTTAACAGTAAGAAGGGGAATGCCTCACAATCTAACCAGCTTTGGAAAACGACAAACACTTCCAATAGAGCTAAACTAGCAAAAAATATCAATTTTGTGAATGCTTTAGAGCTGTTATAAAACAGGGAAAGATAAAAGATATGGGGAAATTTGCTGTTTCATAAAAGGTCACACAACATTTGTGACAGGCAGGAACGCAATCCACTTCTCCCACATCACAAATACGAGGCCATTCTTTGCTTCTCCAGATCAAGGTTATTTGGCTGTCTGTAGATAGAGATCGTGCACTTCCTTTCCTTTTTTTCAAGATTAGATAAAAGTTAGAAAACGAGGCTACACAGCATGTCCCCTCACAGGTACGCTATGATATGAAATATTATCTAAAGTCTCCCTGATGTGAGGACCTCAAATTCACTTACTGTCACGTCTGGTGTAGAAGAAGTATAAACAACAGCATTTGCTACTCGAGATGTGCTACTTTCTCTTCTCTCTCGCTTTTTTTCACACATGTTTTAATAAGCTTCACAGAAACATAAATTCAGAAGACAGACACTAAGTGACAAGAATAATTCACTGAAACTGAGAGATTCACATTCCTCTTGATTTTAACACAATGGCAGCTTTCACTCCTTTTAAAAGAAAACTGAGGATCTCAGCACTCTGCAATAGACGGGTTTCAAACTCTCTCCAGGCAGTTCAGTTTCTCTGAAGTAGGTACACAAGAAAAAAACAAGAGGCTGCACTGAGTCAGGAGCACCACAGTCAGAGCCAAGACCAGGAGAAGGGATTTAACACAAACTACTAAAAGAGATAAATAAATGAGCCCCAAATACCCCTGTCTGGAGCCAGAGGTGAAATAAGGAATTTAAAAGAAGCACTTGCTGCTGACAGGATTCACAAACCTAGCAGACCAAGTCTTCTGTACTTGGGGCTTGACTAGACTTTAGGGAGCCAAGAAGGAAGCCCTGCCTTTTAAAGTCAGCTTGTCCATCTCTACCCCAAATCCTTCCTCCCTCAAGTGTTCTGAGAGCGTTTACTTTGCTAAGGATGTCTGGCTCTGAACTGCAGCCCCACCAACCCTTTCCCACAGCTTTGGGAGCACTTTGGCAGTTTTTGTATTTCTGGGGTTAGCACAGGAGCTCATTAACCTTCTCCCTGTCGGGAGTGGAGGAGGAGAGCAAGCTACCTTTGAGGGCGATCTTTAGTAAAGTCATTTTGTTAACCTGATGTCTGGCAAGACGGGAGAGGAGATCCCACTTTCATCCTTTGAATCCACTGCAGGGATGTTTTGCAGGTTAGGCGTATGCTATGAACCCCACTTAGGACTCAGTGTCAGCAATAGCAACCTCTCCTGTAACACTCTCATAACAAAGAAAATGTTACATGATTTACTGGAATTATTACTTTTGCCCTGAGCACTGATAAAAAAGTTGGTTTGGAAAAGTAACAGTAAATGAAACATAATAGAAATTTTTTTTTTTAATTTTTATTATCATCACTGCTCTTATTTCAGAAGGAAGTCAGGAGAGAAATTTCCCATGAAACACTCTTTTTGTTAAAGAACTGCTAATATCAGATTGGAACAATATCCAGTCATCAACACTAGGGGATTAAAAAGAAAACAAAGGTTCTAAGGAAATTGCAGCACTCAAGAACGCTTTGGTTTTATCACCAGACAGGAAAGAAATACCCAGCTTTCTGGTAGTCGCTCTCTCAGCATGACCACAGTGCAGGAGAGACTCGCTCACTGACCACCCTGCTAAGCAACCCTTTCCACTCCCCCTTTCTATCTATTAGCAAATCTTTAGGGAGTGTTGACTGCTAGTGGCAGTAGCACACCAAGACGGTGACCCGCTGCTGTTGGCCAACACCAGACTTGCTGCCATTGACAACACAGACACTAAAAAATTTCAAGAGCATTAGATATCTAGGATATTATTGGAACCAAAAAAAAAAATATGCTTTAGAGCTTGTGCCTTGTCTGTCATATGGCATTATTTTTTTTTCCTTAGCAACTTTTAAAGTCCAGTAGCTTGCTCTGATCTTGGAAGAATATGTACCTAGCACCTCAGCTAATCTGAATTTTAGTATGCTATCTTAATGTATTGGTAATATCAGAGCGTGAATAGAAACGGCCAGGGAACAAATGCTCATTCCCTCCTGCCACTCAGTAACAGCGTTAATAAAATCTATTAAAGAGGTAAAGTAGACAGCTAAACACTAAAATCTTAATTTGTTACACCAAGAGGTCTTGAAGCTCTCCTTAATGCAAATCCATTCCAAAAATATCCGTCACCAGAGAAAAACACAATAGAATTTCAAATAAGAGGGGAATACACTGTGTTTAAAGCACACTAATGCCTTGGTAATATGTTTTTGTGATAGAGTAGCCATAGCAACATAATGTACTAGTGCCTTTAAAAGAAAAACAACAACATGAAATCCCATACAGTTCCAAAAAATGTCTGGCACTCTTTTACAAGACTGGGCTGTCAAGGGGCTCTGGATTCACTCACTGAGTATATCCCATTTGAAAAACCCAAACACACACATATGTGTGTCTGCTCTAATGCATGTTTTACTTACTAATTTAAATACTCAAATAATAATTTGATCTGATGGTTGCAAACATGCAAATACTAATTTACTGCATGTAAAGCAATTAAAATTCAACTCGTCAGCCTGTATATAGAGTAAGAATTATCTGGCTCACGTATGAGGCAACGAGTTGACAAGCTGCTTACTTTCTGTAAGAAATAATGTTTATCACAATGCTTCCTAAATCAATGCTGGGAAACTGTAGCTGATTACATTATACATTTACCATTGAGGATATAATTACTATTAGTCCAGATACAATTCATATTAGCTTGCCTTGAATCCAGAAATAAGCATACTAAACTATTGTAACTGTGGTATACATGTATTTTGGTTGCACTGGGACGACATAGCCAGGCACGATGTGTAAGTATGCCAGCAGTGTGACCATCAAAAGGATAAAGACAGGTGTGTGTAGCTGCACATCCAACAAAAAATTGTCACAAAAAGGACAAGAAAAGCACAGGGAACTACTTATAGACTGCCATATACACAGGAAGAATGGCTGGCAAGACAAGAGAAAACAAGATAAGCAGCCTCACCAACTCCTCATTTTTGGAGGAGGATAATAGCGTAAAAACATCAGGCATCAGCAAGGAAAATGGGAGAAGAAAGATGACAACCCACTTCAGCTTGGCCTTTTCTCATTGACGAGCTCTCAAGCTCGTTCACCTGGACCTCAGCCTCTAGGCCCACTAGGTCCACAGTTACCAGCATGAGATGGCATCATCTCCTGGGTCCTGTGTACTCACAGCTAATTTAAAACACTAGTAGTAAAGAATAACGACTTTGTGTACATATGGCATTGATGATTGATACTGTGTAAGAACTGACGCTAGCCAGGAGAGTGTTGTTAATGGATGAATGTGGTACTTTTCAGTCTTCAGAGCACCCCATCTCAGCATCTCCAAATACCTAACTGATATGTATATAGACACATATTCAATTAGAACAAAAGCTGTTATCTTTTTATTAAAAAATATTGTACTCAGGAAACTTGACTTCAGTTTTGAAGCTGATCTCTACAGATATTTATCATGTTACTCAATCCCTCCCTACATACTTCTTCCTCTGCAACACACGGAATAAAGAAGCTCCATTTTCCTACTCCTTGTACACCTTATGCAAATTGGTTTAAACAGTCCCTTAAAAGCTGTATAGCTCATTCCTCATATACCAAAACTTGCAAATGAACTAACATATCCAACACAAATGCAGACAGGTTCCTCCCTCTGTCTCAACATGATTCAGGGCAGCTGGTATTTTTTCAAGGGTTTTATGTGATGGAGCTGCACAGCTCCTGCTCCCATGTCCAAATACATTGCTCACGGTACTCTCAAGCTGGATATTCCAAAACCCCAAACAGAACTAGTAGCCCAGTAGAATTTCAGTATACCAGTGAAATTAGAGCTAACAGAAAGTCAGCTCAGGCATCTTTGAAACTCCCTCTAAGGAAAGATAATGGGATATTGTGAATATATTATCTCTTAGTAAAGATAAAAGCTGGAGTCATGCTGTGGTCATCATAAAAACCTTTTCTCTTTTGGTTTCTGATGTTATTTCACATTTTTCAAACAGGAAGTTTCTAACAGTTTCGTGATGAAAGTCTTCTTCAGTTTCCTCTCCAAGTTTTATTTATCTAAATTTTATCAGAAAGGCATGAATGACATTTCTACCTAACTAGCAATCTTTCTGGATATGTGTTGCCTCATAAATGAATACATAAATGTGCTTTCTGAAGCTGCTGCAAATCAGAGTGAATTCCTCACTGATAACTTGCACATTTAAGATACAGTGGCACACTGGCAGTACAGCTACAGCGATATTTAGGAATAAGAAAGGAGGCAGTAGCTCATCTGCAGAAACAAACAGTGGCATCTTCTCCAAAGACAAGCAAACCTTGTTTGTAAATATCCATGTCAACAGAAATGGATGGCAATTTGCATAAAACAACATATAATTTTAAACATCATACAATAGTTGAGTCATCATATCTTGCACCAAAATCCTGAAATCCTACCTGCCTTGAGAGTATATTTATTTTGGCTGCAGTATCCTGGTCTACAATTATCTCTGCATGGCCTGGAGGGAAACATACTTCCTGTGCATACCAGAGGAAGCTCAAATCAACTCCTGTATATAAAGTTGTGCTTATGATCACATAGCTTTTGGGGATCTGGAAGTCTGGGGAGCAGATTCTGGTCAAAGACAAACCCACTTGACAAGATCAGGTGATCTGTGAGGAGAAAATTGTTGCCTGTGTAAATGTAATTAGGTTGCACTAAAGATGCTGCCAAAGCCACATCCCCCTCCATTGGTATAAACTGGAGTAATTAAAGCACTTTTAGTGCCTATTTACACCAGCAAAGAATCTGGCTCTAACACTGGCTGTCAAAAAAAGGAAGGAGGATGTGATGAAATTACTTAACTTCATAAAAAGCTATTACTAACGATTGAAGGGCTAGTGCTGAAATATCTAATTATCCATCAGTATAGCAACCTCTTTGCTCACAGATGTCAAAGTGTGAAGTGGAAACGGCGCAGTCACACATTGCCCAAGCCTCACCCAACATGTAAAATTGAGCCTCTACCAGCAGATCAGTTCACATTTTAATTTGCTGTGAAGCTTCAGATCATGCATTCTACTCTGCAAAACCCCCAAAAAGGTTTAGCGAAAGCTTTCTGCAGCAAAAAAATGTGTTGACAGAAAGCCTTTGGAGCAACGGAAAAGCAGAAAGAGCTTTAATGGCCCGAGCACAACCTGGATAACCCAAAACACAAGTTACCCAGGCTGCTGAGTTGAGGAAGCTCTACCTCAGCTGAGTTCTCCCATTTCCAGACTGTAATGTTCTTGATCTTAAGCACTGTTTCTCTTCCTATATTTCCTGGGAAAAAATATGCATTTAAGATGTAAATACTATCCACAGGCACCTAAGATAACCTTAACTAGTAAAGAGCTAAGACTTAATAATTTCTTAACTATATCCAATATTTCTGTATGTTAACATATTGCCATATCTTATTGAGATTTGATAGGCAAGTGTTATTTTGTTGCTGATTTTTTTAACTAAACAAACAAAACTAAACAGACAGATTGTTCTTTGTCATTTTCCCCTCTCCAACAGAAGACCTTTGAATAATGATCGCTTCTTCCAGTTCTCTCCATTTTACCTACAAACTCAAAGCTGACTTTTCTGTACTTCTGACAAAGTGAACATGAGCAGTGGGAAGCCAGTAAATCTCAAACAGCAGTGATGCTTTATGTACCTTAAGTACTGTAAGATTAAAAATGGGGTTTTATCACAGTGTGATACCAATGTTAATAACTAGTCCAGAGCAAGAATTCAAAGCTTTCAGTATTCTTTAATTGAAAGTAACCCAATCGCACATGGACTCTTCTAGGAACAGAGGATCTCGGACCATCTTAGTCAGTATTTCAGTCAATAGGATAGCCTGAGAATGGCAGTAAAGCATCACTCAGTCATGTACTATCAACAGTGGCACACCAAACATGGGGTTTGCCTTAGCAAATTAAGCTCCGTGGAAGTAACTATCTGACACCATCTGATTACAAAAAAGGTCAAGCATGCAGAAAAATGCATTCATGGCACTTGGCGAAAGGAGAATGAACACTAAAATTTTAGATTTTCAGCCCACTGACATTTTACCTGTAGCTACATCTTCAGTTGTCACAGCACAAAGCACTTTTCTTTCAGCTCTTCTGTTATTGCTTCTCCTTGTCAATAGGCTTTTGTAAGACAATTATTTCATAAATCTTAATTGTTGCTTCATTTTATATTTTGACTGAACTCAATAGCTAATAACTGCACCAGGTTACAAACCATCTGTCCCTTAGAAGCATGGATACAGACAGTGCATATCACACTACAGAACTGGTGTTCAACTGAAGTCATCACATACCAAAAGAACGCAGAGCAACACAGGAGGAACCACAGCTCGGTGTGCGGTCACCAAGCTACGGCATCATTGGCGTAACAGAGCAAGACACTGCACGACTGGAGTGAGGGATGGGTACAAGCTCATTAGCAAAACGAGTCAGGAACAATGAGGAGGGCAGCTGGCCTCCACGTGAGGGAGCAGATTGGATGTCACAGCTCTGCTAAAAGGATGGAGGATGGCTGGGTGAGACACGTGGGTCAGGGGCAGAGGAGAGGCCAGGGAGGGTGACACTGCAGTTCGACCAGCCAATCAGGGTGAGGAAACTAAAGAAACCTTCCTTAGATAACTTAAAGAAGTTTTTACCCTGGTTCTTGTAGGGAACTTTAGCCTCTCTGACACCTGCTGGAAAGCTGACACAATTGGTGAAAAAGATTTGTAGAGGATGTCCAGAATACAAACCTAAACTGAACATATCCTTTAAAGCAGAAACTATACAGATGCTTTTTGAAGTTGGTCACAAATTTTGCTCTGGGCTTTCATATGCCAGTAGAAAATAAACTACGTAACACATGACAAAGGTCTGTACCATCATCATAAGACACATACAAGCCACCAGAAGTGCTAAAACTTTTCCCAGGAAAATTGTCTCTTACATATAAAACCCAAGATGTGAAAATTAACTTTGCATATTAAAAAGCGCTTTTTTTTCAAACTTTATGCGAACCCATTTTATCTTCCCAGATATGAAGTCTTGCACCAGATCTGTGATCCTGCCCTGCATATGTACCAACTAAATCTCCCGGTATGACATGCACACGACTTACCTGCCTGCCTTGACTGTACGCTTGTTTTCACAAACCTTTGGGCTTTGCCACTGTGTTCTCATGCCAGGTCTGATACAGCAGTTTGAATCCAGTAGCTCCACTGAAAGGTTGGTCACAACAGTCCGCCTCACCCCTTCTGCAAATAAGGACAACAACAGTTTTAGATATACATGTTTAATTTTAAATTTTTAAGCACAGTTATTTCTTCAGCCTTATGAATAAATATTATATCATCAATGAATACCTTCCTTCATGTATATTCTTTCCAGTGAGCTCTTACTAGTAGGGTGGGGAGGAAAAACCTACCCAAAACCCAAAAATATTTGTTTGCTAAGCAGAAGAAATATTTTAATTCCAATAATTCCTATAAAATCTCTTCACTGCATATAATTCTTTAAGAATATGGAGATATATCACAGGAAGAGAGCTGGAGAAGCCAAACAACCACCAGCAAAAACAATTTGAAAACTATGGCAACGCTATTTTCACATGTCCGTTTTATCTGTTGCTGCCATTAAGCTTAACACAAATGACAGAATCTGAAATTATTTGCAATAAAAGCAACAGTTTTATATCTGCTCTAGAGTTCCATTAAATTTAGCCCACTTTCAGTGATGAGACTGCAATTTAAAGGTTTTTTTTAAGTTTTTCTTAATTCCTTAATTGATTGCAGCTAGAAGAAAAGCTCTTTTCAGCCTGCTTCTTGTGTTGTGCTCCATTGGCTGGAGATGCACCCTGCCATTCACACCACTGCTCCAAAAACACTATCTCCCTCATTCTTCCCCAGACTTTTCTGGGACTCACATTGCTGTCGCATACTTTGCTGCTCCCTTATTCTCTAGTTTTTGTACTATATCAGGAGAAGTGCATTTTTTAAAGATTAACTAAAATATAAAACAATCAGAAATGTAAATGCTGCTTTTTTGCAGCTGCAACCAGTTGGTTCATTCTGTTCATGAAGACCATGTGTCTGTGGTTGCCTGGTACAGATAGCAGCTTTCTTTATTAGAAGACATCAGAAAACAGAACAGCAATGAACCATGAATAATATGGCATTATATACAATGTACTAATTCTCAGGAGAAATGGACATATTTGGATCTAATAAAAATGTCAGAATGTCATTTTACCAGCTTTTGGTTACTATTTCATCCCCCTTTCTCATAGTATGCACATCTGCACCTCACCTTAAAAGATCATAAAAATGTCAAGGACACAAAAATGCTCTGTCTGTGTGCTAACAGGTATGGGTCTAAATCAGATCTATGTTACAATTACTTCTGAACAACAACAAAAGTCTCTTGGTACAAACTGTCACCACTTTTATTTTCTACATCAGCTTAAATGCAAACTAATATATAAGACTAAGGTGGAATTGCATGAGTATTATTCAGCCATAATTTCATTCAGAAAGTCTAATAACACCTTTTTATTTAGATTCTATACATCATTCTGCTTTCACTTTGCAGTTGCTGGAAATGTCATTATAAGAAAACAACACTGTTTCTAGTAGTGTGTGTTTATGGTTTCTTTATCCCAACAAATTGCCATATAGGTAAAGAAAATCAATCTTTTCAGTTTCCAAACTATTTAAGAATTTATGTTCATTTTCTGTTATAAGCATTTGACTTGGTCTATCAAAAGTCAGATCGAAAAGTTTCTACCCTTTACAGTCAGGAAAAATATGCTCCTGAGTATTTTTAGGCTCTGCAATATACATGTTTTGAAGCTCAGGGTATCCCTACACATTTTCTTTTCTGATGCTTAATATCTTTTTTGTTGCCCATTCGTGATAACAATTCCTGTGGGGGATAATGAGGAAAACCAAACATTTGTTCTTTCTTCCATTAATAACACTGACAGGGATATAGACATTGAAGGCAGTTTCTGTGCATTTGACAAAATCCTGATATGAAACCATAGAAGTATTTTTAGTTATATTTATCACCAGATGTTACATTTAATGATTGACATGTTTGGAAAGTAAACAAAGCAAAAATAACAATCATGGCCACACCTGCTGAAAGAAAAAAACAAGGAGTAAAATTATCACCTCCTGAACTTTGTCAGCTTGGCTTAATACACAGATTTGAAGGAAAATATAGGCACATGATATATATTTAGGTCAAATTTAACAATTAACGGTTTTGCTAAATACATAGAACTGCTCTTCATGTGGACCAGGAATGTGGAAAAGTTGTGAGCCACTACCACAAAACATCTCAATCTATACTATTTGACCACTTCGCATCTTTAAAAGTTAAGAAACTCCAAGACTGTTTGCTTGCCCTTTCATCTTCCCTTTCAAAAATGCAAGTTAGTTAAAACTAGTTAGTTCAAGTAATATCGGAGCAAAAAAACCAGAGTTATGCTGCCAGAATTTTCCAAAATGTCTTGCAATTTTTTATTCCATTTAGCTTACAACCAACTCTGGGGTTATGTACCTGCTGAGAGTAAGGGATTAAGAGATGCTGAAACTGTTATTATGTTTTCCCTCTTTTCAAATAAAAGGAATGCAGCAACCACATCCAGGAAGCTGCTGACAGCATTTAACAACCAAAATGATGTTATTTAAAACTACATAAAAAATTCAGCCGGATTTTTTCATTTGCCTGTTAGAATAACTAGGCACGCTATCAAAATTAAAGATCTGCCTCACAAGCTTAAAACTGCACCCCAACTGATGTCACAAGATCTCAGAAAAAGACTGAAATAACACGAAGATAACTCTACATCCTTAAATATGTGGCCTCTGCCAGCCCCCACCGCACTGACTTGGGCTGGCGAGGTTACCACCTTTTGCTCTTCCACCCTCAGATTGTCAGAGGTGGAGAACAAACATCTTTCACCCACGGACTTCCCACTACAGAGGATTGCAACAGACACGATCCCACCTAGAGAACAAGGTTGGAAAGTCACCTCCTACAGTTTAAACCGTTAACTTGAAAAATCAACAGCAAAATCACGGCACAATTTCTGAATAGTCTGCTGGTATGGAGGGTACTGCTCACGCAGTCAGGAAAGAGGACTGCCCCCAAAATTTAAGTGGATAAAGGAATACGGAAGACTTGTTTTTCCATAAAATATTTCCCTGTTTTTCTATCAGCACTAAGACTCTACACCAGTTCCTGGTCATCATAAATAAGAATTGGGCAGAGAAATAAGGAACTTGAGTGCAGAGCGTGAAAGGGGAGGAGTATTTCCCCCAGAATATGTTTTAAATTGCCTTAAATTTAGTGCATTCAGGTAAAATTTAAAAGCAAGATGTATGCTTGGAGAAGCATTTTATGAGCTTGAAGAATCTGCTGTTTAATAGCAGTAACTTAGCTGCGTAAGGAGGGGAGATGAAGAAGTGGCGGAGTGAATAAGTTATACCAACACTATCTCCTCTATTTTCTGACAGCAGAATTCTTAGGAGACATGGGAAAAACTCAAGTCCAAAGTAATTTTGAAAGTCTGCAAGTCTCTGCCAACAAGCAGTTGTTATATTCTCTAATATTATGGGGAAACTTTTGTCTTTTTGAAATCTGCAACTTAACAGGATTTCAAAAAACATGTTGCATCTAAACTCATAGATGAAGTGAGATACTCATGGGTTATAGGGTTCTCACTGAAAATCCTTGTTTGCTGAAATATATTATGATTTGTAGTACTTCCTCCCCCCTTTCCCTTGGGTACTGTACTCAACACATGCATACCCACTTCACAAGTTTTGCATATTCAAAGATTATGACATAAATATACCAGGGAAGGAGGTAAGGAAATAACTACACCTCTGAATTACCTGGTGGGTTTTTGCTTATGGGCTGGAAGAATTGTCATGGATTTCTTTATTAACAACTGGGAAATCTTTGTATTTCTATTAGTGGCTTTCTGTCTCTATCACTGCCTAACCATACTTTCAGCACTGTCACCAGCTAAATACATTTCCCAACATTTAACCACTGTCATTTGATGATGATTCTAGAAAACCTCAAGATTTTAGAAGCTAAAGATACCCTAATATTACTTGAAGTAAACATGCAAATATGGTTAGGCAAAAAGTATAATTTGTCTCTTTATCCTACTTATATGTTTCTGGCATTTTCTGTACTGTTTCAATTAGTTTTATTTTTTTAAGTGAGGAGAGAGGCCGGTCACAGGAATTGTAATATAAGTGCAAAATTTAAAGGTATAAGTATATTTAAATATTTAAAGGTATAGTATACTTGCATATAAAATATGCAAGTATATTTTCATTTATCCTATTTAACTCTGAAATATACCAATAAGTTGCTAATATCTAATAATCCATTTATAGAAGCTAAATGTTATCTGTAAAATTTTAATTGTTTGCATTCAAAATGTCATACAGTAAATATAAATGCTCATTCATTATTTAAAGTGTGTGTCTCTTCACAGCACATTTACATCATCGCAAATTCTGTGTTTTCCCCGCTCAGTTTTGGCTAACCAACTCCACAGATACATTAGCACCATCTTTTGGCTAAATTGTATCCTCACCTATATTGACAGCTTTTTCTTACAAAATCTCTTACAAATAGGGTAAGGGGACAAGGGGAAGGGTGGAAGACGCATTCAAATTCATATTTCTGCCATAAACATTCAGTGAGAGCTGCGGAAAGCTTTGAAAGCAAAGGGTCATGCAGTTGGCTACCTGCCCTCTCTTAGAATGGGAGATTTAAATCGGGCCAAGAAATTGGGACAGAGGTGGGGGGACAGCCACGCACCATACCTACAAAAAACACTCTGATATTTCCCTGGGGAACATCTTTTGAATGTGAAGAAGAGCCACAATGGGTATTAAAGCTCAGGGTCTGGCTGATAACCCAACTAAGAGAACCCTATTGGTTCCAATGTACATCTACACTGGGGTGCCTTTACGTGGTTGTAGCCCTAAAACTAAATTTTCATAATTATTTTTTTGTCCTAGAATTGTGTAAGGTGGTTTTGTGTACAAATGCAAATCAGGTACACAAATGATTAATCAGCTGTGGATACTTGTTTGCATCATATCATTTTCACAAAACATGGAATACTGGCCAACTCTGGTTGTAGCAACTTCGCTGCTACTTTGTTATTCATTTGTACTTTATACTATATATTACCTTGTGTAATAAGCTCTAAATTCAGACTAAAGATGATTTGTTAAAAGTATTTTTCCCTCCCTATGTTTTATGCTGCATTTTTAAAAAGTGTTTATTGAAATTAGTTAAAAACAGGGAAGAAAATGCTGCTGGTTATTTAGGCAGAAATCACCACTCACTTCTGTATTAACATTATCCTTTTGTCAACTGACATCACATCATGAAAATAAAGACATGTCACATCTACTAATGATGGACAGGATCATGTAAGAGCAAGGATGGCTCCCTATGCAGTGACCAACGTGGAGGCAATATATGCCAAATAAGGCACAAATCCAGGACTTCAGGAGACTGAACAAGCTTGACTGCTGAAATTTGCTGGAATTTTGAGAAAAAGAGAGTGAAGAAAAATAAAGGCTTTTTTTTTTGCTTTTCTGCATCTGGAGTGATTCTGGCATTTATTTTCCTAGCTTCAAAAACTAGGATTCACGGAGCAAAGGCTACAGAGCACAAAGGACCTCAGAAAAGGTAGAGTCATCTTGCTGTCACAGAGGTGCAGAGCCCTCTTGGTCCTGTCTTAGTTTCCCCAAAGTGTGGTGTTACATTCTGCACTGAGGTCTGTGGAACTTAGTCAATGACCTTGGTGCTAACACTTGTAGGCTAGCCTGAACTTGCAAGGAGTGCTAGGATGACTAAAGTCCTTGCCTCCTTAATTTGCCTTTAAGAGTTATGTTAGATATCCTTTGATCTATATGGAGAGAACTATCTCAGCATATCGCCACAGATACGTAACTGGGTCCGCCACCCTTTTTGTATGAAAGGAAGTACCATTTTAGGGCACAACAAAAACAGTAAACTGCAAGCATGGGTGATTTCTCATTGGACAGGGACAGAATCTGGCATACCTTGCTATTGACTTCATTTCATCAGAATACCCTCCACCTCACTTGTAAAAGAAATACTCTGCCAAGGCAAAACAACATAAAGTGTTGAGTCTTTTTAGTATGATGCTTTATATTCCAAGTATTGTGATATGTAATCAATTGGACATTCTGCTTTGCAAAGCAGTCATCATTCATTGCCACCCTGATCTGTGAGTGTAGATACATCATGATTTGCTCATGGCATTGAGTATTGCAGCTTTTTTAATCTATAGCAGAAAGATAATTTACTGCATGACAGCAGCAAATACCAGTGCAAATTTTAACATGAAAGAGAAGCAATAACACTTGGAGAGAAATAAGTGCTATGTATATATTTAATATGGGCATATTAGAAATACATATTAGCTAGTAACAATTACTGGAGTAGGGTCAGATTCTAGCAGCAGTACTGCTTTGGATTAGTACCTTAGTACACAAAACTAGACTTACTAATCTAGACTTCTTATGCTAAATTATTGTAATGAAACTGTTCTTTGTATATTACTAATTGCAAATTAGACTGTAGCCTAGTGTCTAGCAGTTTTGCAATGGTTTGCAGTAGGAGTATATTTACAGTGAAGCATCCTCTTGCATAAGACTGGCTCAACCTGTCCAAACACAACCCACTCTTACTTTCTTGAAGTTTTTCCTTGGAGAAAAACTGATAATAATTAGCTAAATTATGACTTATGTGTAAAGCCATGCAGTTCAAAAATCTCCTTTACACCTTTGGTAGGTTTATGTGTACTCTTAGAGGCAGAGGTGCAAGACAGCTGCTGTAACTGAGTGCAACAGGATAGACAGGAAGCCTATTAAAGGGTTTTATAGGCTGAAGAAAATAAAATGAATTTAAATAAAGGCATCTAATAAGTACTGATAACATTGCCATAACCAGATGCCTGTTAAGATGCGTATAGTAAGTACTTAGAAAGGTATTATATGTGTAATAAAACATAATATAATATATATATAATCTGTATCTATAAAATATAAATACCTCTACCAAAAGATATTCTTTTCTCTGCTTAGATAATTTGAATATTCAGGGTTGAGAAAACTGGAGTAAGAATGTATGCATGAAAAGAATGTTTTAAGGCCGTATGGAGCCACATCTGGAAATAGGAGGAAGACGATCATGTCTTAAAAGAGTATGGACATATTACTGAAGAAAATTATACCAAAATGGATAGTCAAAAGAGAAGCAGGCTATTTAAGAGAGACATTGATGGATAGCAACTTGAATGGATATGCTTTCAAAGAAAATATGGATCTTCTGTTGCAAACCAATTAACCTTGAGTAGGGAATCACATGCATAAAAGTTGATGATACAAACTGCAGAGGTGGAGCTACCTCTAGATTGTGTATCTAAAATTATAAGAAACTGCACTTTCATAGAATCATAGAATGGTTTGGGTTGGAAAGGACCTTAAAGATCACCTAGTTCCAACCCCCTGCCATGGGCAAGGACACCTCCCACTAAACCAGGTTGCTCAAAGCCCTATTTCTTCCGAAACAGAGGGGGAGAATGGATGATGCTGCTGTCCCACGTATGTACTACTACATAGATAAGTACTGTCTTGTTACCATTAAAGGGGAGCATACCTTAGTATTTCATCTACATATGTGTAGACTGTTTGATTTTTCTGGTCACTTACCCCTTTCACGTGTGGCAATTATATCTGGATGCAACTAGGAAATTTCCAGTCTTCCCAAGCCTGTCTCTGGTGCTGGTCTTCTGATACTTAAGAAGTGATGTGAACTATTGCATTGGTGGATGCGATGCCAGGAGCGAACCAGAAAGCAGACAAAAAAGCAGGAAAGCACAATAGCTTGTCTCATTCTAGCTGGCAACAGCTACATTAACCAGAAATCGAACAACACCATAACTGGAGACTTATAGGATGAAAAACCCCATAGCTTGAATTTTCAAACAGGTAGAGAAGATTTCTGCTCGCATTATTTAGTAGAGGGGGGAAAGCGGTTGCAGAGCTACATTGCTCATATGCTTATACTGTTGATATTTTTCCAGCAAGGGAAAATCTTCAAGGAACTAGTAAGTTCCTGCTTGCCATCTAAAGAGCCAGCATATTGTAGCTTTGCATGATTGACTGAAAATACAGTGTTCATAAAATGGCTATCAAGGGACCCAGTCTGGCTGAATCTCATTCTAGTTTGCTTCCAGCCACATCTAGTGGAAAAGCTACCCTGACAATATACACAAATAATAAAATCCACTACAGCAAAATTTAATATAAGAAAAGAGAAGGGGAAATAACTAAAAGAGGAAAACATTTAGCATTATGTGAATAACGCAGAGGCAAAACCTGAAATCATCTAAAGCAAGTTAAAACTACTAGAACTGAAAAATTAGAAAAATAAGGTTCTCTTTGAATTTTGAAAGTCTAAAAAGTCTCATAACATACCTATTTACATGAGAAAGTTTAAGTACAAGGAGATATTTTGGACAAATAAAAAGAGATAGTAAAGCCTGCTTTAAATGTAGTACCCCAAGTTGTTGCAATTAGTTTAAATTGATTCAGAAATAATTTAAACTACACCAAAAAAGTTTCTAAGTGGAAATATGTTGAAATAAAGAGGGGGGAAGGATTGTGAGCTTGCAGGAAGGATTTTTCTCCCTGTTGTGCTGACTTTACTCATTTTTTAAAACTTCTGTAAGGCTTCTTAATCCATAGTTCTTCCTCGTTAATTTTTTTAAGTGTGGAAGCTCTGAAATTTAAGCCAGAAGAATACAAAATATACAAATTTTTTTTTCACCTTCCCAGTTAATATTTGATAATTGGCTATGAAAGCACTTATTTGAACAGAATCCAGACAATCTCAAGTACTTTGGGTACTTGCTGTTAAAAGCAGTATTGTTATGCAACTCGCAAATGGCAAATTTCCCATGTCAACCATAAATTATTTTTAACAGTCATTTGGCACAGCGTGTGACTGCTGTATCATTATCATGGTAAATGTTTTGTTTATTGAAAACTCACTCTCTGTGCACAACTAAGCCAACTAACATTAGGTAGTAAATAGCACTCTTCACGTTGGTCCCTGAGCAAATACTGCTGCACTAATGTATTCAACTACATTATTGCAAGGAGCAGAATATTAGCTACTGCCAAACACTTAAATATTCTTTTTTTAAACCAACTATGAACATTTTAATGAAACTGACTCATCTGAGAGATTCAGTGTCCCAATTCCCAAAGGGTCCAGAGCTGATTCAGCTGAGAGGGGCACGTGGACAGAGGATTAACTTTGCCATCCTTCTGATCCTCACCATCCTTCCAAGAAACATCAGCAGGGTAGAAAGATGGGAGAGGGAGCTGTTAGGGATATGATCTTTATGAAGAAGAGGGAGAGAATAACCAAGTTTTCCTCGTGCATTGCGGGACAGCTGGAAAACAGGTTTTGACTCTCTATTATTTTGTTCTCCATAAATAAAAAAAAATTAACAAGAAAAGGAATTGTATACAGGAATACCTTTAAAAAAAAAAAACAAAACAGAAAAACCACACAGGAGTTTGTCATCTTGGATGATCCTTCCCTTTCTATAAACCTGAACACTGCTTCTCTTTTGGCAGGAAAGGATCATTTTAAACATCCCTAACAGTCATGCTTCACTGCTCAACACTCAGGTTTTCTACCATATAAAACCATCTATCCCAGGTCATTGAAGACCCAGGAAGATATTAAATACTTAGCAGGCTGAGCTCTCCCCTTCTTTTAAAAGTCAACTTAAGCATGAAAAAAAGATATCAAACTTCTCACAAGCACTACATTTCACAGGCTAAACCATAAATGTATTCAACCAAGTCGGTCTTTGAAACTTTTCATTTAGCTCTATGAAGATAAATGGTAGATCAGCATTTTCATTAAAAAGAAATGTCATGGCTCATTCCTTTTTGTGATTGAAGACGATTTAGAAACATCTCTCAAAACTCAGGAGAGAAACATATGCTTGCAATAAAAAATAAATAAAAAAGTGATTGTTGTTCCATTAAATGTTTCAGTCTGTGATTCAAATTACTTCCTGATTGGGAAGAATTCCCATGTTAAAAACCCTGTGTAATAATACCTGAAGCAGATCAAAACAGAAATAGTAAAGCTGACTGGATCAGCCAGGGGTTGCTTCCCTAGACAAGGTACAGGGAAAGAAACTTAACTGCTCTTCATACATTACTTTTTTATTATAATTGTGAAGCTGAAGAGCCTTTCATCCCCCGATACTTCTCTGTTCTCCCTCTCCAGTCTGTATAATTTAGCAAAGACCTGGAACAAAACTATTTAAAAAGTTTAACTTACAGAAGTATTTGATGGAGGGAGGTCAGAAAGTATTTACATGGGCAGTTGTAGAGGAGGAACAATATTTAAAAGCTGGAGCTGGCCAAGATAATAGACTCCAGCTGGCACAACAGCACCCAGAAATAGGTTCTTCCCTTTGATGGCAGCAACAACCAGATTGGGATGGCTCAAAGACTGATAACAAAAAAATCATTGTCCACAGAGGAAACCACTGTCATGAAACAGGAGGCAGTGTCCTTGTGTCAAGGAGACACAGATCCTGCAGACTCTTCTGTAGGGCAACAGCCTGTGATTAAAGGCAACTAAGTTATAGACCAAGGAGCAAATATAGAGCTAAGAAAATCAAGAGGGTTTTGGCAAAATGTCTTCCTTCATTGGAGATCTTTTGAGATCACTGGAGGGTACAAGTTGCAAGGAAGGATTCCATGATTCTTGATTCTATTTGTCAGGAAATATTTCTTCAGGGAGAAAGAACTGCTTCAGATGAAGGCATGATGGACAAAATGAGTGAGGAGGAAGGAGAGAGCCTCAAGAAGCAATAGCTGACATTCCCAACACCATGAGCAGTATATCTAGTTCTTACCATGACCCAAACCCATAAGAAATTTGCAACATGAAAAGCAGCTCTATCATACAGGCACCACACAGTAACTCCTCTAGTGTCCACGACAGGATGACATTAATGGGAACGTAGCCAAGTCTCAAGCAAACGTAGCCAGACCGGCCTCAGCCTCCTCTCCCATCCTTTTGCAACCCTCAGTAGTGCAACCTCCATGACCTTTCCACTACCCTCCTCTCAGAAAACCCCTCTGCTAGTAAGTCTGGAGCGGCACTTGAGCTGCTGGGTATCAAAGTGGAAGCTATCGCTTCACTTATTTAGACTGGGTCACATGGGTCAAACACCTAGGGCCACCAGGGAAGCTTCACAGGAGCTTCCGCTTGAGTGACATGTTAACAGCAGGAAAACTGATTAGAAGAAATTGAAAGGAAACAGAAATGGCAAGTTTGACTTTAGATCCCTGGGAGAAATAGAAGTAATAGATAGGACAGGTATTAGACAAATGACTGGAAATAAACTGCCCACATGTTAAATCCATCTTTCAGAAAGCAGGGCTCCTGAGAACTTGTAAAAACGTTCAAAACACAAAGAAAATCTCTCAACTGCGCATCAATGATTGGATACTCCATATAGTAAACTGGGAGGCAAAGTTCTCCAAATTCCTCTTCTTGAGAAGCAGTAAAATTGACATTGACTACTGGACAAGCATTGCTGAGCTTCTAACATTCATACTTTCTTCCTTTTACTGAAAGCTTCTGGCTTGATTGCTGTATAAACTCCATTCAAGAGTAGGAAACACTAGTAATCTTCACAGAGTATCTTTCTGCAAGAATCCAAGCCCAAATTTGCAAGCCAAAGTGAAGACCTGAAAGAGTTTTGGATGTTTATACAGGATTTTCCTCTAGCTCTTTAGTACCGTAATGCATTTTACTAGTAATCTAACATAAACATATAACTGTACATAAAATATATACACAAACCACTTACATAAAGCATCCAGAAAACCTACAGACAAGGAATAGGAAACCTTTGGTGTTGATCATGACTACTTTCTTTGTGTTAACTTTAAAATAGTAATGATTTTCTTTTATCTTAAATACATGAACAATGAAGTAAAACAATGTCAAGTCAGATGAGAAAATCCTAAGTCACTTCAAACAATTGAGATCTGATGCATACTGTAAGTGCAGTTCTCCTTTCAACAGATTAAAGTACTCTCAGATCTATTTTTTGTTCTAGTCAAAGGAAGACGCATTGCATAAAACATCAGGGGACTTTCTTTGATCAGATGCATATCTTTACATTTCTTGTTAAACAGTTATTAAAATAAAAAAGCCTTATAAGGCGTAAACTCAGAGGATATTTATACTTTCCAAATGACAGCTCAGTCAGGGTCTTAAATTTAGGACCACTTTCCAGGTGTAAAAATAATTATTTGTACAGTAAGTTTTGGAGTTATATCTCTAGTGGAGATAAAGGAATAATCCACAGCTCTGTGCAAAACAAGTCCCACTTGGAGAGGTTTGTTACTTTCATTGAAATAATATCTGCTTAATATCACTGGATTAGAATAGCGAGAATTTCTGAGCATTAATAGGGCCTTTTTGTGCCACTCTGGAAGTCCATAGGAATGATAAAACTGTCTTAATTAAGTCTAAAGATTTTCTCAGCATAAGAGATTATCCCTCTGAGAGACAGTCAGAGCAGTTTGTAGTCTTCAACAATTAGATCACTTCTGAGGTACTAAAAGCAAAGCCCAGAACAGGAGTTTCTAAAAATAAAGGATGGCAAGGATGGGGTGGTGTTCAGCCTCAACCTATACCCTTGTGTATCAGGTTTTTGAAGGCTTCTCCAAAAATAAAACTAAGTTTGAGCTATCAAGTTTTTATATTGATTTTCCTGTGTCATGAAAAAAGAAGGTTAATCAACTGTTAAGAAACTGGAAGGAGATTAACTTATAGTTAGAACTTGTAATACAAAGGAAAATGGGGCTGTTAAGACCTTCATATTTAGGGTGCGATAAAAGCCACACTACAGTGAAGATGGCTGATCTCTCCATCCTTTTTTCACCTTACAGCTCCGCAGCCTTCAGCGCCCAGCAAAATAAATCTAACCACACTGTGAAAGGCTGCTTTTCCTTAGACCATATTTGTTTGTCAGATCACCAAGTCGCACTGCGCACCACGGCTGCATGGTAACAATTTTCCTTTTCTGTGTTACCTAGGCAACTTAGTTTTAACAGTCAAAGCAAAAGAGAAGGAATTCTTCTTAAAACATCAAGAAATCAAATATCATTCTGGCAGATTAAAGGAGTTTTATCCTCATTTATCTAAACTGCTCGTTAACATACTTAAACTCAGAGAGATGTAATTCATCTGTTCTGTCCTTTCTTGAGTCACAGTTGAAACCATGACAGGGCAAACACTTTGAACAGCATCTTCTCAGTGTCTGCTTGACAATCCCACCCCTTGTCTCGGGAATTGTAACTTTCGTTATCCGAGACATTTAGGGATTTTTCAGGAGGGCCCTACTTTGCGTCTTAAAAGCACCTTTTTTTTTTTCTTATGACAGCAATATGTCCAGTACCAGATAGCATTTCTAAAGTCTTGGTCTTTCAAGAAAAGTCCTCACTGTTTATGCAAATAAAGGCCAGCCCAAAAATTCACATCTTCGAGTTAATCAACACAGAGCAATGGATTTATACAATATTTTTCAGACTGTGGAAAGTAATTTCATCCTGATTTGCAAGACTATGGCTAAAAGCCATGTAGCTCCATTCCTTTTCATTCCTGTAGTTACATTCCAACTCTACATGTGTTAAAACTAGATACATATACCTATGCTGTATATCTGCCAATATATTATTTCTTATTCTTCCAAGAACTGGAATAAATGGTGATTTTTTTTTTTTTCTTTTAAACCATCACCTCTACATGCACCCTGCAGTGTCTATGTAGTGCAGTTAAAACAAGGCTGGAATTTTTGTGTTTTCTCAAGCCAGGTGCAACCGCGGCAGCTAAGGTAGGCTTTCCATTAAACTGATGCAAGAGATGAGAAATTGCTGCCTATTGGTGGTACTAGACCATTATTCTCCATAGGATTGGAATTCATATGGACTACCAAAATTTATAGAAATAATTTAGAGCAATAGAAAGATATTTTTGTCTGCAGGTGAAGCTTTGATATGCTCAGAAGAGACTGTTGGCAAAACGACCGATTCATATCATCCCTTGTAGGATTCTTTTCATGTCTGTGAAGTGAGGATCCGTCCACTAAGAAATCCACTGAGGCTTTTGATTCATCTTTCAACTGTGTATCAAGCATTTAAGGATAAACATCCCCCCAGTAAACAAATACCTTTGGTGGCACAACTTGAGAAAAAAAGCTCAATTGTGACAACTTGCAATATTAGACACTCTCTCCTCTCCCCATTTGTGCAAAATAATTTGCAAATACCAGGTACAACAGGATTAAAAAAAAATATCTTTTTTTGCATTTGTGGGCTTTAGTGTATTTTTTTCAAGTAGTTCAACATGCTATGTGTTAAAATGCTAATTCCAACCATTTGCATAGTCTCCTCTGAATAATAAATAGCAGAGAGTCACCGAATAAGAATCAGGGAGTGAATTCCGTGTCCACACAGACACACCAGTGACCTTACAGTCTCCTTTACCAGTTTCAGAATATTTTCTTCTTTCACTTCCTTGGGAAATCTCAAGTGATATTTTGCTTTTATTTTAATATTTGTATTCACTATGACTTATCCTTCATTGCACTGATCCCCACTGCATGTGCTTCTCCACCCCTTGGTAAATTTCTGTCCACCATCCATGGTTTGGTTGTCATTCATCATATCTGCAATAAAATCCCAGATTCCAAGTAGAAAAACTGTCCAAAGAAGAAATTCTGTCCATAGTAGCAAGTGATCACTGGAAGGCTCGGGGAAGAAATGCCCTTTATTTCACAGGAATGGATCTGTCACACAATAGCTACTTAATCAACCTCATCTTTGTCATCTAGCTTTTTGGCCTTTTTTTCTATGAAAGAATGGCTACTATATCATGTAAATAATATATTCAATTCTTCATTTCAATTATGAAAAAACAAATGTACACAGAAAACTAGATTTCCCTCTGGCTGTACTTTTGATATCAGAGAATTTTTCTAAGCTGAAAATGCAATATGAGACCATGGTGGAAAGAGTAAACCTAACTTCATTTTTGGGGGGGTTGAGGGTAAAAGAATCATCTCTAGAATGATTAAAAAGCTATAGTTCTCTATCTCTTTCAAATTAACTGCGTATGAGGCAGTATAAAACAGGGACACAAACAAAGCAGTTTGCAAAGCATTTGATTTTACCTGAAATTTCTGCTGAGACCTAAACTCCAGACCTGCACCATATTCATATATTTAGCCTTGCACACACAAGCAGTCTGGCTACTGCACGGTCATGGTGGAGGCAGTTCCAGGACATGGCTGGAGGACATGTTTTGTGGAGAACCAGAATTCATTAACACAGTTTAGGTAAATTTTAGAGCATTATATTTCAACAAGATGCAGATTTGGGTCTGAACAGGAAGGATCTCACAGCTGCAACCACACAGCATAACCCAGAACCAAATTAATTGTACTAATTTCAGCTAATGAAGAGGTGCAGACAAAAACCTCTTAGACAACTGTTATATACATACACACACCCCCTCCAGTAAATCTTTGCACAATGGTTGAAATCTCATCTTAAAGTCAACAGCACACATTTTTGTAGATGAGGACATTGTCCTGAATCTTTGAGTCTTTGCATTAAAATTCATTGTAAACGAAAAGCTGTATTGTGCCTCAATACTGGAGGAAATGTTGCTGCTTGTTGGTTTTGTGGGGCAGGGGGCTGCTTATTTTCTAAAGACAGCTCATATGTATGTCAGCCAGGTCAGAGGAACATGTGGCCTTTAACCCGGGGTCATCAGCTTTCATTCCTCTAGTTACTTATTAGAGAGTACGAGAGAGCACAAGTAAGAGCTGAACATAGACAGAAAAAGTAGGGAATTAAAGAATGGATAGACACAACTTCAGGGATAGTCACAGAATCGCATAAAGATGGAATGGTTGAGATTGGCAGGGACCTCTGGAGGTCACCTGGTTAACCCCCCCCGCTCAAGCAGGGAGACCTAGAGCCAGTTGTCCAGGACTGTGACCAGGTGGTCTTCGAATACATCAAAGGAGATGTATTGATGGGGACTCCACAACTTCTCTGGGTAACCTGTGTCAGTGCTCAGTCACTTTCACAGTAGAAAAGTGTTTTCTGATGTTCAGAGGGAACCTCTCCTGTTTCATTTTGTGCCCTTTGCTACCAAAAAACATCCATCCTCATGGCTCCATCCTCTTTGCACCCTCCCTGAAGGTATTTGTGCACATTGATGAGATCCCCCCCCAAGCCTTCTCTTCTCCTGAGGCTGAACAGTCCTAGCTCTCCCAGCCTTTCCTCATAGGAGAGATGCTCCAGCCACTTAATCTTTGTAATCCCTTGTTTGGGCCCTCTGCAGTATGTCCATGCCTCTTTTGCACTGGACACAGGTTCAGTTATTAAGTAGGAGGATCTTGGTTTTGACTGGGAAATGAGATTGAAAACAAGAGGAGGGAGTTTCTGCTCTGTCCCAAGAGCACTTCAGTTCCCATGCACTTCAGACAAGCTAACCTCAGCTTCCTCTGCTCTGCAACCGACCTAGCAGTATCTATGCGCTCCATAAGAGTGATGGAAAACTTAAGTATCTGTAACTGAAGTTTCCATTCATTTCCTTTATCAGAAACTTTTGATTAAGTATCATGAGTGGTTTGATAAAGTAACTCGTACTACAAAAAAAAAAAAAAAAAATCATGATGGCAGCTGCTACATAGCTACCAGGCAGCTCTTAAAATACCACTGTAAAACAGAAAGGACACAGAACTGAACAGGAATATTTTCAGCAGGATCCCACAAAGATTAATTGCCATTTTCCTGGTTTTATTAGTGATATGAGGAAGGAAAACTTTCCCTCAAAGCCTTATTAAAACTTACAGGGGAAGCAAAGAATGGGGCAGGGGAAAACATGGAAGAGGAACTTACAAGAAGACTTCAGCCATCAAAAAAATTATGCCAGGAGATAAAATTCATTTATTTTAACAGTTCTGGTGGTGGCACTTTCAAATGATCCCTGAATTTTTTTATACCTAGATATTTTTTAAAAAGCTGGGTTTTTTTTTTAAAAAAAAGATATGTTCTATCACCTCTTTTTATTAAAAGTTAAACTAAGTGCTCAGAATATTTCCTCATGGACCTGTCTCTTAATTTATTAAATGAAATATTTTATTTTATACCAGAGTTAGGAAGAATTGCCTGCATAGGGGGACTTCTAAACAAAATACACGGTTCAGAAACTTTCCATTACTATCACTGAGATCAACTATGAGCAAATATTATCTGCCTGGTGTTGTAAGAAATTCTGTTCTTCTGTGCCAAATATGTGGCATAGCTAACCTGAGGTTTGCAAATCTGCTACCATCACTATCTAAAATAAACTACAGTGAGGCACCAAGACTGATGTTGCCCTTGCTTTGGAAAGCACTACACATTTTTCTATGGTACAACGCTAGAAAAACATAAGACCAATCACAGCTTCTTTATCTAGAAAATTTAAAACAAAAGAGTAATGTAATTACTTGAACCGGTTTAGTCATAAGTCAATAACGTGATGATTTTCTGGAAGCTTTGGGTTACCTTACCCTGACAATATGCAGATATGTTTCCTGTGCAAATTCAAGGGAATATAATTATTCTCAAACCTTCCCTTTAATTCATGAGGAGGGAACAGCAAGCTAGCCAAGACCATCAAGATATTTCACAGCTTCTAAATAACAGAGCCAAGAGTTGCTAAGTTTGCAGTCAAGGTTATTAAATAAGGATGATCCTTAATTAGAGAAAGCCCAATATATTCATTTCAGGTGGAAAGCGAGTTGTTATAAAAGGATGGACAAAGAAAAGTTAATAAAGCCTTGACTGACACTCAGGTTGAACCCTAGTTAAATTACATGCAGAGATACTACCTTTTAGAGAAAATAAAAGGTATTGCTGACATTCATACAACAAAGCCAAAGCTGCACAAGTCCCGGGACCGATAGGATGCTTGGTATTGTCTGAATGATGGAACAGAAATTACAAATGGCCAACACCTGCTGCATTACTCATTTGGATTCTCTTCATTTAAGCCTGTGGGCATAATTTGAAATTTCAGTTCCATTTGTCCTAGACCAAAGTTTTCTGTCAAGGCACCATCTGTAGCAATGAAATTCCCATCCAATTCCAATTCCTGACACAAACTAAACCAAAACAAAAGAAAATTATAACAACAAAACAGCTACATGAAAGTACACAACTTAAAACTACCAAACTCATCATATCACATGTACACCCTGTATAAAATGACACCTGGGATGATTTGGAACAGCCATATCCAGTAAAAACCTCAGTAAAAGCAAAAGAACAACAATCTGAAAAAGGCTCATGGGTCTGCATCCCCAAGGCACTGTCTCCAGAATCACTCAAATTGGTTTTTGGGGGGCAATTGGGACTGTATGGGTCAGTTCAGCAGCCACAGGTGTTCTGGTCTTGGTGCATGCAGATGACCATGTGCACTGTGCGATCAGACGCAGATGAGGCAAGCAGTTAGGAGGAGAAAAGGGAATAGTTTCAGATCTAAAAGAGCATCTCTGAATTGCTTGACTTTATTTTCTTTCTTTTATTTCATGATCTTCTGAAGGAAGTAAATGACTGGTGGTGGGAAGAGATCCAGCAGTTTTGCACAGATTTTTTTTTTCCCCAGGAGCATTCAGAAGAGAATGGGATTCTCAGCCAGGTACAAAAATAGGAATATCTTACAAGGGAAGAAACAGAAAGGTTTTCAACACTTTTCTCATTTTAACTGGGACAAGGCACACCACAAAGTGTTGCCTAAACATAACATGTAAGCAAAAACACTTGTCCACATTCTTGGTTCATGCTTGCTGAGCTGTGGTCTAGAGGAAGGAAAGGTGCTGTAACATGCTCCTAAGCTCGTGCCAGAGCCATTGTGCAACTCATTACTACAGGGTGGAACCAGGAAAAGGTCTAACCAGTACAGTTATGCTTGCACTTCTTTCACCTCAGTAAATATTGTTTATTTTGGGCTGGTAACTCAGCAGAACTGGCATGTGCATTTTTTTTAATGTCTTTTTGAAAAGAACTTAAGAAATTGAATGCTTTTGCTACCAACACAGTGGTGACCATCAACTAATATTCATATTAAGGTTACCCCCAAGGGAAGTTAGGCTTCCAGGCAGAAGAGAGAACCAACCTACTGGTGAAAGCACTTTTTTTGGAGGCATGGGTTGAAAACCTTTGAGACAGAACTGAAAGCTACACCAAGGTCTTCTGCACCATGGATGACCATGAGCCCTACCTCTTTTCCCTTGTATGGCTTTCATGGGAAAGAGAACCCACTGAGATCTTATTTCAAAAGAGTTCAACATCATGATCCTATTCTGCCCCTTCTCTGCCAGCCACAGAAAGTCTCAGGCAGAGCCAGCACAGCCTGGGATGGGGCAGGACAAGCACTACCAGGCTGCTCTGCTTGTCCACCTGTGTCGCAGTCTCCACAGCCAAGGATCAATCTGTCAAATCACATCTGCCTGTGACTTCTCTCTTAATGCTACCAGACCTTAAAGTTTCTTCAAGAGATACACCTGGCTTGGTCAAGCCAATTTATTGAGCTGTTACTACAGACAGTTAAAATGTATTAACAACTTCATATTAATTAGATTGTATATAAATATTTGAAAACAATGCATGCAGAAATAGTTAGGATAACTAAGAACTAAAGCCCCTAGGATTTGCTGTGAGAAGTTTGCATTTTTCTTCTGAAAGGATGTACATGTGACCACAAGCTTTACATCACACATGTTGTAAAGCCATCATGGCTACTGAGGGAGACATATTGTGGATTTTGTCCAAAGTCAATTAACAGCTTTGAAACCACCACCATCCTCTGGATAAAGGGTTTGGTGTACATGCCTTTTCCAACCTTTGAAAAGAATATTCAAAACTGCACACAACCAGCTCTTCCACAGCATAAGTTGTAGAAAAGCATAATTAACACTTGAGCCACACTCAGCTGAGCCCACAAGTGCTTTTCCCTGGTCACTGCACACACTGATAACAAAGGAAAGACTGGAGAGGTGATTAAAAAGTAAGACTGGAGAGGTGAGGCAAGGGAAGGCTGAGGCCATCCAGCAAGTCCCCGATACAGGAATGCAGTCTGTGTTTTAAACGGCTTAGCCCTGCTAAGGCCAGTGTCTCTGCACTTTGAGTCCCCGAACAACCTGAGAAGCTGCCGCTGTTGCTTGATGCTTCAGTTGCAGAGACAGCCATTGGTATCTGATTTAAGGATAACCAATATGCAATTTCTTTTAAAAAATTGTTGAGTCAAAATGCAAAAAAATCACTTTCCCGAACCTGCAGACATCCTGAAACAATTTTGGGCCATTCAGCATTGTATATAGATGCTTTACCCTCCCTAAAGTCACCAGTGTGATAGTTGATTGAAAGCCTACTCATGACTTTCTGCACTAGCATATTTTACTGAAGGTCTCCTCATCAGGTGGAAGGAAATGGGGTAAAAGTCAAGCTTGTGAGATAAAACTCAGGAGCTTTACAATGAATTAGGGCTGAGTCTATCTAGCAGGTGAACAGTGCTGAAAGCAATAGGTTCACTCCTTCCCACCTTTCTCCAGGAGCTGCTCCCTGCTGTCCCCAACTAACAGCTGGAGCTACTTAAATGCCAGTGGAGAACAAAATCCCTAAGGAGATGGAGGAAAGGATCCTGTCCCCTCCCTCCTAGTGTTTGTCTAGCACAAATCTCATTTCTTCAGCAGGAAGATTTGCTGCTTTTTTTTGAGATTTACAGGGTTTTTTCTGGATCATTTTCTGTTGAATTAATGACAGTATGACTGAAGTGCTGAAGCTAGTACAGTGGAAACAATGACCATGTGTGACAGGATTGAAGTAAGCAGATAGTCCCACACTAGCCTTCCTCATTTGGCTGTATCCTTAAATGAGGGGAAGGAGGGAGGACAAACAACACAAGAGATGCAAAGGCTCAACAATTCTTTTTAAAATAAATTTTCCTAAGTGATAGTGTAACAAAACAGCAACAAAAAAAAGATGAAAACATGAGAACCCAAAATTAAAATTAATGACAAGCTTCACAACATATTCCTTTAATCCCCATACTAATAACTGAGAATGTAAACCTCATTAGAAATTCTTTGCAGGATCGTGGTCGTAAACTCACAGAGAAGTTAAAAAGGATAACCTTACTTTTTGCTGTTTTGCTCTTTAAAGTGTTGCTCTATACTGGATGCATTTAATGTGCTTAGAAAAAGGGCAAGAGAGGTCACCGCAACTAGGAGATTTAGAAGAAAATTGTCACTTTCTACTCTTAAGTGACAATTTTGTAAATTCTAGATGTGACAGTAACAATCCAAAAAGTAAATTATGGGCATGGGGGAGGTTGTCGCTGGCGGGGAAGGGTATGACATAGAAAGAGCTGCACACGCTGTTACAGAGGTTTGGTCAGGAATTTAGCATACCTGCTATGCTGCGTGTTTACAGAGCAAGAGGAACATCTAGTGGATGTGGGGGAAACTTCCGTAGCAGGACATTGAGGCTCTGCATTCAGGATTAGGAACGGAAAGATTTGAAGAGAAAATAAGGGTATACCTTTCCCCTTTTTTTAAATTTTTAAATATATGCACACACCTACTTAAACACCCCCAGTTAAATCTCACTGCCACTTTACAAAATTTAAATGGGATGCTTTGCCATTTCTGCTGGCAGGAGAGGAAAATTAACTACCTGTAAACCAGAAGAAATCCCACAGCAGGTGGGGAGAGGATGATGGGCAGCAGGAAGGGAGAGCTTGGAAGAGATGCTAAAAATCAGTCCACACACACCCAGCCTCTGCACTGAAGTGCAGATTAAATTCAAGACTCCTAGTACATTCTTTTATGTAGGCAATACCCTAGTGCAGACAAATCTATCTGGAAATACTCTCAAAGGAAGGGAAACTGTATTTTTTATAGAGGTGGTCTCATCCTTTGGCAAAATGCTTTACCTAGGAAGCAGCAACTGAACTGCAAACCCACCATCTTCCTAAAATGAAGCCAACTTTTTAAATTGCAGTCTTACAGCATAGTCTGAAATCTTGGAAACTCATATAAGGGAAACAAGGTAAATTTTATTTCTCTGTTTGATCAGAGTCAACAGTTAGCAATGTGAGATCACTGTTCACCTGTCTCAGCTACCTGTTGACATCTCACTTTTGTTGGGAAGAGATGGAAAAACACCAACTCTTGTAACAAAATATCTGAAAATTCTCATTTTAAACAGGAAACTAAATTCAGAAATGGATATTGGGAAATTTAACAATTTAGAAAGCCAAATATGAAACATCTCAGTTTGGATATTTTGGTTAGTCTTTTTTTAAGATTACCTGAAAGTTTTTTTTATTTTTTTCAGAAAGCAGAGCCATCCTGCAGGAAGGCCTGGATTGGTTGGAAGAGTGGGCTAACAAAGATCCTTATGAAGTTCAACAAGGACAAGTGTAAGGTCTTGCACCTGGGAAAACATAATCCAGGCGTGCAGCACAGGCTGCAGTCTACCTGGCTGGGGAACAGCTCTGTGGAAAGGGACCTGGGGGTCCTGGTGGACGACAAACTCAATATGAGTGAACAGTGTGCTTTGAGGCAAAGAAAGCCAACAGGATGCTGGGTTGCAGCAACAAGGGCATCACCAGCTGAGATAAAGAAGTCATTATCCCACTCACGATTTGTGCTCCCGAATCTGTGACAAGTCATCCCAAGGCCCTGAAATCTTTCTTCATTGCCCTCAGACTTCTTCTGTCTAACTCATCATTGTGTACCTGTAAGATCAAAAGAGGGTAATAACCTGAGGCCATATCATGCCAGGAAGCTTCCTGGTTCTATCCCTAACACAGGCCCAGGGAGGCAGCAGACCTCCCTGTGGGAAGGGTCTGGCCGGCACATGGGACCCTCAGTCCCCCTCAGAATGGAACCTCCTGTAACTATCACCCTCCTCTTGCTCCTCACAGAAGCAGTCTTAATACATGGAGATGGCTGCTTCAGCAACTCCCCAGATG
>JAOXJK010000004.1:6433769-6455813 GCA_025774025.1 Xenus cinereus
CAGGGAACTGCTGGAGAGGGTACAGCAGAGGGCTACAAAGATGATGAGGGGCCTGGAGCATCTCCCTTATGAGGAGAAGCTGAGGGACTTGGGTCTTTTTAGTCTAGAGAAGAGCTGATCAATGCTTATAAATACTTAAAGGGAGGGTGTCAGGAGGATGAGGCCAGTCTTTTTTTAGTGGTGCCCAGTGACAGGACGAGACCATATGAGTTCCATCTTTACTTTGAGGGTGGCAGAGCACTGGAACAGGCTGCCCAGAGAGATGATGGAATCTCCTTCTCTGGAGACATTCAAACCCCTCCTGGACTTGTGCTTGTGCGACCTGCTCTGGGTGGACCTGCTTTGGCAGGGGGGTTGGACTAGATGATCTCCAGAGGTCCCTTTCAACCCTTTTATCATTCTGTGATTTTGTGACTCTGGGCATAACTGGGCAGAGTTCTGCTAAATGTCTTCTGAAAGGGGAAAAAAACCCGACAAAAAGCAATGCTGTCACTGCAAGCTGTGTGAAGAGGAAAGTATCAGCTTACCGGGTCTTCTTCAGAGCATGCAAACGGTGGTCTGCTGTGCCCGAATAACACTGCCCCGACAAACACAGCTCATCTGAGCCCCTCAGCAAACAAAACCCTGCAATTTTGTGCCCACCTTCAGGGCATGCAGGTAGTGGTGCTTGACCTCTCCGTTGGCAGGGTGTAGGTACCCTGCAGCGAAAGACAACCGTAGGTTTTCCGGAGCTGAAAGCAATTCCACTTCTGGTTGTAAAACCTGGGGCTGTTCTCAGACATGATGGATGCTCAAGTCATACCTGTGAAAGGAATGAAGACTGCATGGTGGGTGAACATTTACACTAGATTTTCACTGGTGCAGCTTAATCCTGTTGCTTTTTGCTTTACCTTCACTACCTGGACTTTCCAGCCTACTCTTTAGCTATTTGTAGGCCTTCCTCCTTTCCTCTAAAAAGTTTTATTGGTTATTTTAGTGATTCCTCAACATCTGATTAAGATAGACTAATATGAAGGCCTATCCTTGTGCTTTTCCAAATGATCCCACAGTCCTATAAACTCCTATTATTATTAGTTGCACTGTTCTCTCTCTGCCTCCTGGCAATTAATGTTGTCTACCCCAGCTAGAGCCAAACTGCAAATAAAGAGGAACATAAAAATGTCAAAGTCCCATCCATTACAAAATGCAGAGTTTGGCACCCCTTGTTGCTGGAATTTACAGACTGCTTTTTAGTTTTATCATTTTATCTCCCTTTAATGGCAAAATCAATTAATCCTGGTTGGCACCATAAAACTTGCAAACAGAGGCAGACCATAAGTCAGCAAGTCATTCCTAGAGCTTTGCAGCACAAATCCCTGCTGTAAAAAGCAGCAGCAGTTAACTCCTTCCATTTCTGCTCCTTCTTCAAGGACTTGAGACAGGCTACAAAACTGTTATTTATCTAATTAGCGCCACTAACAGTGCTGCAATTCCTGCCCTTTAAAGGTAAAAAGTGGCCCGAAGGTACAAGACTCTTAATTAGTCAGTAAAGTACATTTAGTTTTAGAGCAGGGAGGTGAACCTGTTTGATGAGAAAGCTCAAAGGATGGTGACATTAGAGGGCTCAGACACTGCAATGGCTTAGATACCTCAGAAAGCTTCATTTTAAGCTAAAACGCTCACCTTCCATCCCACCCGTGGTTACGCAGACCTCCTTCATTTGCAATTCCTCAGATAACACCCTCAACATGAAGGAACTAACGAATGAGAAGTTCATCCAAATGTTAACACGGGATCCCAAGGGAAAGCCAACACCATCTGCTCAGTCTTCTCTCCGCATGCCACCGAGGGCTCGCAGACCGTCACATAAAACCCTCCAACACGTATCATGCTGGGAGAGTCTGCTTTCATGGGAACAATAGCAAAGGAACCAAAATGCGTTGTCGTAATCGATTGTTGAAACTTTAATCAGTTTTGTAGGAGTTTGGATGAATTAAAAGAAAGGAAACAGAGAGCTGCACCTGTGGTTCTGTGAGTTAATAAAAAGAATGCTGAATCTCATCCTTTGATGTTTTCACATCAGACTACTTTCTCCCCATAGGGTATAGTGAATTTCTTTAAAAGATCTGGCATGGGCTAAGCTTAGGGACTAAAAAAAACCACCACAAAAATAAGAAAAATAAAACAAAACAAAACAAAAACCCAACTAGATAAACCTGATCTTATCCTAAATGTTAGATTCCATTTCTGCTCACAAATGTGTGGTTTACAGAGACAGTTTTGGAAGTGGTTTGAGAGATGCAGGTTTTTCCCATTTCCTTGGTATGGTGATAATAAACTTCCAAGTGGCACTGCAGGGATGTTTCAAATGAGCTGCTGCCTCTCATGTTTCACGCTCTCCTCACCCGGAGCAAGAACTACAGGGCAGAGCCCATCCATCAGCCCCACGTTCAATACCACGTGGAAGAGACCTGACCACACGCCCCGGATCTCAGCATCATATAGAGAAGCTCAAGAGGAAATGGAAATCCCATTCCAAATTTCGATGGAAACTGCGTTGAAATGATGGAGCCATGATCCAGCTTTCACCAACACCAGCAAGTTTTGCTGCCAATATTTCACTGAATTTCGCAGGACATGACCTACTTTAAGGCCGTGTTGTAGAGCACTGTTGTAATATTGCTCTGCTTTTAATCAAATCGTGAATAAAGTAAGGTTCTCATTTGCGTTTATTTTAATATGATTTTCTTTAAATCCCCGTGTAAAATGAACGGACCGCGTGGAGAACATGCCCAGCAGAAGCAAGGATCCATCCAAAGCGACCAAGAGGTGGCGCCCAGAAACCAGTAGATGTTGCCCTGGGGACTGGTTTGAGGTGAGTGACCTGCCCAGCAGAACGCTGCTGGGGTGGGGGTTAGCAGGGTAGGCGAAAAACAAATACCAGAACCTGTCAGATTTTCAGTAATCTGTATAAAAAAAGAACAGCCCTTTCCAGCCTCGATCCGGCAGCTTTCCTGACTCCTTAGCCTCCAAGAACCTACATCTCCACTTACTGCAGCCTTGCATGGCCCAAATAAGCAATTTGCTCCTTTCCCACGTCTTTGCTGATTGATTTATTCAAGACAGGTCCTTGGCTGCTTCTACTGGCTCCAATTTCAGTTTTATACAGCCCTTAGAAGAACATTTGAACACAGTAAATGCAAAATTTTGTAACAAAAATCCCTACAGGCATTTTCAGTCCCTTTTCCAATTTTATTAAGCTGAAATTTCTCAGGTTTAAAGTTAGACGTGAATATCCAATATTCACATTTTAAGCACAAAATACTGGAGATTCACAGAATTACAGAATCACAGAATGGTTGGGGTTGGTAGGGACCTAAATAATAAGATAATGCAGCACCTCAGAGCGCTCGGTCACTGACTAAGAGCTGTAACTGTTATGAGCTGATTTTTCTATAACTGCTTGTATTAAAGCTTTTCTGAACATGAATGAAGGACATACCAAGCTTAACCCCAATTAGCAGCAAGGAAAACATCCTATAAATCCACCCCATGATTTTATCAAGGGACAGGAGCTGAAGCAATCTCTTAACAGCTTTATTAAACAGTGTTTGTCTAGATTCATGGCAGTCTTCCTCAAAGCTGTCGCTTGCCAAAAAAAAAAAAAAAAAAGAAAAAAAAATGGAGGGGGGAAGGCTGCCAATATTTAGACGTGCTTTTGAGAAAACTCAGAGGTTTCATTCCGCACTGAACCCAATGGACCCGCTGCTGTCTCTTGAAGAGGGACAAGCAGCTCTGGAGGTTTCACGCTGTATGCTTCATGCTGGATACACCTGCTTCAAAGCCATGTTCCATCTGGAGTGCTGTAAGTGTTTTAATTAAACTATTTTGATGGCATAATAGCAACACAACAATGCAGTAAACAGCCACATGGTCTTCTTTCCTTTACACATAATTCCTGCAAAGTCGATGGGTTGCTTTTCATCCTGGGGTTTAGGCTTTTTCTCTGCTGGTGTACAATTTTTTTTCTTCTTTTTCCCCCTTCGATTGCTCTCCACCTAACAGCGGGATGACAACAGACTCCAACGCCATTAGCGCCACGGGCAGTCTTCATGGGACAACAGTAAAAACCAACAGAGATATAAGTAGCCAGTTTGCCAGCAAGGTGCTGATTTAACCGAAAATTCTGCAAACTGGAGAATATATTTATTCTCTCCGTGGAGCTTAACAACACGGTTGAATTATTTAACTTAAAAAGGGAGTCTTTCACGCATGTATTAATGTGGCAAAAGCCTATTATATTGCTCCGTTCCTTATAGCATGGGTTTTTTTGACTTACAACTAAAGTCACCTCCAGCTGCCTTTGTAATTTGCTTGATCTTCTTACTAGCAAGCAATCAGTGGAAAACTCTACCACTTTTTGTGCCTGCTACATTTTTCTCCTAAGCATAAATTACTTTAGAACAGTACTCTCCATCTTCACTATGAGATTTTTCAAGCACAAGAAAATTAAACTCTTATCCAACATAGTGCGTGCTCTGTATTTATTTACACCATTTGTCATGAGTACCAAGCAGTGTAACAGATAAACAAATTTCTTCGAAGTACTCACAAAAATTACATTTGAATTTAAACACTTCACCTACCAAAATGAAAAGTAGTTACGGTGCCTGGAATGACGTATTTCCCACTCCCCTGTATTACTGGGTCTACCTTATCTTTCCTGTCATTCTGATTTAGACAGCAACACACAGAGGACAGCTGAACGCTTTTTGGAAGGGTCAACTGGGCAGACCCTCAAGGAAGTAACATAGTATGGCTGGATTATTTTGTTTTAGAGGAATAATAGCAAAATTTCAGCATTGCTGCAAACACAGGATCTATCAGAACTTATAAAGGAGAAGCAGTGAAAGAACGGGCTTCTGGGCCACTAGATTTTACATCCTCATGGATGGACTAGCAAGGTTGCCTTCACATTAGTGCCAGGGACCCCACGCAGCCCGAAAGAGGGAATGTTTTGGGGCTCAGCTCAGCACTAAAGCAGCAGCTCTCAGCTCATGAGACACCGAGCGCAGCCCCAACCCTGACATGGGTCTGGCCCATCTTGCTCCGTCCTCAACAGTGATAGCAAACAATGCATCACCGCCCAAGGGAGGTGACTTCTTCGTCAATCAGGATCATTTCCAGCTCCCCTTGAAACGACCCCATTTTTGCAGCCAGATGCTGAACAGCCAACAACCAACGCTGGCTTAGTGATGAGAGGACCTGTTCCCAGGCGGGTAGTGGTCTTCTCCAGAGAGTCACATACCCAGACAGGCCCCTGCAAGCAACCAACACCTGCAGAAATGCTTCTTGGTTTCTCCTCTATCAAGTGGAGGCAAGACCAGACTTAAGCTGAAAATTTGCATTCACATCCGTTTTAGAGCAAAAACTGTCTTTAACACCAGCTTCACTGCAATAACAGCAGGAGTCCATGTGGGTGAAGTAGCTCCATCTTCAAGTCCAGGGTCTGTAAAAGTAACTCAGGAAAAAAATTAATATGTTTTTATTCCTTCTGTGGTCATCGCTGTGATTGTTTGCATGTTAATCACGTGGGATTTCAGCACCAAGTCTGACCCTCAGCTGCCTAACCAGTTCAAACTCTTACCACGGAACATTATATGGAATTAAGGCTTTCCAGAAATAGAATGAAAAATTAACCTTTTTCCACTGACAAAACTTTCTCAGGACTCTTTTTCTTTGTACATAAAGTAAAATTATCCTGTATTTATTCTAAAGCGAGGAACTGTTAAAATTTCTCATCCTGACAAGATTTGTGACCTTTGGAGATGTAACTTTCACGCAATTCTGAAAGTTTCCTTAAATTCTGAAACAACTCTCATTATGGACTTATTTGGTGAATTACAAAACAAATTTATGTATTAACTGGACAGAGATTGCTTTGGATGAAAGTACAGATCCCAGTGCAACTGTCCTTAGGCAGAAACCTAGATGAATATGAGCTACAGTCTGATACAATATTTTAGTTGTTTTCCAGTCTTAGGATTTTGCAATTCGTAGTCAGCAAGAGAAAATACAACAGGTAACTATTACAAGACAACCTGTGAAATAATCACAGCCTTATTTGAACAGGTAAATATTAACTAAGAAGGAAGTAAAAGTTTGTTTAGTTCTGGGTTGGAGACTTAAAACAATGCTCTACACAGCTGGGAAAAACATGGCAGCTCATTAGTATTCCTGTGCGGCTGACGAATCGGGGATTTTGGAAGCGTTACCAGCTAGGAGAAAATGTGTAGGAAGATTTTCATTAGTCTTTTGATGAAGGTCCAGTTGTCAGACATACCTATGGCTATGTGTGGGGAAGACACGATGAAATTTATTCTCTCTGGCTTGGTTGACCCCCGTCCCTCTTCCTCTTCCCCCCCATCCCTGCATCTGTGTGACTCTGCTGAAATTCTGATAAAGTGTATGTTTAATCAGAGATTTTCACCTACTGCTTACAAAATTCAAAACTCCCAGAGGCCATTAGGGGGTATATTCAACACTTACAGCCTAAATAGGATCAGCAGCAGGGGAAGATAAAGATGGGAGAGAAGACCAAGCAAGTTTAGGAAATAGCAGCGGGAATTTTTGCTACTGGTAAAAAAAAAAAGAGTTTGAGATCAAACCTCCCATCATATTGTCAGCACATACAAATAATCTACACTACATCTGAATCAACCTCATTATTTTTTTTTTTCAAGCAGCTAATCAACAGATTTTATGTATGAAAGTCTGGCATGTCAATGACAGCAGCTGGAGCTGCAGCAACCTGCAGTGGAACACACCCGGGAGGCACTGCAGAAGTCACAACCCAAAGTCCACAAAAAGCTGGGGGTTCCTCTACCACATGGTGATTAAATACAAAACATTTTGAATGTTCTGTCAGATCTGTCGCAGCTAAAGAACATCTATACCATCTATATGTATGTGTGTATGTACGTATGTACATATGAAATTCTTATGTGTAAAAACTAAGTCCAACTCATGTCTCATTTTCTTTCTTGCCTACTCAGACCAGAGCGATACACAATCATCTAGTAGCAACCTATTTGTTAGGTCTGTTACAGCTGAAAATACCTAAAGGCAAGAAAGACAGTAAGGCACCGAGCAAAATATTGGTGAGCCTGTGAAGGAAACCCCATTCTCCATGGATTTGCCTTCCATTCCTGACCTCTATGACCAAATCCTCAGCAGGGATTGATCGCAGCGGTTGACTCATTTGCTGCATAGGTCCTATGTTTTCTTTTTTTTTTTTTTTTTTTGCTTATGGCTGAAATTCACCCTGAACTACTATCAATCCATTTGTAAAACAAGACAGTGGCATGAGACTTTATTTGATGTAAAACATAAGCAGAAATCCCTGAGGACACAACTGTCCTTCAGCGACCCAACGTGCGGATGTGGCAGAAACCTATGACACGTGAACACCGAGGACCCCAGCAGAGGAGATGCCTTGAGGATCACAGGCTGGGATTATCAACAGCACAGCCAAGGCCACTCTCCTGGGTGGGCACTGACTCATTGCAACTCCTGCCAGATAAGAGAAAGGGCTAGCAGCTCTTGGGTGATTTGGCACTGCCACAAAACCATCGGAAATCTGAACTTTCCAACTTTCAGAAGCAGAGATTTTATTTATTTTTTTTTTTATTTTTACATGCAGATGTCTTTGTTCGTAACATGAGTTACAGGATGGCAAGGGGTTTTTTATAGCCACAAATCCCTATGAAGTGGGCAGAGTAACAAGTAAGTTACTTGGCAAATAACCATATTTTAACTAACTAACTAGCTAACAAACTAAACTTAGTCTTGGTCAGCATTTGCAGGTAGAGTGAACCAGATTAAGCTCAGAGGCTCAGCACATGGAGGCACTGACAGTGCCTCTACTGGAGAAAAAAAAAAAAAAAAGTAGACACAACTATTTTTATTACAATACCACTGAGAAGTAAAAAACATTTTGGGATAAGATTGCTGAAAAAAATCTCATTACATATTGTCAAATACGTCCTACCGTAAAGGGAGAATGAAACCTCTTCAGTTCTATGCTGAAATAATTTCTATTCCAAGGTTAATTAGCTTTTTTGCAGCTTGCTGGACTGTTTCTGCGGTGGCCTGTTCTGCAGTCACAGGAAGGACTCATTCGGGTACAGAGGGTTACATCTTCCTCACCTGAGGGACGACCAGGTTGCTCAGAGGCACTTGGTGTTAATGTCCTGCAAAAAGCGTGTTTGTGCATTGAGGAGAAATCTCATGAATCATTAAGCCCCCATTTACTGAGCTAATAGGTCACAACATTTAGCACCTTGTTCTATCAGCCAAAGCTGGAGTTAGGGAGGCACTTGAGCACTGTTTCCTCCTTCTCCCAGCAGCTGAAGGCCTGATTTTTAAATTAGTTTTACTTTTCCTAAACAACCTGTGTTTACTTAGAAGGCAAAAGACCGTCACTTGGGTATTACCTGTAACTTCATAAGACAAAGTTTTGTGTATTGCAAGAGATTTCCTTAGTGTCCTGCCACACAGGAACTAGGAAAATATTAGTAAAAGCTGTTTTCCACTATGATGGTTTGCCATCAGAAAACTGTGATTCAGTTGTATCCATTAAGTCAACACATTTTTGCTAAGTGTATCTTACAACATCACGGGCAATTATAAAAAGACATTTCAATGGAGTTGAATTTTTCAATCTGACATTTATTACATTACACAACACAGCAGAAAAGTTGGCTTTCATCACACTGTTGAACATAAATGTTGAAATTTTACATTGGAGTGTAATGTTAAAACTTTACCAAAGCGAGCTTTTTAGAAGTGGTTCAGCTGCAGGACTCCAACTGCTCATTCTGATCTGAAGGGAAACCAAATTCAAAATAGCAAATTCTCTTCAGGGCTATATGCAAGGTTCAACTTAGCAACTTTTCTGTGCATGGTTGTCTGTGCGTGTTTTTCCAGCTTAGCCACCACTATATATTTTTGCGAGAAGAGCTTTGGCCTCACCCTTCCAGCCACAGAAAGAGCTACTGGGTTTACAGCTTGCCTTTTTTTGGCATTCTCTCCTTCCTGTTAACTTCTGTTTAAAAAATAAAACAATGTCCAGTGGGTGTTGTTTAGATGACACATATGTTCCCCGTTGACCAGATTATGGTGGTTAGCCCATGAAGACAACCCACCACCTGTCACAAGCTCTCTGGAAGCCTTCACGTACCCCCAGCCACATAGAATGGTGGAAGCACAGAATTCCCTAGGTGGGAAGGGACCTCTCAGATCATCAAGTCCAACCATCAACCTAACGCTGATAGAAACCATCACTAAACCATGTCTCTAAGCACTATGTCTACCTGCCTTTTAAATACCTCCAGGGACGGTGACGCCATCCCTTCCCTGGGCAGCCTGTTCCAATGCTTAATAACCCTCTTTCAGTGTAAAAAATTTTCCCAATATCATGTTACATTTCAGGCTGCAGAACCAAGCATCGTGTTCCTGGGCTTATTTTATTTCCATCAGCCCCACCGACATCAGCTGACCTGTTTTCTCCTCTGTCCATCAGCCGTGTCATTGGTCCAAATCTCTCCTGGGATCCGCAGGCAAACAAGGTCGTGGCTCCTTCGCAGCCGTCGCCTGCAGCCTCCTGGCCGAAAGCAAGAGCCCTGGGGCTACAGACAGACGGACGGACTTTCACATCCAAATCTGCCAGCACAGAGATACTGTCTCAGCTGTTCGGGCCGTGTCTATTTCTGCTGACAGCCAGCAGGGATCAGTTAGTGTCATAAACAGTGCTCGACCGTGAAAGAAAAACACCCTGTAGCAAATCCCCAGGGTTCAGCAAAACGGGACCAGAAGGAAGGATTTGTATCAAATCCGCAGCTGCAAAGTATCAGTATTCCCAGTTCCCAAACACGCTGGCAAAATAACTTGCCTCGATTTCTTCTAATGTCATCATGTTAATCCCGTTTCATATTTTCCAGAACACACCCTAAACAAGATGTTGGCAAAAAGTTGTCTATAGCGTGTGTTTAGCACAAGCCGGATGCGGAACGTGTCTCCTACACGAATCTCATTTTAGGCACTTGATGACCTGCCTTACAGAAGAGGCGAGTTTCCAACTCCTGTGCAGAGCAAGCACTCGCCCCGTCCCTTCGTCCCATCCAGAAAGTTGGGTGAGGAGCAGATACGAAGATAAATCAGAAAATGGTAACAAAGAAATTGTATAACTTTACCTACGTAGCTTGCTCGGCAATCGCAGAACTTATCGTTTCACACCTGAATAAGGATGGGCCACCTACTTTTCCCTGGCTGAGAATTAGAGGGGAACGCAAAGACCAAAACCATCCCAAATACTCAGGTTCCTGCTTCTAGCTTGGCCACAGGCTCCAAGGAGGAAACACTGGAAGAGCGTTGCTCTGATTAAAGGCAAAATATTTTTTGAGCATAAAGTTGGGTCAATCAAAGTTCCCCGACATCTTTCTTGAAGGTCTGGCAAGACCTCATGAAGGGGCCTGATGACTCCAGACACAGATGGAGCCACGGAGAAGCCCAAAGTGCCTGCAGCATGGTCCCCTCTGCAGGAATCAGACATCTCTCCTGCCCCAACCCTTGCACAAGCTCCTGGTGGTCCTGTCATGGCTGGGGTTTCCCTTTCAGTGCCCCGTTTGCCCCCACTTACTTCTCAGCCCCAGCTGTATTTGTGGCACCCCTGGGGTCCAGGTCTCCCCTCCCATGCTGAGGTCTCCCCGAGCTCACGGCTGCCTGCTTGGGGGTCTTCTGTTCTTCTATTCCCATGCATCTCCTGACAAAACCTAAAGAGAACAGAAATATTTTGGTGTGGGCTCTGGTCCTGAGTTTCTGCTTTAGCCAAGTTTGCACGGCTTGGCACTAAGAGGTGAAATGGTCACAGAAGGAATTCCTGTTCCCATTGTACCCAATATTGCGTTTTTTCTGCTTAGTCTAAAGGTTAACAAGTTGCTCTGCCAACTCCATTGCCTCACTGCCTGTTCTTCGCATGCAAAATAGTCTCATGGTTTTGTTGTCATGGGGAATTCCTCGCCTGTGAACTATGACGGTCTTTACTTTGTCCCTAGCGTGAGAAGGGCCAGTGTGTAACTCAGTGGGGTGAGTCACGGCGATACACAAGTCCAGCCCCTCCGTGAAGTGCAAAAGCAGTAAGAGTGATGGGTGAATTTACGGCTTCAGGAAACATCTACATGTTTTTGCTTTGAGTGAGCACCGGGGCAAACATGTGCTGTGGAACCGCCTGCGGTTGCACAACTCACTCCTCAGCGTTACCGAGCTCACGTCCCTCTGTGCTCCTACAGGGACGCTGAACGGCTCTCCTCAAAAAACAAGCCCATGGCTGCTCTGAAAGCAGAGATCCGGGGGTGATCTGGGCTGTGTTACAAGAGAAGACCGTCTCCCGTTTACACTAGCTTCTCCAGTTTCATCCCGCAGACAAAATACGCTGGGTCGAGCCAGGAAGAGCGTTCGTCGCAGCCCCGTTTCCCTGCCAAAACGAATTTTCTTCTCACTGATGCAAACACTCTTGAGGTCAACGCTCTCACACTCCCGTGCTTTCCGGGTCAGTAGGATTTCATTCTGAGCCTCTGCTTCCACGGCTGAAGGAAAGAAAAGAAAAAAAAAAAAGCAAACAAAGATTTCAGATTCCTGTTCTGGCAGCTGGAGACTGCCCAAAGGTCCCACAGAAAAGAAGCACAATCTCAGGGCCAGGTTTGGGACAGGGACGGACACGGGGTCCCACATCTCCTGTCCAAGGCTGAGCTCTCGGCAGCCACCCTGGGCTGGCACGACGGCACTTCCACAGCCTGCAGGCATCACCTAAAATAATTTCTGACATCTGAAACGATTCCTTCTCTAAGCCCACCTTTTACTGTCCTCTAGATACATCGGCATTTGGTTAGAAAAAAAAACATCGCAGGCATAAAACAAATGAACCAGGGATTGAAGGAAGGGAAGATGAGAAACAAAGGGCTGACATTTTAGGCTAAGGAAAAAATGCTCTTGGTTTCTCATCAGTTGCCAGAAGTGGAAAAGGGGATGTTTGCATTATTATTCTCCTTCGGTATAATTGTTAATGTAGTGTGTGACTAAGACGTTTATAGTCATAGTCTTCTGCTCTGCAGCTGAACTGAAATAAGGTTTCAATTTCTAAGTTTCTGGTCACACCAAGATGGAATTTTTCCACTAGAAGCTTATGGGCACAGATTCAGAGAGGTTTTCTTGTTGGAGACTGCTGTGAAGCGACAGTTACGAACTTACCAATGAGCTGCCAGGGAGCCCAAGATGCTTCAAACGTCTGGAAAAGTTAGAACTAAGGGGTCTTATGCCAAATTTGATTTTAGCGGAGCAAGAGGGAGTCCTGCCCTGGCGGAGAGACACTCTGCTCCGAAATGAGAAACCCCACGCCAGCCCCCGCAGCGCTGCCAGGTCCCAGCCGTGTTGGCTCGAGAGAGTTTCGTGCGTGTTGAGACGCTCGTTACTCCCTCCAAGAGACCTTTCAGACCACAAGCTTTTCACACCCCTACTGCTTCACTCTCCTACCTGTTGGCCGTAGCCGCCTCCCGGCCTCGTTCGCCGTGCAGGAGCGGCAGAAAAATGTTGACACGTTTTCCATCGGAACGATGCCCTTGCGTTTGGAAGTAACCTTGGGATTTCCTGCCTGCCTGCCAGCTGTCCCAGCAGGTCCCGCACGCCATCGAGGAGTCTTCCCAATAAAAGTGAAAATGTCACATAAAGGAGCAAAACAAACGGTCTGAAAACAGTAGGTGCCAAATATAGTTAGGTTTTATTTTTTTATTGTCCAATAACACTGTGATAATATAAACTGTATAAAGCATGATAAAACACTTCCATAAAACAGAGTAGGTACATATTATAAAATAAAAAATAAAAATATTATGTTAACAAAAGGAAAAAAAATTAAAAAGAAAATATTACAATAACTGTACCGGTTTCTTCCTGTATTCCAAAATTTATTGAAAACGTTTAAATTATGCAGCACTAAGATAAGTTACTTTTATTTTCTCCCTTGATTTTAAACATGCACTAACTCAAACAGAAATAAAACCTATTAAATCAATACAGAAAATATTACTAATCACATAACTTTGCATGGAGATTTAAGGAGGGATGATGCAGTGGCTGTTAAAAGAAATGCATTGTAATTACTTCCCACAGGCTTACAGATTTTAGCAGTTTAAAGCAGCTCAATAATTCACAATAAAAGGAAGAGCCGCTGAATTAGCAATAAACTCTGATAAGCGAGCAGTTATCAGAAAAATTGTTTGTCGGAAAACTATCAAAACAAAAAGCTAGCTGTGCTGTAAATAGTCTGTGCACACAGTGACGGCCTTCATGGTGACCGTGACCTTCGCTGGGATCCCGACAGCCCGAGCAGAAAGACAGAGGGTGAGACCTGGACCCTGTCAGCAGCCACAGGAATCTTGAGCCCAAGATCCCCCTTGCACCTCTTGCAGAGAAACACACGTGCCTTCTGACCACCACAGTGCAAATCATCCCACTTTAAAAGTGCTTTGTTTTCACCATGATGACACTGTTAGTGCAAGGAGTGCTGGAGCCCTGGACAAGCCACCCGCAGGGCAGACGGGGATGTGGTTTTCCCCTCTCACCTCCCCAAACATCTTTTTATGTTCTTTTGCATTAACTCTTGGAGACAGCAAGCTCACCTTGAAGTAAACTACTCAGCCCCTCTCATATTCTTCAAACTCCAGCAGAAAGCAGCTCAGGAACAACTGCCGGGACTGTCACCTGCATTTGCTGAGAGTTAATCCCACGGACTTTAAAGAAATGGAACAAACCAGCCAAGCGCCCCCAAAAATGTCTGACTCCTAGATCTTGCACACAGCGCAAGGCCATCAGTGACCTCGCCAGTTCCTTTTGCTCTTTCCCATGTCACGCACTTGCCAATTAAATGATTTCAAAGGAGGCTGGAAGTTTTCAGAGGTGCAACTGGGTTTTTCTATGTGTTTGCAGAGTTATCTCAAGACTTGTTGAGATGGCACTAAAATAATCTATGTCTATGCACAGTCTTTAAAAGTACTTTAAAAATATTTTTAAAAATAGCTCATGAATTACTTCATATTCTTACCTAGGAACATTCTACCTATTCCCAGTAAACATTGCCCCCATCCCCTTGCAAAAACGTGATGCCTTTAATCATGATCTAATGCAAAATCACTTTTCATTTATCTATAGACGTTTTGGTCAGCAATACATGAACTGATAATAATTTAAGGCACAGGTGCTACTAGCTCAGTAAATCAAGCAATGTAATTTTGTGGAAGAAAAGAGAAAAAGAAAACATACGAGGTTGGGTTCTTGGCTGAGTGGATACATACATTCATGGGGGGGTTGCACTAGATGATCTCCAGAGGTCCCTTCCAACCCTGTATCGTTCTGTGATTCTGTGATTCTTAAACAGTAGTAAAGCTGATTTCAATTTTTGTGAAAACACTTGAGATTAAAAGATTTAAGAGCAGATCCTTCTTGGCATCAGTTACAAAAGCTCTACCAGCATGAATAACCAGCTGAGGAGTCTACTTACAATATCAAAGACATACGAACCCCATTCCTTCGATATCCGTTTGTTGTTTCTTTTAAGAGATTCCACTCATGCAACAAAAGAAAAAAGTGAAATGCAGCTTGATGAGGGAGTTTTGGTAAGGCCAACGTAGCCCACAGTTATTAGTGAGCAAAACCTCGTCCAGTACAAGAGATCACTCCTAGTAAGCAGCATCGACTTAATATACCAGGGAGCTGCTGCTGCCTAGCAGGAGTTAGCAATTAGTGACTTCTCAAACCAAAGCCAGAAGACACCTTCTCGTTGCTACAAAGCGGAGTGGAATCTGGGCCCAAGCCCAGGCATAAATATTGTCTCTGTTACTAAAGTTTCATCCTATTGTGTTTCTAATTCCATCTTACCTTTTGAGATAAAATTCAGACAGTTGTCCCTGTACAAGAAACCAGTGTTTACAGTTTTGTGAGGAAAAAAAGAGACACTGAACCCAATGACCATAGTCAAAATAAACTAATTCCATAGTTTTCATAATAAGGATACCGGCATACTGAAATGTTTTCAATGTTTTTAGTTTTTAAAAAAGAAGTATAAAATTATATTGAAACTTGAAAACTCACAAGAAAATGTTTTCAAGAGTTTTGCACAGTCCTGTTCAGGAGCAGCAATGCTCTGATAATGTCTCTTTGACTCCAGTTATAAAGACAGAACCAGCTTCTTGAAGGAGTGGGACCTACCACACATCCTTTACGTATGGTTGTTGTTAAGATTGTTCTTATTGAAGAATCTCCTTGCCTCAACACTGCTAAGAGACACGGAGCAGCGAGATGGATTCTCTTTTCTGTACTCAATGCTTTCCATCATAGCTTGCTTGATCACCTGGAAAACAGTGAACAAGGTGTCATTCGGGGAAATAACTAACATTTTAATGATTTATTAACTGATAGAAAAGACTCCTTCAGATGCTATATAATTGTTCCTTACTTTTAATACTGCTCCATCATTAAGCAACATGACTGCTGAGTATGAATACTATTTCTTGATTGTATAAAACACTGATTTTAATGTAGTTAATAAAGATATGACAGAATACTACCAACACCAAAGAAGTCACACAAGAATATACACCTTTTAACCAAGTCCCAATGAAATTCTGAGGGGTAAATCAAAACATTGAGAAAATCCATACTTAAAGGTTATAGAAAATTATTATTATCTTGAGAGAGAATAAATATTCACTTTTGCTTCCTTTGTCTTGAAGTAACAAGATTTCTTTACTATATTGAGAAAAAAAGTCGTTTCTTTATCTGGGATGACCATTTACACTTGTGAATATGGCAAGTGACTCTATGGGTGCTGGTGTCATGGTACAGCTAGTATCAATTACAAATAATTATTACTGAGCAAGTTGACAAAGAAATGTACAGCAATCTTTACAGAAAATTTCCAATTTCCTTTTCTTCCAGTTAGAAAATCATCATACATAAAGAACTGAGTATAAAATCCTGAACATAATGTCTATACCCTACACAGTCACCTTTTCTTTTGGTGGTAAAACGGCAAAAACCATACAGGAACCAAATTAGAAAAGAATATGAATTGGAACAGATCCTAACATGCACAGGCTCAAGCATCATGAAAAACACACAGCCTACACTCAATACTTCCTCCATTTGAAAACGGCCACAGTATGACATCAATCTTCTAAGCCCTAGAAATACTGTTTTTACACTTTTTCCCCCCACTGGAAAGAACCTCTGGCCCTTTCAGAAGCAACATTGTTTAGTGGTTTACCATTGACAGAGGATCATATACGGTAATACTTCCTACAACACTGGTATTTCAGTGCTTCAGAAACAGAAGTCAAGTGAAAAGACCAAATTCTCTTCACTTAACTCTCACTGTGTATCTCATCTGATTCTCTTCAGGTTACTCCAGCCAATGTGCCGCCTACAGTGACTGGACTCTTCTTTCCTTCCCATGCTGGAAGGATGCAAAGCTGACCACGCCACAGCTTGTGGATGCCCCTACACAAGTTCATGAAGAACGTACCTAGGGTATACTCCAGCCCTCATTAAAATCAAGCAGGTTTTTCCCCGCTGACTATATTGGGCTTTGATCCAGCCTCAATTTGGAGAATAGTAAGGGGCGCAACTAAGTGCAGGAAGCGCTTTGTATGTCGTAACAACCAGGCAAAGACTGAAGTAAAGCCCTGTTCCTTCTGTATGGCAGATTTACAGCTTTAGTCCCATCGCCTGCTTTGCTGTTTAACAACCTAGACCCTTAAAGGCCCTTCCACACTGGCATACATACGTCTATGTTATTGAGGGTGTTGAACTCCATGAGATCATGAAGCCTTTTGAAAGCCTCATTGGGATACTGGAAGTTGAAGGTAGAGAATGGTGTATTTGGATCATCAAAAATGTCAAAGTCTGCAAAATCCTTCTCTTCCTGTGTTTCTCTTGGAACGCCTGCATACACAACACATAGAAGAATGCAATCTGTATGTTAGGTCTGAGCATTTACCATTTTATTTTTTAATGGCTCTTTTGAAATCCCTAACTACTATACATAGACTTAAGAGTTACTTCAGAGCCAAAACATTTCCAGTATATAATCAGCATGTCATTATAAAGCTTCAAAGGAACAGCTAGATTTAGCACTGGAAACTGTGTGCTCACCTGGAGCTCTGTACTTCCGAAAGTTGATGTTGGCCAAAACAAAATGGATTATAGTCGGACAGTCTTTCTCCGAAGAGGTATCCTTTGGTTTGAAAACATAGCACTCCTTCATGCCCTCTCGATCAAACACATTTGGGTCTATTTTCGGGAAAGGTAGCTTGTTCATTTTGGCCCATTTTTCAGCAAGTAAAATTTCCTGAAAAGGTAACCAAGACTCAGGTGTATAAGCATCCAATGCAAAGCGAGATTTTATGTAGAGAGACAGAGGTCTAATTGGTGACTAGAAGCAGTTTCATGAACTCGTGGTTCTTTACCGCGCTACTGATCGAGTTGGTCTGTGCAAAGATGACCCAGTACGGCAAACTGAGCACCTAATTCAGCCCGCCGACCTTCACCACCTGCGGTGATTCACAGGATGGAAAGAGCTGGTCTGTCACATAAATCTTGGGGTGAATTTACAGAGCTGACAGCTAGAAAAATCCATTCGTAATTCTCCTTGCAAACTAGGGTATTTGTGCTATGGAAACCAATGAGAGTTAATAAACACCAATCCACACGTTGTTATGTTCAGAGTCACATCACAGCACAGAATGGCATTTGAAAGCAAGGCTAAGTGAAGAAGTCAGTCTGGAAAACAGGCTTTTTTTAACTTGTGACTACTCAGTAAACAAAATAATTTGTAAATAATGACTCAAAAGCATGTAATGAGGGTGTGTGAGAGGGAGGAGAGGGAAGGTCAACATCTTTAATCTTAGTTTTGAATGAAATAGGACCCTTCTTGGGGCAACTGTTTTGGATACACAAGAGATTAAAAGACAGTGGGTGTAAAAGGATAAAACAAGAGTAGAGTCATTGACTTCAGCTGGCTGATTTCCCTATGTGTTGGAGTAATAAAAGCATATCAGAGCGCTACCACACATACAGGCCAACTCTGGAACTGGCATTTACTCTTTCTAATGCAGGCAGAACCAATGGGACTGCACAGCCAGTAAACGAAACTGGTTTCTGTCCTTCAGGCCATTAGCACCCAGCTTCTGCTGTGGACTACACCTGGGCATTAGCTGCAGGTACGTCACTTTTTGTATTATGCACATATTTGCGCGTCAGAAATAATGAACCATTCCCTTCAACGGTGGCTTCATGAAAATCTAAAGCACCATTTAAATTTCCCACCAGTTTTTCAAGTGTAAAAGGATTTTGCCTTTTTGAAATGAAGAGTTTACAGAAAGACCTTCAGGACACTACTTGACTTCCAGTCAATCTCTCCATGTTATGTTCCCCAAAACGGAACCGAAAATTGCAGCTGATGGAGACAGAAGGGTCAGTGCATAGGCAAAGAGCAAGAGAGATGACTACACGCAGCCTTTTGCACAGACTCCACGTGCAGAACATTTACAAAGGTGGAAAAAGAAGACATTTCAGAGGAGATGCCAGTGCTGCGTCAGTAAATTTAGCTGATGGGGAAAATAGTCATGACAAAAAAGGAGACAAATTCTTAAACAAATAGAAAATTAAAGGAAGAAACAGACTCTGTTATTCAGTCAATTTAGGAAAAATCAATGACTTCAGCACTAGTAAGAGTATTCTCAGTGCTCAATTCTTCCAAGTAGTCCCCAAGAGAATTAGAGATTACAGAAGTAACTCCTCTTTACTCTCCTGAAGCTTGCTCTTCTTTGCATTTGACAATACCGATTTAGAGTTCATTTTGCTATTGCTTTTATTTTCTAATGTTGTTTGGGGGTTTTGTCCCTTGGTAGCAAGAGGAAGAAAAAAATACTCCTTTTGCTCTAATTGAAATTTCTCTATAAAGCAGCAAAGAATGTCAATTTTTTCTCAGACAGGCCTGTTCTCTTGATTTCCTTAAAAATCTTTTTTAAAAATCTACTTGGGTTTCAAATGTTTATTGCCTCTTTTTTGAATACCTCACAGTAGTCTCGCAAGTGCTGCTTTTTCTGTGTCAGCTACCAAAATGATCCAACATTAAGCCTTTCTGATCAGGTGGAGCTGTCTGGATGTGTAGGTCATGCAAACTGAAAGCTGTGCTTTCCACGCCTGCTACAGGAAACAGCCATGTCATTTAATCCATTTTTGTTGTTGTTGCTTTGCTCTGGCCTGAATGGATTTAAGAATCCTACTTAAACCGGTACTGGGATTATCCTAGTGAGATGTAAATGAACAGTTAGCCTCACTTCAAAAATGTTACGCATTTAGCAATACCAGAGTGACTGAGACACATTTTTTTGCCAAGATGATGAAAGAAAACTATTCATTTACATCACAGAGGAGAATAGCTGTACAGAGCTAGAGCACTAGCACAATGGTAAATGACTAAATTGTTTAATACTGACATAAAATAAAATTCTGCAATTCAGTGTGAAGACAAGACTTCCTTAACAACAACAGAGCTATTACTTTAAATGGATTATATTAATTAGCCTTCTTCATCCGAGTCATGTAAACAGGAACTGAGGCAATATTGCGCCTTGACGTGGAAACAAACTGCTCCAACGCAGTCAATACAATAGCACTAAGGCCTTCTGGAACCATGAAATCTGCAACCAACCCAACTGGAAAAATACAACTGAGTCAAATCTATTAGCATAAAGAAAGGAACGGCCTATCTTACTTACTTTGAAAGGAGGACTGGAATCGCTTGGCCTCGCTGAAAAATCAAAAGAGATGATGAGATCAACACCTCTTTGAGGTCTTAAGATAAGTGGGTACGGCAGGTTAAATGTAAGCCCACTGTCCACTATATGAATCTTTTTGCTCTTCACATCCAGTGGCTCATATATCCTCTCAAATTCATCAGGATCTGCACAGAACAAACGAAAGCAAATCAAAACAGGAACGTATCAGTTACAAACTGAAATTGCAATGGGCTTTCAAGTGTTTCCCCAAGCACTAAAGATTCCACACAATTAAAAATTTGCAGTATCCCAGCTAAGCATACCGTGAACTCATGTGTCATCTTAACTCGTCTTAACAACTGCAGAATGTAGGGGAAAAAAACAGACCTGGAAGGGACCTCAGTAGGTCAAGCACACAAACACCCTGTCCCAAGGCAGAAGCAGAGGTGGCGCAAGGCAAAATGGAAGGGGACAAACGCCCAGGTTTGACCCCAGCCTTCCCAGCTTCACCCCTTCAGCCCTAACAATTCATAAAGGAACATGTTTACGGGATGTTGAGAGACAGATTCCTAATGTACCTCCCCTCAGTGTCCAAACATCTTCCCCCAGGTTCCCTCCCAAAACCCCTGTCCTTCGCAGCTCCTCTTCCCCAAAAAACTGAAACTGGCCTAAAAACCTTCAACGTGGCTCTGCTCTTGTGTGATGCTTTTCTGTTTCTGTTCAGTAGAACTAGGACACCAAATCACTTGCTTTTCAACCTACACCAAATCTCATCACCTCATACTCATTACTATACTAGGAACAAAAAGAAATGGTAACCCATATCCATATCTGAAATTAAAGCATTGGGCAGAATTACATCAGGCTATTACCATCACGGTACAGTATAAAATAGTCTCCTGTATCTAATGCCCAAACTGAGGGCTGAAGACGATGATGTTTCCCCTTTAAATCCAATATTCTCTGGGTTCAGCTCAGGAAAAAACAAGCAATTTTTCGTGTCTTTGCACCTATCCAAGTCTCTGGATACCGTTAAATGATCCCTCTAATAATTACTTTTCTCCTGACAGGCTTTTCTTGCTCTAGGTCTTAAAAATACATGCTTTTGCCTTTTGACTAAAAACTTGTATCTGTAGAGGGCAGTGTAATCTAAGGAATGTTGAATGAAGTAATATAATTATTTCTTGTATAATTAAATTTCCTCGACCTATGTATTGGGGATGGAAGTAATATGAAAAAAAGATATTTTAATGTGAAGATAATCCATCAACATAATTAAAACTCTAGTTCCTATCATTTCAGGATCCATGAAAAAAATTTATTGTTATGAGCAGCAAAAAAAATCTCAGAACAGATATTTTGACTTTTTATTTCTGCTGTTATTATTATTATTTATTAGAAGGCACTTTGCTAAGTAATAAGGAACCAGTTTCCTAATATTCACCTTGTTTTCTAAGGGAGAAAACATTTTCAAATCATTGCCTATTGCTAAAGGACTAAGTGTGTTTATAGAGGTATTTTAGAACCAAATATATTTCATAACAATGAACTAGCATAAATCAAGGAAAATATATTAGTGTTTATCAAATTCATCATAACTAAAAACAAACACTGGTAGAAAAATAATTAGTACACATCCTTCTAGGGCAAGGAAGCTAGCCTTGTTTTCCCCTTCCTTTTTAAAGAAAACATTTCAAACTTTATTTAACCCTTGTTCTCAACAGAATTTCTAAAAATTGCAGGAACATTTTTGTTCAAGTTTTGTATTACCTTATTTTACAAAATTTTAATTTGAAAGTCAACAGTGATCCTTTAAACAAGACTTGTACCTCCTATAATAGTATTTGTGATGGGTGTGTTACTGCATAGACAAACTTCCTATCAAAAAGGCACTGAAGGTGTTTCCTATTCCTTACACCCTTTATGACCCTATCATCAAATTTATCATAATATTTTTTATGATATTTTAAATGATAAAACATCATAATGCCATCAATAAATTTATAATGACCACGCAGATCGTTTTTATTACTAGTGGTCTTCTGCAATTACAGGAAAAATTCAACTTAATGGTTTTTCTTTTTATTATAATTCATTTCAGAGAATGATAGAATCATAGAATGGTTTGGGTTGGAAGGGACCTTAAAGATCATCTAGTTCCAACCCCCCTGCC
>JAOXJK010000004.1:6455913-6470645 GCA_025774025.1 Xenus cinereus
AGGGACCTTAAAGATCATCTAGTTCCAACCCCCCTGCCATGGGCAGAGACCAGGTTGCTCAAAGCCCCATCCAACCTGGCCTTGAACACTTCCAGGGATGTGGGGCATCCACAACTTCTCTGGGCAACCTGTTCCAGTGTCTCACCACCCTCACAGTAATGAATTTCTTCCTAATATCTAATCTAAATCTACCTTCTTTCAGTTTATACCCATTACTCCTTGTCCTGTCACTACACTCCCTGATAAAGAGTCCCTCCCCAGCTTTCCTGTAGGCCCACTTCAAGTACTGGAAGGCTGCTGTAAGGTCCCCCCCGAGCCTTCTAGTCTCCAGGCTGAACAACCCCAACTCTCTCAGCCTGGCTTCACAGGAGAGGTGCTCCAGCCCTCTGGTCATCTTCATGGCCTCCACTGGACCCGTTCCAACAGGTCCATGTCCTTCTTATGTTGGGGACTCTGAAGGTGGACACAGTACTCCAAGTGAGGAGTTTTTCTAATCGTTGAACTGAGGAGAAAAGTTCCAAAGTGTAACTTGTGTCTATGCTTGGTCAGAATTCAAAAAGCAATAAAAATAATCCAGTGTTATTTTAAGGACATGACTTTAAAAACAGACTGAGACTGTGATGCGATTTGATTTGATTTACAGGGGATGTGGAGCCAGAGGCCAGAATCAGCACCCAATGCACTAGTGAGACCATGCAACAGGCAGACTGAACTGTGGGTCAGGACACCGTAGGTGACCCTACAACTGCTCCTGGAAGAGGCTGAATGTACAATAAGCAACCCTGATGCTAAAAGAAGCATTGCCTACTTTATAGCCTACACTGGATAAGAAAGGTGTCTTGGTTTTTTATACTTTACAACACCTGAATCCAGGAGAATCATTCTATATACTCTAGCAGCCCTGCCAAGTCAATCCATCATTATTCATCAAACAGCATGAAGCCAGAATGAAGTACTTATGCTCCGAGAGCCTGGGACATTAACTTTCAGCCCATGCAGACTGCTTTTATGAAAGATGCATCCATATCATGAGAAACTTTCAGTCCATCAAACAGCAAACTAGGAGAAGCCCAAGATGTTTACAAGTAGAGCTCTGTGTGAAACCAGCACAGCATGCCTATCCGATTTGCAGTAATCGGACATACAAATGGATACTAAGAATTGTTTGGAAATAAAAAAAGAGATCATGTTCTAGAGACCGAACTTTGTCACAGATGGTAGCTTCAATGGAAGTATGGGAGATGGAAAGGGCATTTGCCACTGACGTGCGTCTACTATAACAGAGTTTCCATAAATACTTAAATAAGGAAGTGGAGATTATGAGTTATTTTTTCCCTATTGTTATTCACTTGGCATTTTCTCAAGTGATTTTGGTGTGTTGTAATATCAAGGCACAGAAACAAAACAACTCTGAGTTCCCAATGCAATCATTCAAGGAGGGGGTAAGGTTTTAAAGCGTATTAGAGATCAAGTAAGAAACTGCTCAGCATAAATAGAATCGGTAGCAAAGCGAAGCCGAGCATTTTACTTTCAGTTGAGCAGCTGGGATCTCTGCTGTACGTGCTGCAGCCACTAAATTCAGTCCTCAGTGATGACTGTAACATCAGGTTAGGTCTGCCACAGTTCATCCTCTGCGGTACAACTCAGTGGGTCTACAGCAGGTCTGAGACAACTGGAGATGTACAGCATTATTTATGCCCTTTTCAATTCATCTATTTCTCCTTCGGAGTGCCTGTTAATAAAGAGAAAGTAAGTCCTAAAGCAACTCAGACCTCTCTCTGCGCTCAAGCTGATAGGTAAACTGCCAGTGGTAGGAAGAAACATGCAAAGCTTAAATGCATCCAGTGCTTTGGTAATATACAATATTTTAAATTTACACCAAAGTTTCTTGTCTACTCCTCTGGGCTTCTAGAATCTTACATATATTAGCAAAATTCACAGCATTAAAATCTGGATACACTTAATCACACTACTGAATGATTAAATTTTATATTAACTACAGAAATTTCAAGGGTTTTTTTCACTATTGTTCACCATAATATTACAACTCATAGCTGTTAGATTTGAGTTGTTAGTTCAGGATTATGAGTGTGGGCTTCAGCTAATGCTAAAAAAAAAAATCCCAGTTATGTCAAACTTTTGCTAAACATTTTAGCCAAAGAAATTTCAGGCACTCAAAAGTAATTGTCTTAGAGGCGCAGGCTTGTTCTGTCAAACCAGCATTTTATTTCAATTGAAATAAAAACCCATGAAGTTGACGGTTGATTCTGAAGATTATCCACATCTTAATTATGCAAAAATACCCAACTGTCATTTTTTCCAACCATACATTTACTTCCCGCTTCCCTGCCTCTTCTACAACAACTATAAATATTAAGATTATCCAGTTGTAAACACCTCTGAGATGACAGAAATATTTAGAAAGTGGAGTACAGATGGAAATTACTATACAACCACTGAAAGGGATTTGTTACATTAACAAATACACATTAGAGCGTGTCTGCTACTTAAGCTTTTAAAGGCCATCTGGTATTTAGTGTTGCGTAACGACCAGCTAGGACAATCTCTGTCCTCTGAACAGAAAATAAGGGCTGAAGTGACTACTACTATTAGGAGGGATGGTTGGCAGTGCTGTGTCACTACACAAGAACATGGAAGGAACCCCACTTTCAGAGATTTGTAGTTCCTGCACTTGATGGATGTCAGTAATAATCCATAATAATCCAAAAGCATTACAGTTTGTATCACAGAAACTGTATGCGGAGGCTCCACCAAGTAAGCATCTTCACTGCAATATAACTTTTCTATAGGGAAAGTCACATCCTTAACTTGGTGCTCTGTTGCCTATTGAGGAAGGAAAAAAAAAAAAAAAGCACCAGTGCCAGAAGAATACTAAGAAATTCATTGGCTCTCATCAAGAAGACCGTAATGAACACTGTCTACAGCAAATCTTCTTAATACTAATCGAATGTGATTCATTAATTCTCTACACCTGCTGTGCCAGGCACCATACCCTTCATGGAGTGAGGGAAAACACCAAACTTCTTTTGCAAATTAACATTTTTCTGAAATTTGAGTTTTTCCATCTGCATTCCTGTTTCCTACTTATGCCAACATGACCTGTGGATGCGCCTACACATCAGTCACACCTGAAATGTGAATGCACCTGACAGATCAGTCATGCTGGGAAGAACATGGTGTCAGCAGAGCAAGGATCTACAAGTAAAGTCTGTTGCTTCCACAGGTTTTTCAGAGGGAAACAAAGACAGCAGAAAAGCTACACATTTTTTGGAACAGGGAAGCCTTTTTACTTCCACCAGAAGGCTGAGCACCAATAAGAGAAAAGGAACAATACAGGACAGTCTTCGGAGAAGTCCAAGAGAGCAAGAAAGTGGCCCTAATGAAGGGCACCATACACAAAAGCAGCCTGATCACCTCTGCCAGCAATTCCTTCAAAACAAAGAGCCACTTCACCTCCAAAAGGTACTGACCGTTCTGCACACTCTGCCAGGGGATATGGGAGGTAGACAGCAGGCAGAAGTCACTGTGCGAGGCCCTCTGTGCCACCCACTCACCTCATAACCCCTGCTGTTGACCAACACTCACTACTACCGCTACATTCTCCTGCCTTCAGGTACGTGCTGGTGTAAGCCTCATAGTTTGATGTTATCACACTGAGAACTCTCTGTTTCTGGCTTTACTAATGAATACCCAGCAACACAGGCTTTCTGCAAACTAACCTGCAACGGCTGCATCTAGTTCATCTTCCTCCACAGACTCCTGAGTGAGAAGGTCTGCCAGAGGAGAGAGCGGGTAACAGCTGTTGAGGTTCAATCCCAGCATGAAGTTGTGCACTTTCCCAGCACGCCCTTCCCTCGTGTTGAAAAGGGCACTATCACCCACCAAAGCCATCAGCATCCTCTGCACCCAGCTTTCTTGGCTGCTGTTCTGATATTCTTGATTTGCCTCAGCATTTTCAGTGCCTGTAGAGGAAAATGAAAATAACCAATGGTGAGACAGTTAACGTATGAAGTATAAAACCAAGATTTCTGGGTCTATTAGAATAAAAGGAACTGGGTCACAGCCTTCTTTTAAGGAGCCGCAGACTGAATGAAGGAGTTTTGCTGCAAGAATTTCAGAGGAATAGAGAGAAACTATCCTGTTAACTTCACAGGCCAGTGAAACTGTTCATCTGCAGTACAGTAGCGTGGACGTGTCCATTAGGAAAATAGATTAAGTATGTGTTAGATGACCTGATCTGGACTTAATTAGTTTGGATGGCAAGGGAAAAGACGATATGGCTTTATCTGTGCTAGCACCCAAAATGCAAATTCTCCTGGGCTCAGGGGTGAGACTTGAGTCGCCAAGATCCATAGTCTACGTAGACCCGAGTTCATCTGGATGTGTACCCTTCTCCATCCTCTGCTAGAAACCCAGCCTTCCTTTAGAAGGCAAAGTTAGTCTGCATACAAGAAAATGCTATGGGGTGGGAATTCTAAAATATCTGAAAATAGCCTTTCAGAAAACTGTAGCCTACAATCAATGTCTAGTTCTAATTAACTTAAGAGTAGAATGAAACATCTAGGCTTAGGTGTCTACAGCTAGACGTCGCAGAATAAATGAGTTGAGTTGGCACCACCTTGCATTCATACTGTCAAAACTTTTTGAGGTGTTCTGTATAAGGCCATGATTCAGGCTGAGACTCGATCCTTTAAATCCAGTACTGAAATGTGTGTCTTCAAATCCAGGCTTTAAAGGAGCTGATTTTTATATAAGTAGAGAGAAAAACAAGCATCACACACCACAAAGATTAGAGGTGCAACATCTGCACAATAGTATTCTACAGAAGTGAGGGATTACCAAATGTTTACAGATCACAGATTTGTAGGATGTCCACTATGTCTACAAACTATGAGAGAAATGTAGCGTTTCATGCTGGCCGAAGTACTTGAACAGAAAATCCACAAATAGACACAAAATTTAATATCGCCCTCTCCCTATTACTTTACACATAGGGGGAACTGAAGAAGTAATCATTTAACTGAGCTAATAACATAATTCACTGTGCCATCGCACAAGATTTTCTTTTCTTCCTGTAGATCCTAAAATTACAAAAAGCTGCATTCCCATATTTGCTTCAGTTGTTAAAAACATCATCACTTTCTTCAGGTGAGAAATCACTGTTGTCCCCAAAAATACTATCAAATACAGAAAGCGTTATTAGGATGAGGCAGAGACCCTGACTAAAACCACAGAAATCCCCAGGTGGTTTAGGTACCTCAGGATAATTTTCAACAGGATCTTTTCTTCCCCATGCCCAATGTTCCCCTTGTAAGTTGTGCCTCCTCTGGGAAACCAGATTTGGGCACTGTTTAAAACACCGTGCCAAGCACTAGGAATTTCCTGTATCAGATGTCATTTGTAAAGGTGCTAGAAAACATCTATGAACACTGGAAACACAAACTAACAGTTAATCAAGGAACCCTTAAAAACAATGGATTTTGCCGGGCTGATAACAACTCGAACATGCCTCTGAGCTCAGTAGCTTGCTGGCAACAGAATTCTGGAGATTAGGCTCCGCAAGCCTAATTTTGGGATGTGTGTGAAATTGCAGGCCTCTGTGAAGCTCTCTTGGGCTGATGCCAAGACTGAAGATCTGTGAGAGAATTGTTTGATCATCAGCTTGAGCAAGAGGCGTGAAGTTAAGCCAAAGGCCCTCCTGAGGTCTCTTCTTCAACTTTTCTCTATTTTGCTGAGCCACAGGCTCCTTTAAGATCCTTGGGCCAGGAAATTAAGTTTTATCATTGGTATAAATAACAGCAGAGCCCTCAGATACGAGACTATTGGTAAGTTTCAGGAAAACCAGCTATGGCTAATTACCAACATCCATGAATTTGACCATGCTACACTAAAGCTGGTGAAAAACGTAAACTATGAAATAAAATGTGAGGATTTCCTTACCTTTTGGATGCTGTGATTCATCTTCACTGTCTGAACTGTCATTGCTTACAAGGTGCTTTAGCCTAATATTTTCTGTTGAAAGAAACAAAATTACTTTAAACTGCTAAGGTTTAATTATCAGAACAGCTAGGAATTTCAAAACAATTTGAGTCTTCATAATAGAAAATACAGCTGAAGAGATTTCACCTGCTGTGGACATCTCCGTGTTCTGAATCTGATTGGAATATATTTGGCTTTCTCCTGCAATTTTTGAAAAGCTCCTGCACTAGGCAGATTTCCCAGCAAAAGGAATGGAAGAACAAAAAGTAATCCTAAAGCAGTACCTACTGCTCACCTCCGCACCACATATCTGACACATTTTGTTCACCTTGATTAAAATGTAGACGTATAGATTCTGTCCTCTCAGTAACTCCTAATGAACTAGGAAGACAATGCCCATTTCTGTTGATTGCCAGGTAATTTTTAAAAAGAGGAATGCTTAACTTCATTCATACATACATGAATGGGTACCCTTAAAATATAGTGGGGGAAAAACAAAAGCCAAGATAGTTATGTTTCACTGGAGCATGTGTGAAAATTAAAGGCCAATGCAGTTATATGGGTAGAAAAGACGACGGTTTTCATCTCATAACATTAAGTGAGAGAAATAAAAACAGAAATTAATGAAATTATCTGGCAAAAATCTGCATTTTGTTAACAGCTTTGTTTCCAAAACAACAAAGTCGGTCATGGTTCACTGCTCATTACTATTTCAAGGCATTATTTCGAAGTCAAAATGAGTACTGAAAAAGCAACACATTCCACTCCTCAGGTAAGGTTTGTAGTGGAGGTGACTTCATGTAAAAATGGATTATAGGCTGACAACATTATTTTCACTAATTATGGAGGGAAGCCTTTCTTGAAATAAAATAGATTTGCCATGTTTTATGAGCAGCCTCATCTCAGAAGCTGACAACCTACAGACACTGGACACAGAAGATGAAGTCCAGTGATGTACCTGTATCCAAGAGAAGACTTCTGAAAACTGAAAGCCTTTATTCCCTAGTATAACGTATGCTAGGAATCATCTCCAATCAAAATTTGAAGCCTGTTAAAATAAACTGAAAGAGGGTTGTTTCCTAGTGAACTTGAACATATTAACAACTTTTTTTTTTCCATTAAAAAATGAAAATAAAGTAACATCTACTTTTTCTCACAGTAGGATAATGATGTTCATCTCTGGTGACATACTCCTGCAATGAGCTGTAATTTCCAATAAATGCTGTAAGTTCTATCAAATGCAGTATCAAAACAATGGCAATTTCACTTCACAGTTTTTGCGTATGTCTAAATCTAATTCCTATAAGCACGCCTGGCAGGAAGAGAAGACTGAAGGAAGAGTCACTGTAATATCAAATGTGAAAAAACCACAGATCTATTGCCCTTGGTAATGAATACCAGATACAGATGACCACTACTGTTGCTTTTTCTCTGAAGAGAATAATGCCCTCTTAGACTTACATACAACACTGTAAAAATCCCCACAGACACATAAGAGCTTAGTCATCATGTATTTTTCCTTAAATACTTTTTCTTTTTAATGCTCAGTGGGTCCTCAGTCACTATTCAAATACTGTTAATGGACAAACACACACCAAAGACAAACATGTACAAATTCTTGAGAAATTACATAGAAGACAGGTCAAAATTAAAATTAATGAGCAGAAAAGGAAGCTAACAAAAATGACAAATGCAAATTTTGGACATCGAATCATCTCTTTAAAGCAACCCCCATGCCAAATTTATTATTTACTGCTTCTAGATGTGATTTATACATTCTGTGTGCAACACTGGCTCTTCTGATGTCCACTGGCATTTTGCCATTCACTTTGGTGGTACAACAGTTTCACCGGGACATCTTCAGCTCTGGTTCAAGTCACATTAGTATTTTCCCATCTCACTGGACTTCAAAGCATATTTTTTAAGTTATATGTGAAATGAGCGATGGATGAGAGATAACATTCTGTCTCTCAATATCTTAAAAAGCAGTAAGACAGACTTTTCCGTTATCAAATTTATTGACAAAGATTTTCTGTTAGTACGTGTTAACACTCAAGAGGTGTATGAGAATTACGTACAGGTCTCATTTTCATCCATAAAGAAGTACATTACCAAACAGCTGAATACCATCTATTAGGAGACAGAGAGAGCAAAGGGGCTTGGGCTTTTTCTGCTGTTTTTTCGCTTTTACTTTACTAACCCCTTAAATAATACAGTCCAGTGTCAAGAGACTACACAAGTAACTATCAAGTATTTGTCAGCTTCTGATCTCCAAAAACTAGAGTAAGAACATAAAAAAGGAAGTTGCATTCTTTGAACTTCATAAAAATAGTCGGATATATACACGTGATTTTCAGTACCTCTGATACTGATCAGAAACAAAAAATGAAAGAAAAGAAAATTACTAGCCCTCTTTCCCTGACCTCATCAGCATCTAGGAATGTCAGCAATTAAAATTACATGAATTCCATATTCTTAAAATGATTGCCAGCAGAGTGCCATACTTCCACAGAGTGAAAGTGCACTAAATCTGCCTAGTAATTGTTTTGCATAGTAGAAGAATTATTTACTATTACCTAATTCTTCTTCCATGGTGGGACCTTTATTTTGAGAACTGGAGACGCCAAGCACTCTGTTAAATAATATAGAAAATGCACTGCCCCAGACACCTGAAAGGGAAAAAGTAAACAATCAACGGAGGCTGGTAGAGGGAAAAAACCATATACTGCACTATTTAAGCAGTTGCTTGCTCTCTGAGCACACCTCTGATTTTGGCACATGCTAAGTAATAAGCTCAGATGTACGTACCAGAAACAAAAAAAAACAGGGAATGCCAATCCATGTCTGTGAAATCTTTCAAACAGATGTTTCTCAACAAATTAAGAACTCTACTTCTTGTCTTACACTTTGTGTGATTGCATTAAAAAGCCCTTGTCCGTGAACTATTGAAATTAGTTTTATTTTAAAGTCTCTTTCTGTCACATACTCACCCATCAAGAAATGCAAGGGATTTTCACTATACTTCTTCACCACTGTCCCCATAAAAAATTTGCTTCCAAACAAATCAGGAGACATAAAAGTGCCATACTTTGCCATACCGATCTCATATGGACTGAATTCCACCCAGTCTGCAAATTAAGAAACAAAATTGTGCTTAATTAGCAATCTAATCTGAATAGAAACAGAGGATGAATATACATAAAAGAATGAAAGCTCTGTCCAAGTAAAGAAATTTGAGTTAAATGGGAAGTTAAATAACCAACAGGAATATCTTTTAGGTTGTGCAGAAGTCAAAATTTTGATTTCAAATGAAGGTCAGTCTAATGTCACACCAAAGAAGGAATTCACATTCTCCTTCTCTCTTATCACAACAAACTTTGGTGAAAATATATGAGGTTATAAAAGCAGAAGTATAAAAACAGCAATCATGAATAAGAAAAGCAAAATGAAATCTGGTTTTCATCTCATGCCTCAATACAACTCCCTGCCACATGAAATATAACGTGGGCCTAAGTTCCAATTTTATTTTCTTTCACCGTGATCCTACCAAAAACGTGGAAGGAAGTGAGAAAGGTGGCAAAAAATTATTTAGTATCACAACAGTTGTGAAAGATTCTAGGAGACACATTTGGATTCCACAAAAACTTGAAGTTTCTAGTGAAATCCAATATGAAAAGGCAAAGCTGAGAGGCAGCGGAGAAACCTATTAACACCAAACGATGCAACGCATATTTTTAAAAGTGCATGACATTTTATTTAATAGAGAGCTCAATAAAAATATAGACTAAAATGTTCAAATGCATTTTCTGATCTTAGCAGAAAATTTCAGAAGGGATTTACATTCTATGATGCATGCCTTTTTTGAAAATGCCATTTTGAAAATGGATTTTAGCTGATTTTGAAATGCTTTCTTTGATACCAGTGGAGTTGCTTACATTAGAGAATTAATTTCAAAAAGGAAGCAATAACAAACAAAAAATACCCTATATTTTTAGTATTTCATCCATCCATCCATCTATATTATCCATCCATACATCTATATTAGCATTTATATATATGTATCCATCCATACATCTATATTAGCTTTTTCAGTAGTGATTGATTTGACTGATTATGTAAACAAATTAGAAATGATTCTGAAATAGAAAGGCAAAAGAAATAGCTTTGAAAAATCCCCACACATTACAGGATGCCATACAGTCCTGAAGATATTCAGTGTTTCTGTTGAAATATTAAGCATAACATTAACCACTTATCCTGAAAAGGAAAGATTTAATCACAACTGCTGATAAGTTTTGTTTTGTGGGGCAATGCTTATCTATGTTAGGATGTTGTATTTGACTTATTTTCCAAATAAACCACCCACAAACCTTCACATTTATTGGAGCAGAAGGAAATGCTTTTGAAGATCCAATCGAGGAATTTAATGGTATTTCCCTTTAGATATATAAACAGGAATTGGCAAATATGTATTTCAGAACCACGTTGACAGCAAAACTAAGTTTAGAATTAGAATTCATTTGATCTGTGATAATCCACTTTCATTTTTGTACTTGCACTGAAGAAGATCATTTCTCAAATCACACATCCTGCTTAGGGAAATAAGATTTCTACCTTAAAATTAAAGGGCTTCAGCATTAGCTTCTGCCATTCCAGAAGCTCCTTGAGACACTGGCCATTTAAATGAGTAGGACTCGAATGTTCCAAGAGACAAGAACTCTATACCAAAAGAAGTACTTAGTGTTTGACTGAAGTCAAACCTCTCAGCTGTGTTCATAGCACTTTGGACGTGGCCCTAATGTAGGTTAGATCTTCAGGTATCTTCAGGTGATTTCTTAGCATTAAAAAAGCTTATCTTAATAAAGAAAAAATTAAAAAAAAAAAAGAGAGAAGTTGTCTTTAACTAAATCCCTGTAATTATGTTCAGTTAAAATGATTACTACAGTTTTGGCTGTGTCCGGCGCCACCTGGGTCAGAAATGCTAGTGGTAGGGAAAACATGCAGAGCCTGGGGCATGAAAGCTATTAGCAGCTGCAGGAATTCTTGCACCATCACTCCTGGAAGGAATTTTATCTGATATAATTATTGCATTTCAACTTGAAACAACATGAAAGATCTCACCTACATCTATAATCCAATAAATAAGAGAGTGTAAATATTTCTGTTCAAAACTTACTATGTATTTCAAATCAAAAACAGCTGTTCAGTTCCAAAAAGAGAAAATAAAAGCTTACAATAGAAACGATCAAGAACTAGCATCCTATGTAATGATGCAGATCATAGCTTCAAAAAAAGAAAAACAAGACCCACTGGCAGAGGCAATACCTTTTCTAGACCAATGGGTAAAGCTAGAGAAATTAGATAAGCTTTCAGGTGCTCGGACTTGCTTAGAGACGGCCATTATTAACTAAAGATAATTTTGTTTTTAAAACGCTAAATAAGTAACCCAAATAAAATTTCTCAGAAAACAGAAGGTCATCAAAAACCAAACCACTTCTATTATTAAACAAAAAGGTTTCAGTTTCCTAAGGACGAACGTAGACAATTCTTCCATGACAAATTTAACCCTCATTTTCCATTACAAGCAAAGTTTTGACAGCAACTTTCCCAAATAATCTTTTTAGGAAATGTGGATACAGTGTCCAATTGATAAACCTTGGTCAAGTCATTTGGTGTTTCCCCCCTCAGTCTTATATGTAACTATATAGATAAATAGGTATCCTTTTCTTTGTACAGCATCTAGCACAATTGGACCCACTCTCAATTGAGGCTACTAGATGAGATTAAAATCTATGAAATAAATAAAAGTAAAAGCCTCCTTTGTGTTACCAACAGTACTTTACACTGTGAAAGAAGTAAAAAGAGGTAGTAAATTTGTTTGTTCAATTCCAATTTCACTCTTCTTAGAAAGAGGAATAATCCTGTATGACATTTCCCTTTACCCGTTTGATACACTACCATTAAGCAGCTTTCTGCTGTTCATGAAACACCAGCTTTCTTTTTGTGTTGACTCTTTAAATGTACTTAAGATACTTCATACATAAGAAATGTTCTTTTTCAATTGATACAAAATCACTTTTTTTGTAATACATGGAGAACAAACTTGGCCACCACTTAACATTTCACAGAAACCTAAAGAGCTGTTATGGTGTTAAAACTTACTTTGGGGTTAAAAAAAAAAAAAGGTTACAAAACGGTCTAAGAATAAGTCTCCAAACCCAAGAATGAGAGAAATAAAAGGTTGTTGACCTAAAATACAGTCTGTTTGCATCTCCATGGACAGGAAAAGATGCATCTGAAAAGCCAAGCAAAGGCTCAGTTCCATTATATGCCATGAGGAATACATCCTGTTCTCCTGTAAACTTGGTGCAAATACTGCACCAATGGAGTAAGTATCCACCTACCTAATTATATGATCAATTATCCCCAAGTAATTTCTTGTTATCAGACTCTACTGTCAGTTTCCCAGAAGCCACTGAACACAAATGTGTCTATTTCCCAATCAGCTTTTAAAATACACCATCCTTACCATGTGCCTGCTCGGTAAATCCTTCAACATCACAACTTCCTATTCTTTTTTTAAATTAAAATTTCCCTGTACTCAGTTCGTAACAATGCAAATTTTGTTAATCCCCAAAGAACACTTCATATGATGGCAAATTCCTTCCTAATCCTTGCCATAAGACTAATAATTTCAATGTGTACCAAAGCTGCAGGATAAAATCATTCTCAGAAGTATTTAAAAAACAGGCTTTTTTTGTCAGCCACGCACTTCTGTCTTCTTTCCACAAGTGACTCAATACACAGATTGAAAACATACCCGCAAACATAAGCTCTGAGACATCTGGTTTGACGTGAAGACAGGTAAAGAGTGGGAGAGCACACTGTGCGTTATTGATTTTCTCTTTCATGTTGCTCAAAGTGGTGTCCATTCTCTGCGTGAAAAGAAAGAGGTTATGTCCAAATGGATCCTAGAACCGCCTGCTGGTATTTGGGAGACTACTCATTTCTCTGAAATCCTCAAAGAGAAGGAAAATGAACAAACTCAGTTACTTCCAAGAAAAACATAACAGAAGACTTTGTAAAAGGAAGCAATCTGCTTGAATGCCTTTTAACTGCACAATTCAGGAAGGAAGGAGTGGGAGAAGACATGATAGGGAGATGAAATAAGCACACACCCCAAAAAGAAAACAGTATTGCTGGACAAAGCAAGTTCTTTCCCTGTGCTTCTGTAAAAGACGAAAACAAGGCAAAACCTCTTAGGCAGAACCACCATTAATGATCATGTAATGTTTTTCAATCTGTGCCGTTTCTGAAAAGTCAGCAAAGGTAACTAAGAAACGCAAATGGACTACTAAGAGGCTCACATTTACTAACCAAGGATCTCCATCTCCCTCAGAAAATATTCTGGCGCCTGCAATCAAGACAGACTGAAAGTCGTTATGACATACTAGTACTAAGATCTATTATCTGTGAATAACCAAGAGCCTTATTGCCATTTTTCACTGATCGTGTCAGGTTCAGATTTAAACTAAACATCTGCATTTGTTTAGCTCCTTAATAAACAGGGACTTCTAACCAACGTCACAGGATCATTAATATCACTTCATTGTCAGAAACTTACCCTACATATCACAGTTACTAAAAGCTGTGTTGTCTATTTTTCAGTACAGTTTTCGAGTATTTAGAGTGTTTAAAACCTAATGGCAATGTATATTCATGAAAGATAGAAGTGTATAAAACACATCTATGAATCTATTAACACATTTCAATCTTATGATAAGATCAAATCCAAATTCTGCTCACCTGACTCATTTGACCTTGAAGTCTGTGTGCCTGATTCAGTCAACTAGGATTTCTCAATAATAAAATACAACAGTTATGAAGCCCTCCTATTGTCTCATTTCTCAGAAAAAAAAAAGAAGTAAGAAATAGAGATGTGGATCTTTTGCATTGAATTCAGTATTTCGTTAAGTAAATGATGCTTTTCTTATAGCAAAATGTGCATAAAGAGATTACACCATTTTGTAATTTTTTGTTGAAACTGCTTGAGCAGTAATTTTAATAGATGATACACAACGCTAAGAGCTTGCTACAAGTACCTAGCAGTTCAGTTCATTTCCATTGCACATGAATGCATTATGTTTTCCTAGCTCTTAAAGAAATGAGTACCATTCAGAAACTTGTAAAATGCTTTCCTTTCTCCGGGAGAAGTTTCTTATCCAGTATCTGTTCAGCTATAATTTTAAATATTCCTATTGCTAAACATGATTTGTTAAATGTTACCAAGGTCATCTCAAAAAAAAACAGTGACGGTGGTTATTACACAATAGTTTCACAACTCTAGTAATCATTAAAAAATGAACTCACATTATGGATAAGTGTTTCGCCTATTAGCATTCCAAAGATATCTGTGAAGGTGACAGGCTGCCCTGAGCTTTTCTTATTCCACAGTGCTTCAATGTAGCGTTTGACTTTCTGAGGAGTGAGCAACAGAAGTGGGTTGTGACTCACAGAGTTCATCAATTCTTCATTGATCTCCTTTGGTCCTTTTTCTGGAAAATCTGGGTGTGAATACAAAGTTGACATGTACCTGCAACAGAAAACAGGGTCTGTAAGTATAAAAGCCTGGTTCAATATCAGTTGCCTGAAACGTGCAATAAGCTCATAAATAATGTGGTACAATTACTGATTAAATCAGATTAATTTTCTTCAAAGTTAGGTTTTTTTTT
>JAOXJK010000004.1:6470745-6496989 GCA_025774025.1 Xenus cinereus
TCTTTTTTCTCAAGGTGTAGAAAGCTAAACAATTTCTTCTAAATGTAAGCATACAATCTAATAATCAACATACATTTCCATAATGTGTACGATGTAAAACATTAAAGCCTTCCTCATTTATCTGTTTAAGGGGCAATGAACAGAATCATCAGAAGTTGAAAACACAGCTTCTCAAGCTCTCACAGCATACATAAATTTGGCAGATTGGAGGTCCTATAACTATACACATGCAGTTCTTTCACTCTAGGATGTACTGCTCTCCGTCACTCTCCATTTCATTATCACTACTCAAAAATTCCTACAATATATGAGTGTACAGCATGCCTTCCAGGATCTGGGTGTTTTCACAGTCAGATGAAGCACAATAACTGCAACCTGTGTAGAGGTTTAATTGACTCTGAGGATTCAGAAGAGGCCTATCAGGCATATCTTGATTTTGTCATCGAGTAACTCTGGAAACGGATGTTTTGTTTACTCAAAACAAAGTTTAAACACACACGCAGACAATTGTGGTTTGCACTTGGTTGGTTTAAGTAACGCTATGGGTGAAGACTCAAGATAGCCCGTCCTAATCTCCCAGAAGCTCATTTCACTGTTATTTATTCAATTAGCTGGCTCAGGTATACATACCATACTGCAGGCATAATTCTGCACATCTACACTGTGTAAAGCGTGGCCCTGAGATCACTGTCCAGCAATTAAACTTGGCAGCGTGATGAACTCTGTCACATGCATGATGTAAGAACTTGATTCATTAGTCCTTGCGCAGTCTCTAAAGCTTAGCGTGCACGTCAGGTCATGGGTGGAACAACCGCAGCAGCAAGCTTCCAGGTGAGCAGAGAAAGGGAAATGCAGGATGAAGAATTCAGGACAAGGTTGAAGCAAGATGACAGAAACAATCAGGGAGGTAAATGCATTGCTCCAAGGTTAGGCATGCATCTGAGTGAACAAGCAAAAACCTGCCTCTCCCTCCAGGAAAGGAATTCTCCACCCTTCAGAAAAGGAAAAAAAAAAAAGAAAAAAAGAGAAAAAGAAAAGAGCATTATTCCCGAGTAATAGACTGCATGGAAAAAAAGAAAAGAAAGCGAGTGCCAAAGTGTCAACTTATTTATTCATCAAGCAAGGAAAGTCCGAGTAGATGATGCCACTAAGACAGCAAAAGCAAATTTTTTTAAATACAACTGTTTCCAACATAAGTTTCTGATTGAATCAGTTCAGATCGTTTTGCTATTTAAAACAGATTGTATAGGTTTACATTAGATCAACTATGTATTCACACCTGGGTTTTCCCAAAAAAGGACCCCATGGCCAGATGACTGAGTTCCGTTCAGAATGTGGACTACACGCCATTCCCTAGAAACACAATGACAATTTTTCACACTGCACTGCAATATTCAATTGCTCTTCATCCAGCCAGATGATATCTTCCACTTTTTGCAAATTTGATAAAAGTAGATCCAGGTCTCTCAATAGACAGCGATAAATCTGCCCCCGCAAACACTAGTGACAGAAAACCCAGATTCCAGGAATGCTAACCTTTTATAGTTCAATCTGAATTAGAAACTTGCTCTAGTTCATAGACACTTCTGTCATTCTGAAAGCTTTCTATCTAGTCTGGGAGAGGGGAAGCAAGGTTCACACAAGTGAAAAATAATTGAAAAAAACCACACAAGGAATAGAACAGATCATTATCTATTTCAAAATAGATTCATGTGCTTCCTTAGAGTTAAACCAGGGAATAAAACTCATTCCATGCTCATTTATATTTAGCTATTCCAATAAAAGTCTTTCTCCCTTACTCTTGAAGAAGTGAGACATTAATATAAACTTGTAATCTAGACTGGAAGGAACCTTGAGGTCTCTATTCCCACCTCCTGCTCAATGCAGAGCCAACTTAAAAGTCAGATCAGGTTGCTCAGGGCTTTGTTCAGTCAAGTTCTACTTTCACACAAAATATTTACTGAGTCAGATGGAGAATGACACCTTACCCAGCAGCATCCTGGCCCGTATCAGAAATAGTGGGGCCAGCAGGCCTAGGTAAATGATTGTTCCCCTGGCACTGGTGAGGACCCACCTCGAGTGCTCACTACAAGAAAGACGTTAGGATTCTGGTGCGAGTCCAGAGATCGGCAAAGAAGCTGGTGAGGGGTCTGGAGCACAATCTTACGAGGAGCGGCTGAGGGAGCTGGCGTTGTTCAGCCTGAAGAAAAGGAGTCTGAGGGGAGACCTTACTGCTCTCCACAGCTACCTGAAAGGAGGTTGTAGCAAGGGAGGGTGTCAGTCTCTTCTCCCAAGTAAGAAGTGACAGGACAAGAGGAAATGGCCTCAAGTTGCACCAGGGGAGGTTTAGGTTGGATATTAGGAAAAATTTCTTCACTGAAAGAGTTGTGCACATTGTGCACACAAGCACTGGAACAGGGTGCCCAGGGAAGTGGTTGAGTCACCATTCCTGGAGGTATTTAAAAGACGTGTAGATGTGGTGCTTAGGGACATGGTTTAGGGGTGGACTTGACAGTGCTGGGTTTACAGCTGGACTCGATAATCTTAAAGGTCTTTTCCAACCTAAATGATTCTATGATTCTACCCAGTCCAATCAAGTAAGGATGTGGCAATACATTCCAGTGCTTGACCACTCTCACTGCAAATTAATTTTCCTAATAGCTTATCAAATTTCTCTTGCTGCAACTTATGGCCATTATCCCTTGTCCTTTCTCTGTGTGTCTCTGAAAATAATTTTTTCTTTACAGCTACCCATTAGGTAGCTGAAGATAACGGTAAGATTTCGCACTACCTTTGCCTGCTCCTCAAGGCTAAACAAATACAATTGCCTCAATTTCTTGTGTGTTCGAGTCCCCCACATGCCTGGTGGCACTCTGATGGAATTAATCCAGTTTCTCAACACCTTTCTTGTACTAGGTAGCCCTAACCTGGATTCAGATGCAGCTCCAGTATTCAAACTGGTACTGGTTATGTTAAAATCGTATTTTGTGACATTTGGGATACTCCTTTGAAGAGGTAAAAAGTTTCTTAAGATGTAACATCCTCTACTGCATCCTGATCCACTGACCATTAATACCAAGTTTTAAGGTTAGACAAAAAAAAAGTCTGAAATTTTTCACTTAATGAAAAAAATGCAGTGTCAATGGGTCCAAACAGTTAGGAAATTTTGATTGAATTTATCAGATGTCTTTGGCTGATGAAAATTACAGAGCTTTTAAATATATTACATCATTTCATTTAAGAAACATCAAAACAAATAGTTTCAACATTTTTAATAAGTGTAATTTGGGACAATTTTTATAAAAGCCAAGAAGACAAAAGGCCGCAGGTTCATAGTACTAGGCAGGGAGAAGAGAAACCCTCTCATTCAGAAGAGTGGTTGAGGCAGATGTAACACTGGGGTTCAAAGCATCCTGCTGCCTACAAAGACCTGAACTCATAAGGCCCAGAGAGTGCCTTTCACACAGTGACATCACTCTGATTTTCTCCTGGTGATGTTATTCCTGTTCATGGGCTGAAGAATTCATTGAGTCAGACATGAGGACATCATAACTACCTGATGAGGGCGTGCTAATTGAGACATCTTGGAAGATCTTTTCTCCCATCTGACTAACAAACTATTTTAAGAAACAATGCAATTTCCAGAGACGTTGTGGAACCCTGGAAATGTTCAGGGTCAGACTGGATGGGGCTTTGAGCAACCTGGTCTAGTGGGAGGTGTCCCTGCCCATGGCAGGTGGGTTGGAACTAGATGATCTATAAGGCCCCTACCAACTCAAACGATTCTATGGTTCCAAATTAAACAGTGGCAACCCCTAGCAGGATGCCCTGCAGCATGGCAGTCAGTCAGTTTTCTTTCCTACAAGCTGAAACACATCTGCTCAAATCAGCTTATGCCAAGAAAGAATCAGTGAACAAGTCCTAGACAACCCCAGCAAACTCACTAAGAAGGGGGCTACAGAGTCTAAAATGGAGCAAAAGATCTTTCAATGATTTTGAGAATCTCTGAAAAGTGTCCCAAAAGTATACAGTCCATTTTGGATTGAATGAGTCATCTTGAAATCGCAAGGAATTTTTTTTTCCATTTCATCAGAAAAATAAAACACCACAAAAAATACCTCTTTAGCACCTCTTTTCATTCATGCCTGCTATTAAAGCTCTCAGGCAGATCACCTGGAGACTGAGCTGTCCTCACCCTTCGAGGCATTCTGAAACACCTCCTACAGCAGACGTGCTCCACTGACCTGCTGCAAGACTGCAGGCTCTGTATGTCTTTTCTGTGCTGATAGCGTATGCATAAACTTTGCTGTGAATTACAACATTAGAAATAAGTCAACTCTCAAGAAAATTCTTGAGCTTCCTAAAGAAAAACTGAAGAAAAACAAAAGAAAAAGAAAAAAGCCCTTACCATGTGGATCCTGAGAGACCAGCAATGTAAGTTGCACAGTCTAAAACTCCTGATTCATAAAGTGCTTTCATGACTCCAGCAAAGCCTACCATGGCACGAAATCCACCTCCTGATCCCAATATCGCTATCACTGGTACCTGCATAGATAAGAAGAATAGCATATCATCACATTAATTCTGATAAAGGCTTAAAAGTACTAAATAAACGTTTCTCATCAATTCCTCGCCAAACATACCGGCCTTGTGTAATTAACAGGTCAACATCCAGAGATCCTCAGAGCACAGAAGAAACCAGTGCTTTTCTAAAACTGTACACAAAAGTTCTAACAAGCTAAAAGGAAGGTATTCTGCAGTTTCTTAGTGGTATGTGTGTAAGAGAATTGCAAAATACTGTATTAAAACACTTTGAGATATGACTTTTAAACACTGTGTGTAGAATGGGGCAGTACCATAATCCCACCCGTGAAGTTACCTGTCCATCTTAGGTTCTCTGGGCCCAAAAGTGATGTACAATATCTTTATGTCATTTATTCAGTCCCTTCTGCTTCACAAAGATCTAGATGGCAGAAGTACTTTTGGCCTGCATCACAGGAGGAGAGCACTGCCCATCAAGAACAAGGGAAGCCAGGAACCAGCCAGCAGCATGAGAGGTTCTGTCTGCCAAGCTGGAAATTTCATAGAGTGACAGGGCAGGCTTTCTTCCAGCTTCCTATTTATCTTGTACCTAGGGACCATTAGCAACCAGGACACAACAAAGTACCTGGCACGCAGGGGTACAAAGGGAAGCGAAATGTGCCTAGCTCCCATGCAGGCAAGAAGGAAGGTATGACTGAGGCAATGAAAGGCCAGGAAGAAAGCAGGAATTCCCAGAAGGGGAGCTGCAAGCTTGCTGCTTCTAGCAGTGAGAGATCTTGGACCAGACATCATAGGTTACTGGATAAGAAAGTGACAAGTGACAGTAGCTGATGACTCCCTTTTCTATGGGACACAGGTCAACCTGCCAGCCAGACTAATCAGTTAGGGAGGTTGGCTCTTTGCCTAGACTCCAGGTCCATGATGGCATGGAGAAATGTCAGAGTCTCACTTGGCCTTCCAGATGCTATTCCTCACTGTTCATCTATGCGGGCAACAGTGATAGAAGCAGGGGAGACCCTGAGCAGATGAGAGGTGCTTTGCTCCCTCCTGGAGCAAGAATGAGGGGCAGAGGCACCTGGGGCTGTGGCCTGTTGACCTGATCTTTCCAGTCTGGAAGAAGAATGGCTCAAGCAGACGCTATCAGGCTCAGGTGGTGTCACTAGTGAGATTCTTGTCTTCCTGACCATGAAGCCTTGCTTGCTTATGAAGATGGTCCACAGGAAAATAAAGAATCCACCTGACCAACAGAGTGAAGTAAGCCTTCATGAACAGAACTGCTAATTTAGCAAGGAAGACTTTAGACTAACTTCAACGACAGGGACCTAAGTAAGCAAAGGGTGCAAATGCAGGAGGAACACATGGAAGAAAGCTAACAGTGAGACCTGCATGTTCTTGCTCAGAAGGAAGAGTGTTCAGAGGCTCACCTCAAGTGTCTCTACATTGATGTACAGAGATTGGACATTAAACAAGAAAAATCAGAAGTTCAAGTGCAGTCACAGGTCTATGACAATCTGAATGCCACAGACTTGGTGGGACAGCAGGCATGCCCGGCACACTGCCATGGACGGTTGGAGGCTGGGAAGACAGGCGAGGAAAAAGGGTGCAAAGGAGCTGTGCTCCTTGATTGCACAAAACATCAGGATGCAACCTGGGTCATGATCAGAAAGAAGGTAAGACTAGGGATGCTGTGGCAGTCTGATTCAGACTGCTGACCACGGGATGAAGCATGTAGGGCTTTCTCTAAAAGCCAGAAGTCTCCTGATCTGACTGTGGTCCTCAAAGGTCAGCATTGTGCGAGCCATCCAGGAAGTCTGTAGATGCCCTTGGTGACAACCTCCTAATGCAAACGCTGGAGGGGCTGACTAATGCTGTACCTTACCTGCTGCTCACAAATAGCAAAGAGCCACGGGCAAATGCAGTCACCAGGTGCTGTTGGGGTTGAAGTCCTCACACAGTGATTGAGTTCAGGATCAGACCAAGGTTAGGAAGTGAGCATCAGAGTTAGGACTCTAGAATTCGCTAAACTCTGGATTGTTCTGGAACTTGCTAGGCAGAATCCCCCCAATTTTCTCTGTTGGCAGTAAACTGAGTGTTAGCAACAGCACTCCTTCCAGAGACAACTAGAACTAGCTGACCTCCAATACTGTCCATTCTGAACAGTATTTCTAAGACTCTGTTATATCATACTTTTTATTCACTACCACTGTTAGCCTGTTAGCACAACAGGGCACAATATTATCACTGCACAGAATCCTCCATTTTAGGTTCCTTACGGGCACAGAAAGGTAATGCCTGATTTTTCTGATCCTTCAGGTCAAGTAGTAAAATATATATATCTGTAGTGAAAGTCAAATACTATCATTATGACCCTCCTTAGCTTCCTGTCTATTGAAATAATGTATAGAATTTCAAGTTCAGTTCACTCACACAGATTTGTGGCACTGCTTCGGACCTTAAAATACAACCAATAAGTCTACAAATTGAGTGAATAAAACATGTCAGGTCTCAGGATTGCTAAGTTGTTGCCGCCACGATGCCCTGACAGTTAGAAATCTAATTGCCTGGTATCTGAAGAATTAGAGTTTATTTGAAAAGTCTCCACTTTTATTAAGATTTCCAAATAAAAATATACTCAAAATTTCTTTACAATGTCTGTCCTTCTTACCCATAATCCAAAGTAGAGACGATATTAAATTTACTTGTAAAACAAACTGTTTAGTTACAAGACCACAGAAATTTTAAAGAATCCAAACACCAGCTTTAACCCAAATTATATCTTTGTGACAGAGCCAAAAGCAGTAAAAGTTACTAATCATAAACAGAAGAGAGACAAATAATATTTTGGCTAGAAGTTTAAAACCACATTTTTTAATAAAAACATCTGATATTACTACATAGCGTGAAGACAGTCTCAAATTTACAGCTACCTTGCAAAACTACAGGAGAGGTAAGGAAAATTTATGTGTATCTGTACACCTACTCAGCTACCAAGAGATAGCAAAGCAAGCAAAAGCAGACCCAGTTACAAGTGACACTATGCTGAAATGTGTCTACAGGGAGTTTATTTTATACTTCTTTGCTTCTTACTTCCCAACCCTGACTTCAAAGCTGTTTCCTTCCACTGCATAGTTTCCCCAAGTAGCTATAAAGACAACAAAATATAAATAAATAAATTAAAATAAAATAAAAATTTACTTGCTACCATCAAGTGTTTCAGCCTAAGCAAAGGTCCCACCTGGTTCCCAGTTTCCAAACCCTGGAAGAATTTTCCAGTGTTCAATGGTGATAACCATAAAAAGAATTACACAGTTCTGCAGAAAGCCCCTATCTGATCAAACTGGTAATCAGTCAAAAATTTCACTGAAACATAATTTAAGGTGTCAATAGATGGGATTAGTTGTAAGAAAAGGAACCATGTGACTACTGAGTTCAGTTGCTTTCTGCAGACCCCACTCTCCATGCCGTGAAACTCCCCTGCGGACTGAAAACGCAGTCACACGGAAATGACCACGCACAATGACCAAGGAAGTCGAGACGTTTCTCAAGGCTTCCGTTCCACAAAAATTGCTTCTTCTTGATGCAGTAAGACTATTTGATCATCTTCCTCATAAGTGTTAGGCTTTAGTAATAGAAACCACAGGTATTTACTGGCATCAGCATTCGTCATGCACCTCCAGAGATAGCTATCTATCAAAAAATGACAAAACAAAGGTAAAGATTTAGCACATGCCTGTTTTGTTAAGCCAACACCCCAATAACAGAGCAGTTGCTTTGAAGAGAAGAGCCATATTACTAATCACAAATTTAGTAATGTATGTTAGGCTTTGAAAGCTCTTTACAAACACCACCTAATTAATCTACACAGGCAAATCCCAACAGGATGAAGATGGTGGTTTGCAGGTGCAAGCATGGAAAAAGTATGTGAGAACACTTCCAAAGCACCACTATTCAACAAATCTAGTCATCAGTGAAGTGGCATGAGCTCAAGGGAAAATCTGAGGTTTTTTTCAGGATGCAGAGAAATCCATAAGGACAATCAACAAAGAATGTCAAGAAGAGTCACCCGCATCCTGACTGCAAATGCTTCCTGTACACTTAATCCACAGGCATTCTGGGAACCATAGATTCCTATACTGGGGGAGGGTGGGTGCACTAAGAGGTAGGTGGATGTATAGTTCATTTCCACTTGATACCAAAGCAAAGCATGAAGAGCTGCAATCGCTACTTTACTTCCAGAAATGAAATTCAACTAAGGAGCTCTAGAGCAGAGGGCAGCAGCTTAAGTAAGCTTCCCAGAGTAAAAAAAGATTTTAAACGATGAAGAAATAGCTGAAGAGAAGCATCTACTGCACATTTACATTACTTTTTTTCAGCCAACTGAATAAAGTTAACTTGTAGACATAAGTTAGATGACAAAGGTTAAGAGTCCCTTCCTGCTTTGCAGAGGAAAGTAAAGCACATTTCCAAGCAGGTAGGTTTGTTAAAGCAGCTTTTTATCTGCAATTCAATTTCCAACATGTTTAAGGACAAAACATGGTAACATTTCAAATTACATGCACCCATCTTACAAGTTGCTCTCTAGGATATATATATATATATATATATATAGGACAGAGGTAGGGAGGGAAGTAACTGCAGACAGAGCACAAAGGGAAACAAACCAAGAAACCATCTCAGGACTGAGAAAGACTGGAGAAAAGACAGGACATCCAGGTGTGCACGCTTCTTCATGTACAACGGGCTGGGGCTGACCCACACCACTCTTCAAGGCACTCTGAGCCCAAAATCCTTTGTACACAACCAGTAAAACTGGGGCAGAGGTACTAAAGCCATTTGAGCAGCTTGGTAAACTTAGAGCAAAAGGGTAAGTGACTCACAAGAATGTGATGAGGTGAGTCAACAGCAAAAGTGTGACTTGAATAGTTTTGGAGACAAAAGCCCATTGCTCTTATCCCTGGCCACACTCAGTTCTACACGGTTGTGCCTACTTCTGAACAACTAAAAGGCCATTCCACCATGGCTTTTTTTTTTTTTCCTATGGTTGGTCTGCACAGCACAATGCTGAGGAAGCCAAGCTACTTTTGAACAAACCAGCTGAGATATCATCCAAGCAAACTCCAGTGAACTGGATTTAACAACGCTGGTGAAGTGTTTTGTCAATACATCTCTACGGTTTCTAGGATCCATGGGGTGCTGTACTGTGTGTAGACAAGTTCAGCACCACACAGTTCCACTTCAATCAAGAAGTGCCGACTGTTTTATCACCAAACTGGGAACAAAAATGAAAAGGACTGTGGAAACAAGATACGTTTTAAGAAAAGCGAGCTCTGAAAAAGGCATCTCAATCATATTTTCCAGTAAACTGGCAAAAAAAAAAAAAAGTGAAAATACATTAAATCTTGTGGGAATGAGTGGTGCAGATGGTGTACCTGGAAATACAGTGCACAAAATTTGGACAAGAATACCTGTGGTGGAAAAAAAATTGCCATGGGGTACACACATGATTATCAAAAAATTGTTCTGCAAATCTAGTCTGAGAGAACTATATGCTTTCTTTAATTGATTAAAGTATTTTTAGAAAATTGCTTAAAGCAATTATAAAAATAAACTGAGCAATAACACAGATAGGAGAAATCTCATCCTCTGTGTTTTCAAAATGTGCCTCAACATTAAGTAAGGAAATTTGGAAGTAGTCACTTCCCCATTCAGGGATGTATAATTATTTCACAGGTATTAAAAGATTCACAGCATCGCTGCAAGGCACATGTGTTGTTACTTACAGATGAAGAAACTTAGATGAACTTTGAGTAAGTAAGTGACTTGGTTAAGATTTAAAAATGATTCATAGGCAACTAAGAATACTCATTATGTCTCCCAGCTTCCGATGCCATGTTAAGACTACGATCATCCTATAAATCCTCCTGCTATCTTCTACCTGTAGCAATAAAAGTAAAAATGACAGGCTAGAAGGGCAAAACTATATTTTAATTTAAACAAAAAGGGTTTTTTCATCGCTAGAAGCAGCTAAAAATTCTGACAAGTCAGCTTAGAAATACACACGTGGCATATGAAAAACGGGAGGATCACATTAACTCAGTTCTTACTAGGGTTGATAAGTCTACAAATAAAGATTATTGCCTGGTCTTGGAAGATGCAATTTAACTGATAAAATTTCAGTATTTGAGACAGTGAGAGATACCAAAGGAAAATGATGATGAAAAGAATATGAAATCTTGCCTAGTGTTTACAATAATTCATGCACACATACCACCAGCATAGAACTGATACTTCAGGCACTGAGTATCACTCCAGTTCTAACTGGATCTTGGCAGAATATCTGCATCCTTTCTGAGAAAGATCTTATTCTGCTGTAGAAGATCAAACCAATGCCACATTCACAAATATCTACTCTGCTAAGATTTGCATGGGTTAAGATTAAAATAACTGAACTGAAAATTAAAAAACCTTGAAAATGTTCCTTCACAATATGCACAGTTTGTATCACTAGAAATAAAATATGTATGATATTTGTCAAATTCTTTCATCTTCCTCAGAAAGCTACACAACCACATTTTATTATGCAAGACAGAATTCAAAAGTAGACAATAACACATTTGCCACCTGCTCAAAACTTCACAGAAATTTGAAAGGAAACCTCCAGCTTCTGCAAAAGATTGTCACATTCTGCTCCTACTAAAAATACACAAAAGGAACCAGTGTCAATGAATTAGTCCACCCAAACCAATTCATTGACTATATTCATTGTTTGACAACCCACATACATGACCGTCTTCCTGTCACAATTCTAGGCGCAGAACAGGAAAGAGAACAAGCAAGGAGGAAAGAGGAGGATGGAAAAACTAATACAAAACAAGTGGATCTGTACTAAGTCTATCCTTAATTAACTCAAAATAACGAAGTGTTTCATGAAATCACTGGAAAGATCAACATGGTTCAGCACCCTTCTTCATTTGATGTGACCCAAACCACCACCAGTCCATCTAGATCTGTTGACTTAACTTTCTGTTGGCTTGGTACAGAGCACTAGCGACTCAATGAAAGCTGCAGTTTCTCACGTTCTCTAAGAAATAAACTTCACAAACCTAATCCTATAAAATGAATTTTATAGGAAAAGAAGAAAGGAAAGAGGGAAAATAGTTTCTAAGCTGGCTCGAACATTAAACCAGCTCATTTCCTGCCTAATCTTTTAGACATGGAGGCCACACAGCCTTTTGAAGAGCACAGGCTGGATACCAAGCGTGCAAGGGCAGACTCTGCAGTGGGGCATGTGCCCCACCGCGTGCTTCCTGTGCGGCAGATATTTTGCATGCCCTTTAGGCATTTTTCAGATGATCTCAGCTCAGAACCAACACCTTAACAAAGCACAGAACTCAGAATTAGAGCAAAATGAAAGCATGGATTTATCTCCTTTGCTCAATTTTAACCGAGACACATCCTGCTAAGGTTTAAAACAATAAAGAAGCGGATTTACAGCAGTTTGTTTGAGGTGCCAGTGGAAATGAAAGGTTGTGATTTCTATACATGGCATTTACACAGTATTGTCCTTTTGCACATAATGGGCATATCTTATTTAAGTGGGGCTTCATTTTGGCACAGGATTTTTTCTCCTTAATCTATAGATCTAGAGCACAAGAAAAATTATTCTCCAGCCTAAATACAGTATGCACTTAGAGGAAAAAAGCATTTTTTTTTGCTTCTGCCATCTCTTTACATGAAACCCTTCTACCTCATACGTCTCATTCACTCCTTTGAGAGACAAATGCAGGACTCCAAAGGCAATACTAATCTTGATGTGAACTCTCCAAACTTACATCACGGGAAGTCGTCAAGTTCTTGCTGTTTTCCTCTCCTAGAAATGTTTTCATACTGTGCATGATATTATCTTTTCGCTGTTGCCGAAATTTCTTCTCTTCATCACACAGAGCCATGCTGAACCGGAGATCGGTTGAAGAGCTATTTTGCAAAACAGACAGGCTTTAACAAAAGGCATAATTCAAAATACAATGCAAAATATCACCTAATGAAATGAATGGAAATAAAAGTAAATTCCTCATTAACTTACATAGGATGAAATAAAATAAAATGAAATTACAATTAGTCACGTTACATAATTGCATCAGCTGATTTCATGGAGTGATGGATGCAAAGAACAATGGCATGCTGCACCTTTTAAGACATGCATTTGATATAGAAAGCTCATTGTTCACACACTAGTGAAAACCAAACACAAAATATGCACTTTCTAGTGGTGTATTATGTGGCCCTAAAAAAAGTAAATTGAAATATAGCAAGCGAGTTCACCACTCACATACAATTATAAATTAAAAGGATCTATTCAAGAGCTGGCAATATGCGCTCGCAGCCCAGAAAGCCAACCGCATCCTGGGTTGCATCAAAAGAACCGCAGCCAGCAGGTCCAGGGAGGTGATTCTACCCCTCTACTCTGCTCTCATGAGACCCAAGGTGGAGTACTGTATCCAGCTCTGGAGTCCTCAGCGCAGGAAAGACATGGAACTGTTGGAACGAGTTCAGAGGAGGGCCACTAAAACGATGAGAGGGCTGGAGCACCTCTCCTATGAAGACAGGCTGAGAGAGTTGGGGTAATTCAGCACAGAGAAGAGAAGGCTCCAGGGAGACCTTACAGCAGCCTTCCAGTACCTAAAGGGGACCTATAGGAGAGATGGGGAGGGACTCTTTGTCAGGCAGTATAGTGACAGGACAAGGGGGCAAAGGTTTTAAACTGGAAGAGAGGAGAAGAGATTTAGATTAGATATTAGGAAGAAATTCTTTACTGTGCAAGTGGTGAGACACTGGAACAGGTTGCCCAGAGAAGTTGTGGATGCCCCATCCCTGGAAGCATTCAAGGTTGGACAGGGCTTTGAGCAAGCTGGTCTAGTAGGAGGTGTCCCTGTCCAGGGCAGATGATCTAGATGATCTTTAAGGTCCCTTCCAACCCAAACCATTCTATGATTCTATTTAGGCACAGATAATAATTCTTTAGATTTTTTAAAAACCTATTATGTCATAAAAGAATTAAGAAAAAGGGGGGAAAGGACTGCCTAGAAGCAACGTTCCGTGAATATATTTATATCATACCATGAGCAACAGGTCCACGCAGAATCCAAAATCTGCGTGGCCACCCGAGAATAACAGAGCAGAACTGGAGCAGATCCTTTTGTTTAACATATTTCAATGACTACTGCCTAAGAGCAGCAAGACAGAGCCAGGCATCTTCTGTTCATTTAGTGTCAGAGATAAGGAATACTTGTAATGTACAAGCCCTGGAATGTTTAGGGGTGGTCTCGAGGACCACCCACATATGCAACCCTATACGAGCAGAAATTATCCCTGGGGGATGTTTGTCAGTCTTCAGAGTCATTATGAAAGAGTTCTAAATTTACAGTTACAGTGCTCGGCACTGCTATTTATAGTTAGACACAAAATAATAAGACTCTTTGAATGCCTTGTTCTCAATTTCATAATTAACTTTTAAACTTAAAAGATATTTTTCTGATTATGCCTCAAGGTGATTTTCGGTCTTTCACCTAGATAAGCTAAGAAAGAGGGAGAAAGAAATCTAGAAAGAAGAAAAAAAAAGCACAAAAGGAAAAAAAAAATGTAGGCACATGCTTAGCTTTATGCCTGGTGAAATCCTGGCCCTACTAAGATCATCATCTTTGATTTCAATACTGCATAGTATTAACATTCAAATACATTTCAGGGGCAGCTTCGTAACGAGTAACCTTATATGCTGAAAGTTAACATGAGACGGAAAGTTACCAGAGAAGCGAAAATAATGAGGATAACAGCTGAACCTGATGTCTATGAGTGTATTAGAGAAGAAGCCCTTGAAAAGGAAAGCACATAGCATAAACCAGGATGAGAAATGCATGTATGATGGTCTTGTTCCTGCAAACATTTGGAAAACCAACATCTATTAGTACAAGTAATGGTGTTTAAGTCAATGCTAGAATTACAATTTGAAAATAATCCTCAATTTTAAAGTTTCCTGGCTTTACAGTACTTGGTATTTCTATGTTAAAACAACAATTTTTTTGCACTCTACCTGACATATTTTTAAGAAAATTCTAACAAGCAGAGTAGTATAAAAAAATACCTTTCCTGCTAATACATTTTCCACCATTTTTTTTTTTAAATATGAGGTACTTACCATACTTCAAGAGACAATTCCAAAGTCATTTCTGTGACCTAAAAAAGATATATTTATATATGGTTACACCACTTATAGAGGGAAAAGAACTCACAAACCCACCCAGGACACAAACTAACCATTACTGTCAGAATTTCTTTAAATTACTTTTCTTTTTAAAAAGGAGGACATTTCTGAAGTACACGAATGAGTTTCTTTTCTACGGAACTTTGTTTATTAAAACACACAATGAGATTTTAAAATATGCCACTAGCACTGAATACACTAGAAAATACTGCTAGGTGCTGCTAGGTCCTGACTTTCATTCATGAGATCCCATTGCCTTGGCTTTCTTCCACTGACAATCATTTTTTGGCAGCGTTATTCATCTTTGGCCTGAAGGGATCTAATTGTCTTCACACATTTATGGTCTTTTGCTTCTACTGCCAGCCACAGTCTATCTGTTACTGACTTCCCAGTTCACAGGGTAAACATCATACTCAACTTGCATCTGAAACAAATACTTGTAGGGGAATGACTGCTCTGTGTTCCACCATTAGCCACCCCAAGTGTCTTTCCACAGTTAAATATACTCAAATTATCCACTGGGAAGAGAGATGGCTTAAGAGTTTCTGAAAGATGCAAGTAAACTAGTAATTGTCACTACATAACGATTTCACTCACAGACCACATAGAACTACCTGACCCATAAGCTATGGGTTGGTCTCCCCTGCCTTTCATATAACACTTAAGGGACTTGCCGGCAGGCAAAAGGTTAAAAAGTGATGGTTAAAGCACCAATTGCACATAATGCAAAATTCAAGCGTACGAGGTTGCTAGAACTAAGACAGGCATTTTCATCTCCCCAGGCTCTCTCATATGCAGTGGCCACTGACACATTGGTACAGCCTTGTAGAAATGTAACAGCCTCACATACAGCATCTTACTGTCCTCAATTGTGGTATGCGATCACTAGGAACGGAGCTGGAACACCTCAGACTGAATGTTTTCTTGACACTTATACAGAGTAGTTAAGGATATGGAAGCGCAAAGCTGCCTCTGGCCTCCCACATCTCGCATACCTCCTGCCGAGCCAGGTAAAATCTGGCACTCCATTCCTGCCCTCTGAAATGGGAGCTGTAAATTAGGTAGCTTATTAACAGGGTTGCGGGAGAAAGAAAAGGCAAAGCAATAACAAAGGGAGAATATGAAACAGAGTGAAGAGTCATTTACAGAAATACTTCAAAGACAGGGTAGTAATTACATTATTCCAGTACCTGATATATTACTAATTTAGAAAGCACTTCAGAAACCACGCAGTGATCCAATGGTTGGAAAAAATGTAGGCACACAGTATTAAAGAAACCCTTGAAGTGAAATGTTCCAATAGGGAAACAGTAAGCCATCTTCTATACCTTATACAGATTGCCACAGAAATCTCAGGAATGCTTACCGTGTATACAAGTTGTCTACACTGGGCTCAACCTGACTTGATGGGCCCTTACCATTTGATTATAAATTTCAGAGTGTATTTGGCTTTATTCACTGAATTTTTCTCCCTATGTTCTCTACCAAGCTTTGCTGAGTGCTTGATTTGTGAAGAAGCTTTATCTAAGCAGGATGTGGCACAGATAAAATTCAGACACCTGACAAAGGACTAAAACGTGGTATGTCCTGATCCACACAATAGTTTAGGTCTCTCAGTTCAGGCGCTCTTTTAAGAACTTCCCATCATGTTCAAAGCTGCACCAACAAAGGCAAAACTATAAGTGTTGCAACTTACATCATTGAAAGTTAACTGGACCTCCTTCTTCTCTCCCAGTTTCAGAGAAGACACAGGAAATGTGGATGTGCCAAGAGTCTCATCCATAACGTAGTTGGCATCCATCAAAGTAACCTAGAAAAGATACACAGGTATTTTACTTTGATAAATCCCTTTTTAATTCCACACAGCCTATGCCTAAATTAAAAAAAAAAAAAAAAAAATTATATGGAAAAGGAATAGGCCTAACCCAACCCAGTCAAAGCCCAATGCCAACAGACCTGTCTTTTAAAACAGGATAAGCTCATGTATACTGTAGGTGGCACCTTCAAGGCATTCAATTGCATGAGTACAACAGTATTATTTGCAAAGGGGTTTTTATCCTAGCACCTTTCTGTCAGTAAATTTCACTGTCTTTCTAAGCAGACATAATAACTTCAAATTATACATATAAAATATACAATTATACAAATTTCCAGTTAGTAGAACTTCTCTGTGGAGAAACTTGTTGTATTGGGTTTGCATGGCAAGATTTTGGTAGCAGGGGGGCTACGGGGGTGGCTTCTGTGAGAAGCTGCTAGAAACTTCCCCTATGTCCGACAGAGCCAATACCAGCTGACTCCAGAACAGACCCACTGCTGGCCAAGGTCAAGCCCATCAGCGACGGTGGTAGAACCTCTGGGATAACAGATTTAAAAAGGGAAAAAAAAAATACAAACCTGCGCAACAGCAATCAGGAGAGAGGACTGAAAGAAACAATGATGTAGAAACCAAGGTCAGTGAAGAAAGAGGGGGATGAGGTGGTCCAGGCACTGGAGCAGAGATTCCCCTGCAGCCAATGGTGAAGACCATGGTGAGGCAGGCTGTCCCCCCACAGCCTGTGGAGGTTAACGGTGGAGCAGAGATCCACCTGCAGCCCATAGAGGACCCCATACAGGACCAGGTGGGTGCCCTGAAGGAGGGCATGACCCTGCAGAAAGCCCATGCTGAAGAAGGCTCCTGGCACGACCTGTGACCCTGGGGAGACCTACGCTGGAGCAGTCTGTTTCTGAAGGACTGCACCCTGCAGAAGGGACCCACACTGGAGCAGTTTATGAAGAACTGTAGCCTGTGGGAAAAAGTCACCATGGAGAAGTTTGTGGGGAACTGTTTCCCATGGGACAGACCCCACGCTGGAGCTGGGGAAGAGTGTGAGAAGTCCTCTCCCTGAGGAGGGAGGAGCAGCATAAACAACATGTGAACAAACAGATCACAACTCCCATTGCCCATCTACCTGCACTGCTGCAGGGGAGGAAGTAAAGAAACTGGGAGTGAAGTGGAGCCTGGGAAGAAGGGAGGGGTGGGTGGAAGGTGTTGTGAGATTTGGGTTTTATTTCTCATTACCCTACTCTGACTTCTCATTGGCAATAAATTAAATTAATTTCCCTGATTCGAGTCTGTTTTGCCCATGATGGTAATTGCTGAGTGATCTCCCTGTCCTTATCTTGACCCATGAGCCTTTTGTTCGATTTTCTCTCCCCCTGTCCAGCTGAGGAGCGGCAATGATAGAGCAGCTTAGTGGGTACCTGGTGTCCAGCCAGGGTCAACCCACCACACTTAAATAGGTTTAAATGTGATATTCCAAAAAACATACAGCAACTTTTAGTGAAGGTAGAATATATCCATACATCCTAGTCTTGTATCTACAGACCAAGATTTTTATAGCAGTGATTTGGCAAAATGTACAGCATTCCAAGTTACACAAAGCTTTTCTCTGTATCCAGTCAGATCTTCAAGTCTCTTCTCATATTCTCCATGTTAGAGCATATACTTTTTCAAAATGCGATACTATCCAAAGATGTATGTTGATACCACAGAACATTGTTCAGTGCTTTTGCTCTAATCCCTGAGTGTCTGCATCAAGCAGGCTTTTTTTTTTTCTCAGTGGCAGTCTTCCAAGTTCTCAAGTAGGATAGTCAGAAAAAATTTCAAATTACCATTTGCATGGTACTCCAAACTCATTTGGCTTACCATTTTTTTCCACTTTGGGGAACTGTATCTTTTAAAAGATCATGTTTGCGGCTTGGACTATATCTGTTGCATGAAACAGATGGAATCAAGATACAATCAGTTGAATAAATACTTGCTACATCTGGGTTCAGCCTCTTCTCAGCTATAAAGAATCTTCTTCATTCTGTGCCACAAGCAATCCTTTGAAATGATGCTAAAAACTGAGAAACACCTTAAACCACCTTTTTTATTTCACGTACTGCAACAAAGGCAGGTTGATGAACCCACATTCTTCTTTATTTCTTCCTATTTCCACAAATACTCTCTTGCAAAGAAGCCAGGATCACTCCTTTCCCCTTTCTAATTCCTGACACCTATTTGCCTGACTTGCCATTAGAAAACAACAACTAAGTTAGAGATTTCAAACTTTTCTCAAGTTTCATGTGACCAGTTTGCAAGTCTACGACCAAAACATTTAGTAAGAATCAGCTCAGGTGACTGCTGCACCTGACAAGAAGGTGGAAGCTATTTTGGGTAATCTGCTTTCTGCAAAGCTGTAGTGAAGTTATCGTGAATTCCCTAGTATTGGTGTCTCTTATGCAGGATGCATGAGATAGTTCTTCATGCTCCGTTGAGCTGATCATAGGATTCTTCCTCCCCGAACCGTAGAACATACCCCTCTCCTCAGGAATGCAGGGAGCCTTGTAGGAAGCACAATTCAGTTTTCAGATCTTGAACAGTATAACCCCAAGAGATAATGGTTGCTAGCTCAATGAAAACCTTCATAAGCTTAAGCCTATGACCCAATTGGCCAATTTAGACAGAAGCTAGGTAAGCTCACATTAGGGCCATCCCTTACCAAGAATCAAGCTAACAAAGGACTACAGATAACCTTTAATGCTTGCCATGCCCACTTATAAAATAGCTACACTTAACACTCACCTTTTGTACACAACCCAGAAAGGCTTAACACACTGAGACTTAATGGTGACTTACTTAACAGGCTTGCACATGGAATAAGAGTACCCAAAATATCCCTGGGTGGGCTACTCAGCCCTTGGCTCCAGGCATAGAGGAGACAGAACTATGCTTCTGCTTTACCTCTCCTCAGGCAGAAGCAAGGAATGGGCAGAGACTTGACTTTATCCCCACCTATTCACTGCCCATAATAGTTGAATCAGTGTAGGAAGAAAGAGAAAATAATTTATGGCTGATGTGAAGAATAGTAAGTGACAAGCCCTCAGGAGCAGCCCAAGAGATGACTCAGAGACATATCTTATAATGACTTTTAAGGCTACTCCTTGGATAATACAATTTATACAACACCTCTTGCTTAGCAACACACCTAAAGGCAAAAACCACTCACAGAATCACAGAATCATCTAGGTTGGAAGGGACCTCACTCTTTAATGTTTGAAAAAAAGTTGTAATCTTGAGGAGACAACAGATGTCATACACATACAAGCTACTGTTATTTTAACCTTCCAGACATTGTACAACTTCCATTTTCACAGATGCAGCTCAGCCATGTAATTCTCTGCAGAAAAGAAGGCTCTGGGGAAAATGTATAGCAGCCTTCCAGTACCTAAAGGGGGCCTGCAGGAGAGACGGGGAGGGACTCTTTATCAGGGAGTGTAGTGATAGAGCAAGGGAGCAAAGGTTTTAAACTGAAAGAGGGGAGATTCAGATTAGGTATTAGGAAAAAGCTCCTTACTGTGAGTGTGGTGAGGCACTGGAACAGGTTTCCCAGAGAGCTGTGGATGCCCCATCCCTGGAGGTGTTCAAGGCCAGGCTGGATGGGGCTTTGAGCAACCTCTCTAGTGGGTGGTGTCCATGGCAGGGGGTTGCCATGTAGGTGATCTTTAAGGGCCCTTCCAACTCTAACCATTCTGATTGTATGATTTACCTCAAGAACATTCTCTTGGTTGGGGTCCAAAATGAACTCAAAGGTCTCATTCCACACGGGATTCACATCGTTATTGAAATGTTTCGTTCTCTTCCTGCAATCAGGGGCAGATGGGATGAACAGCTCCACATAGGGATCTGGAGTATCAACTACAGAGCAAAAGACACGTTTAAGTTACATAAAGCTCAAGTTTAGGTTGTAAGAATCAAAACAATTATGTGAAACCACAGAGCATCTCATGGTCTATGTCAGAAAAATATCCAACTATGTAAATTACATAAATGTAATGACATGAATGATACAATGATATTAACAATCTCCCAAAAAGGAACAGACGTTATGTTTTTATGAGGGGAGGAGAAAAGCCTTGAACAAACAGAAGGGCACTCAGACTGATTGAAGCTTATTGGAAATATGTATACTTCTACCAGGCAGTAGTAATTATTTTTAAGAGCTTTTACCCCTTCCTCTCTTTCCAGCCTTTAATTACTTTGGCTTATGTCACAGAGGTAAGTATTCCACAAAAGCAGTCTTCAATTAATGAAAACAAGCAATTTGGTATATAGTTTTTGATCCTCTTTCACTTTTGCTGGTTTGGCAATCATAAAGGAAATCAGTCAGGCCACTTACATACTACTAAACAGTATAAGGAAAGCTATTCAGATCTGAAACCACTCTAATCACCAGAGCTTTGGAGAGGTCACCACAGAATCACAATCTTATTTACACAATGTATTTGAATAACAACTGTGCAGCACACTAACTGAAAATATAGAAACATATGCCAACTATAGCTAATTAGAATCAGTAGTGGGAAAAAAATACACGTCGACAAAACTCAGCTGATATGTCTAATAATAGCCATTCCTGAGATCAAAGAATGCATTATCTGCAGCCCTAAAAATCCTACCTCTCCAACCAGCTAAAGAATGTCATTTTTTTCTGTCCAGTGACACTTTTTCTGTCCAATGAGATTTCTTTTTCTGTCAAATTGTGCCAAGGCTGATGTAGTCCTTTATAGATTTCTCAAAGATATTGCCCAGATGCTTCACAGGAGAGTATAGGAAGTTATTTCTGTGGTTTTGGTGATCATGAAAAGCTAGTTGCTCTACTGTCGTAAAGTGCGCAGATCTTTCCAGCATCCTCTCTTCAAAGTTTGTCCCCTGCTTTAGCAAAAAATTTCCAAGCAAATACAATACCCACCACAAACAAGAATCCCTTCCTTAAAGGTCTCTTATTGAGAAAGATTAAAACTGACTACTAGGTAAAACAGGTCTGAACATTCCTTCTTGTACACACTTTAAGTCTAAACATACTTTTTCCAAGAAAGCCAAATTTTTTTAGAGATTCTTGGATTTCAATATAACATTACCAGTGAGACGCTGAGGCCCAGAACCACATGCTCATTTCAGCTGGGAGGAAGAAAAGAGCAGAAAAAAAAAGAAGTTTGATACTTTCAAATGAAAATCAATCATCTTTTGGATAAAAAACAACCAAACAACAAAAAAAAGAGGCTTTTTGAAACCACTTAGGAGGTTCTGTATGTGTACCGGGGCAGAATGGAATCAAAACTCCTAACATTTGGCCTCCTGGCAATTCTAGTGGGGAACATCAGCCAGACCCAACACACCTTCTGATGCCACTGCCATACACAAAAGGTACTGAACTCACCCTCAAAGTACTTCAAATGTCTCAGGAGATACAGAATGGCACACAAGGGTCATGCTTTGAATTAAGTATTCTTCTAGCTAGGGAAACTTTAGGGACAGTAAACAAACCTTATCCTGGACTCGGGCTCCCTCGACTAATATTTTGTATGTAAACAGACTTTGTGATATAAAGATTTCACTGTGTGAGAATTTCCTTGGACTGCTACAAGGCTCCCCAGAACTCCTTACAGAGTTTTACACTATGCTCTATATCTGTGGGGCTTAGCTAATTGCTATGATTTGGCAGGTCACACTGCTACCTGCATAATTAACAAGCAGCTATTTAAAGTTGGGAATCAGTGTGAAAAGCCTTTAAATAGCAATCTTTATTAGCTTCTAAGACTCTATGTCTGATCTTGTCTCTTAAAGTCAGGCGAACAAAGGGATTAAACCCCAAGTGTTTTTTAAATGTTTTCTCACTGGCACATGCAACTAATTGCCAACTTTTACTGAATACGTGAGTCCCCTTGAATTACTACACAAAATTTTGCCATAAAGAAGGGAGTCAAGGCCCCCTGAAACTAAACAGCAAAATATCTCCCGAAATCAGAAGTGACAACATCTTATCTGGTAAATCCGGATATCGAGCACTACTTTGGTAGTAAACACTACAGACGTGCTCTGCCAAGAGACTGAACTTGCCTATGAAAGCTGGGGTTTTAACCAAAATCCTGGTGCTGAACTATAAGTAAACAAATTCTAATTTTTAATTTTAAACACAAACAGCAAATATTTCCCTATCTGAAATCAAAACCCCAAAGCACGTGGAAAGCCCATAGCACCGCACAGCTGGCATACAGATGCCATTACTAACTTCCGATCAGGCAGGCTCCAAGCAAGTGTTGAAACAGAAACTAAACCCAAGGCAAAGAACATCTAAACTTAGAAAAATCAGTCTTCATTGCTCAGTATTGCCAAGCCACCCCCTCATCCCTGCCTTTATTACCCTTTTTAACCCGAGGCAAAGAGTTAATCATCTGCCCTTTCATGTTTGAAAGTTTATTTTGTGGTACTTTCAATTACGAAATGAAAATCTATTCTTTTATAACTTGCTTTTTCAGATGAAGAGGAAAAATACTGGAAGACTGTGTGCTCTGATTAAGATATTGCCATAACCTATACTACATTAATCAAAATCTTACTTCCTATTATTGGTTGGGGAGCAAAAACTAGCTACCAGCAATTTGGCAAGTAATACGAAAGTATTCCCTTAATGCATTTCAAAACATTAAAGTTATCAAATGCAGATAAAACAAACAGAGTCTGTATCCTTTTGCTTGGATATATTTATTGCTGTTTGTGGTTTTGATAGTTGATATGCCAGGTATGTTTTTAAAAAAAAACTAATTTGAAAATGTAAATGAAATGTAGCTTGATTTTTATATTTTGTTTATATTTTAATTTTAAATGGAAGCATCTTTATGAAATGGTTTATGGGTCAAAAGCTGATGTTTTATGAGTGTAATCAGTACAAGAGAATTATCTGTGTACAGACAACTCTGTCATAGAATTACTTTTATTTTAGCAGCCTACCTGAAATACCAACTACAGAAGCCCATAGCAAGGGCTCTGGGCTGTTCTTCGTGCAAGCACTCTCGCCTGACTCCTCCATCATTTGTGGGCTGGCTACCTGCAACGCATCTCAACTTTTTAATGTAGGTGAAGTTTGGAAGGTTTGCAAATAGACACATGCACTACCACAAGACAGTGACTGCATGGTATGATTCTATTTTCCTCTCCTCCTGGTATTCTCAGTATTTTCACTAAAGCATCATACTTCTCCGCGTTGTCAAAGAGCTTCATACATAATGAAATGTATGAAAATACTCTGAAATAGAGGGACCAGACTCCTTTAGTATTTGTCAGGAAAAAATGAGTACAAACTGACAATTAAGTACAAACATATCTAAAACTCCACCTTTACGCTGAAAAATAAAATAAAGGGTTTCAGCATTGATGTTAATGGAACTAATGGGGGGTCCTGCAATTAGCACCTTATAGCTAGATGTAAAGGTAATTAACAAAATGTTTATAATAATTTTGTAAGATTTACAGCATCCACTGAATCTTCAGGGGTGAAGACAGACTGCTATTTTTAAACATACTGGCTTAAGACATGGCTGAGGTAGGAAGTAAGGATTCAGTGACTTTTCCTTTTTTGATGTATCTGCTGTTTAAGTAATTGCTATAGAATCCTATCTCTAAATTACATTATGAATCATGAAGTGAAACACAAAATGGACAGTAATTAGGATCAATCATTTTCACATTAAAAATGAGTAATGCTTTAAGCAATCTGTCTATTAAAGAAACCTGTAATATTTTCTACAATGACTGGAAATAATTTGATCTTATGTTACTAATTGGGTGAGATGACTGTCATCAGAATCACATATATTAATATAAGTAATATTTCAGACAATTTATATTTCAGTCATTTCAATTATTTCAATAGCGTAATAGACATGAAGAAACTATAGAAAGCCTGTTCAAATATAAAATACCAAGGACACGACCACAAAATGGTTAAATTCAAAAGCCTTAGGGCAGCAAAGAGGGTATGCAGCAAACTCACTACCCTGGACTTCAGGAGAGTAGACTTTGGCCTCTTGAGGGATCTGCTTGGAAGCGTTCCATGGGAAAAAGTACTGGAGGGGAGAGGGGCCCAAGGAAGCTGGTTAGCACTCAAGGATCACCTCCTCCAAGCTCAGGAGAGGTGCAGCCCAAAACAGAAGTCCGGCAAAAAAGCCAGGAGGTCTCTATGGATAAACAAGGAGCTCCTGGATAAGCTCAAAAATCAAAAGGAGGCCTACAGAGGGTGGAAGCAAGGATAGGTAGACTGGGTGGAATATAGAGAAACTGAGCGGCCAGGAACCAGATTAGGCAAACTAAAGCCCAGACAGAACTAAATCTACCCAGGGACATCAAGAATAACAAGAAAAATTTCTATAGATATGTCAGTGATAAAGGGAAGACTAGGAAAGACATGGGCCCTCTTGGAAGGAAACAGGAGACCTGGTCACCTAGGATATGGAGAAGGCTGAGACAAAACGACTTTTTCACCTTGATCTTCACCAGGAAGGGCTCTAATCACACCACCCAAGTTGCAAAAGGCAAAAACAGGGTCTATGAGAATGAAGAACTGCCCACTGTAGGAGAAGATCAGGTTTGAGACAATCAAAGGAACCTGAAGGTCCATGGGACCTGATGAAATTCATCCACAGGTCCTAAGGGAACTGTTGGATGAAGTTGCTAAGCCACTTCCCATTATATTTGAGAAGTCATGGCAGTCTGGTGAAGTTCCCACTGACTGGAAAGGGAGAAACATAACCCCCTTTTTCAAAAAGGGAAAAAAGAATGACCCAGGGAACTACAGGCTGGTCAGTCTCACCTCTGTGTCTCGCAAGATCATGGAGCAGATCCTCCTGGAAACACTGCTAAAGCATGTGGAAAATGAGGAGGTGATCGGTGACAGCCAACATGGCTTCACCAAGGGGAAATCATGCCTGACAAATCTGGTGCCTTTTAAGATATTGCCACAGCACTGGGAGACAAGGGCAGAGCAACAGATGTCATCTACCTGGACTTATGCAAAGCGTCTGACATTGGCCCACATGACATCCTGGTCTCAAAATTGGAAAGTCATGGATTTGACAGATGGACCACTCAGTGGATAAAGAATTAGCTAGATGGCCACGCTCAATGTCCAAGTGGAAGCCAGTGACAAGTGGTGTACCTCTGGGGTCGGTACTGGGACGAGTGCTGTTTAACATCTTTGCTGGATATGTGGACGGTGGGAGTGAGTGCACCCTCAGCAAGTTTGCCAATGACACCAAGCTGTGTGGTGCGTTCGACATGCTGGAGGGAAGGAATCCCATCCAGAGGGACCCAGACAGGCTTGAGAGGTGGGCCCATGAAAACCTCATGAAGTTCAACCAAGCCAAGTACAGGGTCCTGCACCTGGGATGTGGCAATCCCAGGCACAAATACTGGTTGGGCGGAGAATGGCTGGAGAGCATCCCTGAGGAGAAGGACTTGGGAGTGCTCATCAATGAGAAGCTCAACATGAGCTCACAATGCGCACTGGCAGCCCAGAAAGCCAACCGCATCCTGGGCTGCATCAAAAGAAGTGTGACCAGCAGGTCATGGGAGGTGATTCGACCCC
>JAOXJK010000004.1:6517571-6576863 GCA_025774025.1 Xenus cinereus
GGCACAACTTGAGGCCATTTTCTCTTGTCCTATCGCCTGTTACTTGTGAGAAGAGATGGGCCTCCCTCTCACTACACCCTCCTTTCAGGCAGTTTTAGAGAGCGGTAAAGTCTCCCCTCAGCCTCCTTTTCTCCAGAAAAAAACAACCCCAGCTCCCTCAGCCACTCCTCGTAAGACTTGTGCTCCAGACCCCTCACCAGCTTCATTGCCCTTCTCCAGACTCGCTCCAGCACCTCAATGTCTTTCTTGCAGTGAGGAGCCCAAAACTGGACACAGTACTCACGATGGGGCCTCACCAGCGCTGAGTACCGGGAGACGATCACTTCCTTAGTCCTGCTGGCCACACTATTCCTGTACAGGCACTTAGATTAGTTTTTAAAAGATTCTCAAATTTTTCCTGTGGCTTCAAATATTCAGAGTATAGGAGCTCCACTGTGTCTTCCCCAGAGGGAGCTGCTTTAGTATCCACCACTGTACAGCTAAGAAGGTTTCTCCTTAGTCACTTTACTTTGAATTTCATACACCAGATTTTGTCAAGACTGTAAGTAATCAGGAACCCATTTGCAACTTTACATTCAGCTTTAGATTCAGATGACCTGAGTAACCAAGACAACTGCAAACTTTGGCTCTTCACCCCTTTAGGTCCATTCTCTCGTTCAGGAGTATTGAAGCATGTGGAGCTCTCCATAAACTTGGCTGGCAGTTGTTGGAAGCACGCTGATCACCCTTTTGCACTGCAGTAGGGTGAGGGTGGGAGTTCCTTTGCAAGTGAGGCAAAACCAAAAGTCTTTATAGCTAAACCAGCTACTTGGTAGAAATGCCAAAATCCATTTATTTTCAGGTACGCTACAAAACTGGCACTAGTGAGCTAAGGTGCAAGAAGACAACGCCAATGACATGTAACAGAACCAGAAAACAGAGTCTATCAGAGTGGAGGTGTTAACCTGTGGTCCCCCCACCAATGTTCTTCCCCACCAGGATCTCACCTTGACTGCACAGACTTGGCTACAGCAGGAATTCACACCACAGACTCCACGCAGAGCTCTCTCTTCTTAGCAAGAACCACTCAGCATCCAAGCAAGCCCATAGACCACCAAGCCTCCATCTTCTTTGTAAGTTACAAGAAGTAATAATGGATGAACTTCCTCATTGGGGCTGCTTTTGGTCGGTTATGCGCGCTTTGCTCTCAGGCGTTTTTTCATTTTAAAGTCTGAGTAGAATGAACTGTGCGTGCAGGAAGGTGGCACGGCACACCCACATGTGGCAAATGGCTATTCCACATAAACGCTGCCTCAGCATCTCTTGGGTTTTGCCGTAAGCTGAAATAGACAGCAAGAGGCCCTGGAGCGTGAGCCACAGGGTAAGTGCAATCATTTCAACTGGTGATCCAAGGCAGCAGGTAAACCCCAGCTACTGAAGTGAGGTACTCTGACCCGACCTTGTGTGCCACCTAGTGCTGCTATTAGAAAATAAATATGGGCAGAAAGCCCAGTCACTAAATCACACCTACACCTGCCAAAGGTAGAGATACAACAGCCATGTATCAGGTACAGTATTCATCTACGTTTAAAATTCAAACTATTTAAGCACTTCCCAAAAAATTTTCTCCGAGTACAATTATGTTTGCAGATCCCTTCTCAGCATGCATGGAGGGACGCAAAAATTTATCTCAATTGAAAACGTATAAAGAGGAGCAATCCAATGAGCATAAACCACACCTGGTGCCCAGAGTTTACAATCATAAACCTTCAGTCCATCTTGTTAGGGAGATTATTTGCAATGTAAAACACCAGAGACTCCCACTGACACTGCAATCCAGGTATGTTAAATTCTGCAGGAACTCAAGAGTGCCTCTTCCCAGAAAGCAAGGCAAAGTCCTGTTCTTCTGCTGTTACATTTAGGAATCTGGCACAGGAGCCTGAACAATTCTCACCAGGTTACATATGAAGATAATGGCAAAACCCTAATCTCAAAGTCACCCTTTTTCTTCCCATTCTGGAAGAACTGGTTCATTTCTTCAGGGATATCTTTGATAAAGCTTAACATGATAACACAGTAACACATAAAAAGGCAAGCATGGAAATTTGTGACAAACTAGAAACACACAAAATAATTACTCGCTTCCTAATACTATACTTTCTTTTAAATAAAACCCTATTTTTCTTCCCATATTCTCTTAGAATGAGATGCTTGGTCACAAATGACAGAAGCTTTGAGACTGTGATTAGGTTAAGATTCAAGCACATTCATATGATTCATACGTTCGCGTGTTATTAATATAGAAGTGAGAAATGCTTTTGCTCTTAAGAATACACATCTCCTTAAGTAATTATCTCTAATCCTAAACACATCACATAAAATATCTATGATTGGTGTATGGAAATATATAGATGGATCGTCACCCTCCTCTAAACTGAATGGGGTACAAGTTGGAACAGCAGCAGAAGCATCACACAAAAACCTGTAACAATACATACACCTACATTATCTTTGTTCTGGGTTTTGTGTTAGTAACTTAAAAAAACAACAACCTCTCATTCGATTTTCTCCAGGCTTAGCTATTTATAAAGCTTTTCCAGTAGGATCCCACTCGTATTTTTGTTATCCTTAAAGAAATACGTAACTTTTTAGAGCTAAATATGTCAGTTTAAGTCAGCATTAATTAATCAGATTCAGCAAGAGAGCGTTAAATTCATGTGCTGGACCTTACATACTGTACACACTGTCACAATAGCAAATTCATGACTAACCACTTTTCCTCATCATAATTCTATGTATTAGTGCTTGGGGACAAGGTTGTGCCACTTGCAATACAGATATTCAGAGGATGTGTTTAAATCAAAGTCCTTCATAAGACCAACCTTATTTTACCTCCACCTTTCCCATTTTTAAGTTGTAATGAGACAGCACAAAGAGAACCATTAGTTCACAGAAGCTTTTTGAAAGGCATTTAAAGGCTTGGAGAAGTAAAATGAATAATAAATTTGGTCACTGAAAAATTGGTACATAAAACATGCTTTTTTCTGACAAAGTTAAAGCCTAATAAAGCCCAAGTCATCCAAATAGGTATGAAAAACCGCTGGTGCCTTTGAAAAACAAAGTGTGGAGGAAATAAAATTACAGTAACAATGGATCAAAGCTCAGTGTAAGAGCTTATAGAAGGGGAAGGTGACTTTGTTTTAAATCAAAGCTGATTTCATTTACTCATATTCACGCTCTCATACCCACGGGATAGCAAGCACTAGGATGTGTGTGTGTGAGTAGTCTGATCACGAACCAGGAATGTGTTTCAAGGTTGTGTGGTCAGGTTTCCTTCAATGACACTGTCCTGGTCTGAGGTGAAACAGAACCAAGTTTCTGTCATTCATCTCAGTGGCCAGTCCAGCCCAAACCACAACAGACACAAAGGAGAAGGGGCGATGGCTATCAAGTCTTAATTGTAGCTCCTCTGTTCATCTGATGTTGACAAGGGCGTGCTGGTTTTTGGCTGTGTCTTCTGTACCTTCGGGAACTGATGGTAATTAGTCCCTATCCTGTCAAATACCTGAGCCTTTATGATTTGCTCAGACATTTTCCTCTCAATGTCGTTGCCCTGAAAAGCTATACACAGATGTGTTGGTGTCTTTACGACTTGTTAGACTAGGTGTTAACATTTTTAAACTCAAGGATGTATTTATAGAAAAGCATGCAGAAATACGCCTAGCTATACCTAAAAAAGTGTGTTTATAAATCATACCTGTATAGTGGATGCCCAACTATCCACACATGATCCTTTATCAAATGTCATCATTGACTAAAAAAGCAAGTATGCCAAAGCAAAACCTTCATATTTTTACTTACATCTAAATTAAGTATAAAAAAATGTAAAAGTCTATCTCATTTTAAATTACCCTGCACGAGTTCATGCAGGGATATTTGAGTGGACTGCGATGACCTGCATGTAGTTACACCCTACTCAAATTAGCCCTCTTTAACTATATTCCCTGGCAAGCAAATCAGTAATCTCTTTGGGAGCCATCAGCTGTGTGGATAAACGTTTTGTCCTCTCTTAAAAATGATAATTTGTTTGATATTATTTCTCTTTGTTACTTTTTTTTTTTTTTTTTACAATTACTTATAATTTCCTATGTGTCAATACACTTTATTATCCCTTAGGCATATTTATCCAGTAGAGTTCATAAAAAACGAAAGGCTGGAAACCTGGCAAAGAGAATGTTGAGGTCAGAACCAGAGAGAGGAGACGGAAGAGGGCACATATGTACATTGCTATTCATGACTTGTACACTCTCACCAACTTCAGCAAAAAGGGACCTGAATCATGCACATGTACACACCCAGCTGAGAGCAACTTGCCGTGCATTTGCAGTTGGCAAATATTTTGAAAACCAACTTTTTTCCCATTTGAAGAGGAAATGGGAAGACGCAGGAGGAGACGTTACAAACAGACGATCATTTTCAGTCCTGCTAAATTTTCACCCTTATTCTCTGGGCTGTCAAACAGACAAAAGAACAGCAAGACAAAAAATTATCAACTAGCCGTGCCCATTATTTATTAAGTCCAGTCCCTGAACTGAAGACGCTATCCCAGCTACACAGGAATAACCTGGTCTTGCAGAACCTTCAGCTCACCGTAATCCCCAGGCTTTTCAAAAGGTGGGGTTTTTGACGACCTCTGTAAACTGAACAGTTCTTGTAACTAGAGAAAGCAAACAATCCTCTCTCACACAACTCCCATGCCATGTCACGTCAGACGGACAAAGGGAGGTGGTGTGAATTCAAAGAACAAGAAAGGTGGCTATCACTACCGCAAAATTTGTATGGATTATTTTAGGATTAATTCCCTGTACAATTTGCACGTCAATTCAAATTTGTAATCTAATTTGCCTAATGGTACTTTATTCAGTAACTAGGCAAAACATTTATTTCTGTTAGTGTTGTTTACATTAATGTTAATTATTACCTTTTATTTTTCAAGTTAGCAAAATAAAGTTTGTTTCCTTTTTTTATTTTTCTCCCAAGAGGTTTTTATATGTATCTTCCCCCTTAGTTGCTATACCCAGCAGCTCAAAATAGGCATTTTCAGTTTTGTTCTCACTGGAAAAAAGATAAGGGTACAAGCTAGAAGGTTGGGAGAAAAGGAGATTTTGGACATCTAATCCTTTTTGTACAAAAATCAACAAAATGATGACTCATTCTCAAATTATCAGGAGTTACTTTTGAAGAGCAAATAAATTCAGCAAAATAAATTCAGCAAAATTCAGCAAATAAATCAGCTCTTGGCCAATGAAATCCATCAAATAAATCAGGCACAAATTAGCATCAAATATGCTGGCAGCTTCTGTTCCATAACTTCTGTGAGCAGAGGAAAAGAGGAATCATTCAAACACTCCCTCCAGTGCAAGACAAAATGCTTTATGTGGGCCCTTAAGCAAATCCATGAAAGTCAGTTTGGAAGCTCTTCAGCCACAGTTCATCTTGTATCTGAAAAATCATGCGGCACTACCATATAATGATAGTTCTGCTCTAGATCTGCTCTTCAACATAAAATAACAGCAAGTTTTCTTCCAATACTGTCTGTCCAGCTTCTGTTTTTCATGTTTTCCAAACTGCCTGTTGTCTTCCAGCATCAATACAAACAACTGGAAAAGCATAAGCCAGCCTCATAAAAAGCTTCTCTAGGGAGCCACGCTTTTGATCTACGACAGATGCGTGGAATGAGGCAGAGGGGCAAATCTCTAAACCAGACTGGACTAAAACACTTTCAGCTCTTTGTCAAAACAAAGCACTCTGTGTATACTCAGGAAAAAGCATCGTGCTATATTTTTAACAAAAACTATGCAAATGTGAAATACATTGTTTGCCACAAGCTTCAAATATACCCTTTCAGTCCTGGATATGGATATGGCAGGGATCACTACATTTAAAGACATGTTCTGTAGCTTTCCTGGCAGCTGTCCTGTTTGTGAATGCCTGATCTCAGACACAACCAGCATTAGAGCCCAGGGCTGAGCACTCCATCTCAAAATCAGGACTGATACTGCTATTGACCCCAGACACTTGTAATTTAAAAAGACGGTTAAAAATGGCTATACGAAATGTGAAATTCAAAACGAGAGAAAAAGATTCACCTTACGACAAGGACATAGCTATGCCAGGTGGAAAAGCCTTTTTAATCCACAGGTTAATGATTTATTAATATTTTAGATAAGCATCTGAGCAAAAAGGAACAGTTTAGCTAGAGGAAAAATGAGAATAACCCTCCTAATTTAGTTGGAATCAGAATACCCTGGGAAGGGGAGGTCTTGAGATTTTCACCTGGATGAAATCCAAACAGGCTTAGGGCATAAAATGAAACACATCATCCCAATCAACACAATTTTTGATGACTGCAAGCCTAAAGTCATAGGTTTTACACAGGAACTGGTTCCCCAGTAACATGATTAGAGAAGTGTTACCTAGCTGACAGGCTGGTAGCAGCGTAAGAAACCTCTGAAGACAGTTCTGCACACAGGCTTGTTTCACTCCTGGTTGCCCCAAAGAATTTAAATGTCCAAATTCTGATGTTGTGCATAAGTTCTTTATTTCACATTAATCTTACACTGCCTTGTGCTGAGGAGGACTTCCAGGTAATTGGCCAACACTAAAATATTCCATCCCCAAGATAAGACTCGTAGAGTATCTGAAACATTGCAACGTAACTCTCCACGGAGCTGCAGAGACTTGTTTGGAACCGGGTAACAAATCAACGGATGCCGTAAGACTGTATGCGCAGTGAAGTGCAGCAGAGAGGAAAAGGATGTTATGCAGATCGCCTAGTAATTCCTGCTCTGCAAAGTGCTTTGCATTTGTTAGGGCTTTTTCTTCCCCGTTGAGTATTGCCCATAGTGTGACAATAATATATGACTTCTCACAGTACTGCCTTTATGTCATTTACATTCATCAGTGTTAAAGAGCAGGGGATAAGGAGTGGGGGCTAATCGTTCTTACCAGTGAAGTGAAACGACAAAATGTTCTACACATAAATATTTCTCTTTTTTTCCTACCCTCTGGAAAGTCTATAAACATTTCCAAATCCCCCAGAGCTAAGTTACAACACCTAAGAACCACATTGCATGAAACACTCCACATTTAATTGATACAGGCAGGGGCACCAGCTATTTCAAATGAGTTCACCGAGAGGAAGTTCACAAGGTCTTGCTTGTCACACCCACGCTTCCATGAGCAGCTAGCCCGAGATACCCACAGGCCTGACCCAGAATCATCCGAGTTCAGTGAGTCCAGGGGAGAGGGTGGAGGAGTTTTTTGGGGAGTCACGTTTGTCATGGTTATAGCGAGCCACGGGGGAGCTATTTGCATAGGAGCCATGGTCCCTCCCTACAAGTCAAGAGGAAGGACACTCTGAGGCGTCTTTTTCCCAGCAAGAGATGAAGCTCTGGCGGAGCTGTAGGCAAAGAAGAAAAGCTCACCAGAAGCCAAGCAGGGAATGGTTATCCCCATCAGCTCTTGCCACCATCTGCTGACCTAGAAACCACTGAAGGCCTGTTCACAAGATTGTGACAGCCTTTGCAATGGTCTGGAACTAGTCACTTCAAAGGAACTGCTGGTGGCTCAAAGAAGCAACGACTACTTGGGGGGACCAACATAAAATTAGCTCCTCATTACAGACAGAACTCTATAATGGTGAAACAGGTTGCCCAGAGAAGTTATGGATAACTCTTCCCTGGAAATGTTCAAGACCAGGCTGGCTGGGGCTGTGCCCTCGTGTACGGTGCCCCGGCCCAGGGCCGGGGGTGGGGGGGGTTGGAGCTAGATGATCTTTAAGGCCTCTTCCAACCCAAACCATTCTATGATTCTAAATATACCCTGCTATTTCCATCCAAACCTGGCCTGAAGCCAAAGCTGAGGACTGACTGGCCCGAGGCCGCTGGCAACTCTCTCCAAAACAATCCTAGGAAAGCTGCCATGTGAAATGAAAACCCAAAATAACATGCATTGCCAAAACATGTTGCAAAGCCCTCATTTACTTAATGAACTACCTATAAGGAGCACACAGTAAGGCACAGAGCAGCACCAGCACAGAATTTCCAAAGCTGGTGGAAACAACTGAACAAGAGAAGCTAAAATGTTTTCAGTTGGTTTGGTATGATTTATCTCCACTCAGGGTTAGGATGAGAAATAAATCCAAAAAGATTTTTGAGACCACCTCTGGATAAGCAGAAAAATGGTGGAAGAGAGTCATGTCAATATTAAACCAAATTGACAACTGCTCCACAAAGAAACACCATCAAAATTCATGATATAGAATGAATTGTGTGGAGTACAATAATGAAAACTGGTCACAAGGTCATATGCATTACTCTTACAAACAGTAATGAGATGTTCAGCTAGACATGAGTTAGTCCTTTAAGCTGTACACTGACAATTTAGTATCTGGAACAAATAAACACATACCCTTTTCCGAAAAAACATCCTTTCAGGAGGTATTCCCTCTCTTTGCTTTCTGTAAAGGGGCATTCCTACAAGCAAAAGGTGCTCTGCCGCGGTGGAGTTCCCTGGGTTCTGGTTCACCAACATACACAAATAGAAACGATAAGCGGGTGACGTTCCTTTCGGAGCACATAGGGTAAAACCTGTAACACAGCTCAAGCACCAAAAGGAAACGTTCAGTCTTTTCCCTGGCGGATACTAAACTAGATGGGCTGTGTGTCTAATCTCTTACAGCCACCGTGGTGTTTGCAGCTGCTTAATTATTTTCTATTTTTATATTTTTTATCACTATACATTTTCTCTAATTGAAAATTCTAGGGAAAAGAAATTAAAACCAGCAAGACTTTATTTCCTGATGAGTATCGCAGTTGCATTACTTCCCTCAGAGGCTTGCTTTTAAGCCCAGCGAGCCAGCCAGTTTTTATGCCATTACATAACTAGCTGTCTCAAAAAGCATTTGAACAATTTCTAAATTATTTGCCTTCGCTTAGAGTCATATGTCTTGGCAAGATATAACATGATGTGATGTCTCCTTCACGATCATCTAATTTCACTTTGAAAAAAAGCAGGAGTTTCTCCAGGTTTTCTCTCCTGAACCGTACATTTTCTTGGCAGAATTGTCCTGGATTAAAACTCTTGTTCCATCCTAAGTAGTTTAACTCGCAATATTTCTTAAAGTGCCTTCAATTCCCACTGGTAACTATGAATAATTACAGCAAGTTACCCACTTGCCCGAGTTTCTAAAGGCCTTTTAAGGAAAAGGATCATGGGGAACAGTTTTTATCTGGTCTCCGAGTCCTCTTCCCTCACAACTAAGCAGCTCATTTAATATAATTTCAGCCCTTTTATTTCTTCATTTCTTCCTTTTTTTTTTTTTTTTAATTGTAAGAGTATGTTGGCGGTGAGGCAAAGTGACAAGCCATTACAAGAATACTGGAAAACACTGCTGATTTAATTCTGGAAATGGAGATAACTAGAAAGGAGACTTGGGAGTTTGGGTAGCCTGCACTGGGCACAACCTGCTCCAGGAACCTCCCCACCCCAGTGCAAGCTATTACTATAATTTGTGCGGGCACGGTCCGCTGTCCATCCCAAAGAGATTTGTGTCATGGAACATTTTTGTTTGTCTGACATCAGATGACTCCTCCTGCCTCCCAGTTGTGAAGACCTAGAGTCAGTTTTAATGAACTCAACCTTGCAATACCAACACTTTAATCCACGGCTAGTCCTCAGTGAAAAACATGCCTTGATGGCATCTTCTTCTATGGGCACTAAGTGAAGGCTCATAACAAGAAGTTGCAGAGTGGAGCTGCCCCCTTCTCAAAGCAACGAATGTCACTACTTAACAAGCTGTGTTTGATCAGACTACAACACCCAATGGAGTTACTTTAAAATTAATTCGCTGATCACAGTAAATACAGCAGCCTCCCAGCAACCAACACAACAACCTAGCAAAGCAGCGTTTGAAAACCAGAAGACAAGTTGAGGACGGTTCATGCTTCCACAGACTTGCACCGAAATAAATCTCCACTGAATGTGGGTGTGGGTGAACACGCACTCTGGGTGTATCCACCTCGTGATAGCCTGCTGTTGATCACCAAAGTCCCATCACGCATTGAAAATGTAAAAGCTCTAACAAAAAGTCTTACTGCACTGTACACACACGCTTTAAGAACTGTTATTCACCTCTGAGCTTCATGTATAGAAAATTTATTGGATTATATTAGACCTTGGTGAAAATTCATCCACAGCCAAGAGGGTGGGAAATCCTGATGGGATATTACACTTGTGTACTAACACTGTAAAAATATCCCAATACCTCTATTAAACATTGGTTTAAGGACAGAAGTTTACAATGAACTGATAATATTCTGTGAATACCGACGATTTATAGTTATATCTATAGTTATATATGTGGACTATATATAGTGCTTATAGTTATATATGCGGATAAATGTTTGAAGTAGAGTTAGATTCAGTCTTCTATTCAGTGAACCCTGTCATGGTTTGTTTTATGCAGTTTATGCATTAAAAAAAATGCTGTTTTTTTTCCTTTTTTTCTCCTTCGGCAAGTGATTATACCGGAGATATAATATACATCTCCACAACAAAAGACTGGGTTTGAGCTACACGACAAAGGAGCATTGGTATCACGTCCTGGGTTCAGCTCTTATATTTAAGCATTTGATGAATACATCTATGAATATTCTATCTACAGGATCTGTGGACTTCTTTTACTGACTAAAGGCAGCTCACCTTATGAAACTACGAATTCTCCAAAAACCTTACAAAACCTTGCAGAGCAGAGGTTACTAAATGGAACAGCAGTTTTTACACTTGTAAATTGATCTGTTAAATGCTCTTGTAGGAAAAAAACCAAACCTCTTCCTTTCAGAAATAATGTTTTTTTTCTGTAAAGTGAAGGAGAAAAGGGACTAACAAATAAAACTGAATAAACTTTATTACCCAAAGATATGTTTTATGTAAAAAAGCATTATGCTGAAACCATTTTCTACTCAGTCAAACCTACTAGTTTCCTTTATCCAGTTTAATGTCAGTGCGCTGGAAAGGAGTGGAAAATTACAAAGTATGTTATCCGCTGCATAATAACAGAGCAGCTGCACAGCAAAAGAGCGTGAGACTGGATGAAAGAATTCACTAAAAAATTAAGCAGGAAGTAGTTAAAAGAAAATTCCAGCATCTGCAATGAGGAACATAATACATTTGCAAATCTTCTCTCTATGGATGGATTTTCCGTGGAGGTTTTCCACAGAACGGAAACCTTTTGATTGTTTTGATATACGATGCTTGCTATAAATGGCGTAACAGAAGTAATTACTCTAATATGAGTTACTGCCATTTCGTGAGTTGACAAAAAGCAGATAAAATGTCAGTTGATGCTTCTTTATGTAAGGGAGTTACAAAATCTGATGACATATTTTTTAGAGTTAACTGTGATCAAATGTCTAGTTAGGAAATACAAAGCATATTGAGGCTGCACGGAGAAACAAACAGGGGCTTTGCTTAAAAAAACAACCCAGAGACTGAATCACAACAGCAAAGAAGTTCACAGTTTAAGTCCAGTAGCTGACTGCTGATAAAGAAAAGTTGGTTTTCTTCATTCAAACAATAATAAAAAATATTTTCCATCCTAATAGGTACAGCTCAAATAGGAAGACAATCCTATACATGGGTGTATCCAAACGAGGTCTATGAAAAATTATGTGAAATTATAAAGAAAACAAACAATAGATCTGACCCAGGGCATGACTGCCAAAAACTAGCAGGTTATGTTTATGGCCTTTTCCTTTAGATTCATCAGAAAAAGAAATTAAGAGTCTTGCTGCCTAAAAAAATGGGATAGATAGTTTTCAGAGTCAGCATCTGCCTCAAACTATTACATGGGATAAAAATGTTGTTTCATACTCCATTCATCCACACTCCTTAGAAAAAGTTTGTCCTAGAGTGCTTCGAGCTGAGTTTAAGTCATTTAGGGCTTGTTTTTCAGGAACAAGGCAGGCAGGACTGAATTTGTGACTACCAAATTTGCAAATGAGGAAAAGAGTAATATTGTCTAATACATTTCATCTGATAAACAAAACACATGGTTCTGGAAGCCATTCTGCTGAGGCTTCGTTCATTAACTTTCATTTAAAATAACGTACGTGCAATGTCTAGTCATCTCCCGAAGCAAAGAGCTCAACCTCACTTTGGGTAAGGCAGAGATTAGCATTTTAGCTGTTGTTAATGAGCAAATATTGTGTTCTTTTTCTATTTTTGTAACAAATTGATGTTTAACCCATACCAAGATGTGTGCAGATGCCCTAGAGCCACATATTTGCAAAGCAGACAGGCCTACTTGGGAAAAACCTGGTCATGATGCAGAACAATGAAGATGAAATCTTCGGGTGTACAGGTGTCTCATTTCACACCTTGTCTCACTAGTTAAATTTGACATAAAGTCACTCTTTTCACCATAGTTTCACTCCAGCTTTTGACTCTTAACTGAATCTGTCAAGAATTTTGGAGGTTTCAAACAAGAACTCAGAGACATTAATAAAAACAGAAGCATGGAAACGCTTACTTGAACAGGGTTTAGTCCAAGCAGATGTTAATGATAGAAATTACAATCTTCCATCTTGGAAAGCATCCCCCAAAACTCTTGTTGGCTCTCAAATAAAACACAAGCAGAGGATTTATGTGTCTTCTTCAGTAGCTGGAGCACTAAATCCTTCTTTGAAAAGGGGAAGGAAAAAAAATGGTGCCCAAACTTGCTCAGGTCTTACCTAAATCTGCTGTAGCTTTTTGTGCCATCTGCCTATTTTTTGTACGCTTTGTTTTTGTTAATTCCAGGAGAAAAAAAAACAAAACCAACAACTAATGGATTTGAATAATAAGGTACGCTCCCACTTTCCTAAGCAATGGCAAGTGCCCACAGTTACCCCATTTAACTAACCTCCCACCTCAACGTCATGGTCCTTGTCTCCCTGAAACAGGTCTCTGCGAGCAGCCAGAGCCCGTACACAAGCATGTCTTGTCCCTGCTATTTTTGTTCAGCGCAAGGCAGTCCGGTTCCCACATCTCACTTACTCTACCTTCATACATATTTTTGACTAGAACAAAATTCTTTTGTGTTCCAGACACTAAAAGCAGAATTGCAGCAGTCTAGAAACTCCACAAATGAGGCACCTTTTTACTGTGATTTTCCTGGAAAAGTAAATAAAACTCTCTTGTTTTAAATCCAGGTAATAGAGTACTTTTGTTTTCCAGCAGAACCTAGGGGTGCCAATGAAACAGGGACCCAAGTGACCGGAGTGCTCCATGAGGACACAGAATAAAGAGACAGAGAACTGACAGCCCAGTTGCCTGGCCACACAAACCAGGGGATGTTTACCTGAAACTTTAAAGCAATAACTGACACCTCTGCTAACACATTTCTGATTAGCAGAAGGCAGCAAAAAGACATCAACTTCCTCCTAAGGTCCTTATATTTTCAAGAACATTTTCAGAACATCCAGAATTTTTATCATATCTTTGTACCCACAGCCTCGCAGCGTGTTTTTCCTTCGGATGCAACATATTAAAACTTTCTGAGATAGCAAACTTCAGATTGAGCACATTTTGCAACAAAAGAGCAGAAAAGTACAGACTGAAGAAATGAAACTGGCTCCCTTCCCACGAAATTACTGTGCTATTAAGCATGACGATGAGATTCCCACAGTCACAAAGGAAGGGAAAGCATTGGAAACACACTGAAAAGGCTCAAAGATAAATTCACTGCTATTTTAAGTGCAAGCAACCCCCGTGATTTCAGTAATATGTACTCCTTTGAACTAGCTGATACGAGGATTCTTTACCAGTGTTCCTTTCACATAACACATACAATCTACTGGCTGGACGGATTTTTTGTTTTAATAGAAACCTGTAAATGCAAACAATGCATAGGGAAAAAAATGTGTTTTCTTTCCTTCTGTTTTATAGAGTATCTATAAATATTTCACTCACGTTTCTGTGCACGTATGGCAAACACCAGGTTTCCTTTGGAGCAGCTATGGTAGATACATGCACTGCAAGTTACACCTCTCAGCTTGTGGCAAACGTAAACCTGACAAGGCTCTGATGCGGATCTTTGTAACTGCGAATAGAAACATGCCTTTTTAGAATCATAGAGTGGTTCAGGTTTTAAGGCACCTTAAAGATCATCTAGTTCCAGCCCTCCCTGCCATGGGCAGGGACACCTCCCACTGCACCAGGTTGCTCAAAGCCCCATCCAACCTGGCCTTGAAGACCTCCAGGCATGGGGCAGCCACAACCTCTCTGGGCAACCTGGGCCAGGATCTCACCACCCTCACAGTAAAGAATTTCTTCCTAATATCTAATCTAAATCTCCCCTCTTTCAACTTAAAACAATTACCCCTCATCCTATCACTCCACTCCCTGATAAAGAGTCCCTCCCCATCTCTCCTGTAGGCCCCCTTTAGGTACTGGAAGGCTGCTATGAGGTCTCCCCGGAGCCTTCACTTCTCCAGGCTGAACAACCCCAACTCTCTCAGCCTATTATTTAATACTGTGCATCATCTACTCACCGTCTTAGAAAAATACTGGGTGCTCACTGAAATGGAGACGAGCAGCTGACTTCATTGGCACCTTCTCCACTAGGGATCATGAGCAGTCTCAGCAGCGTCATGCTCTCTCCGGAACACTCACACCAGTGCAGCTCCCTCAAAACCCTTCTGTTAGTCATCCTTAGCTTGGAAGTGGCCACATATACCTCGCTATGCAAGTGAAACTCAGCAGAAGTCAAATCATCCTGGCGTCCAGACAGCTACTTCCGCTCTACCTTGTCTCAACTCCAAGGCGTTGAGTGCAACCAACTCATCGGTGAGCAGAACTAGTGAGGAGATGCAGCTTCCCCCCTGGAAGAGAAATCACCACAGGGATACTTTAACCAAAGTCCTTTCTCACACTACAAACACAATTTTAACAGGTCTGCAACTTAAAGCTACATTATTTTATTATTTTTACCAAATATTAGGCAAAATAAGGATAAACTCACATGCCCTCTAAAAACCTTAAGTTCCTAGACTATATAGACAGGAGAGCTAGAAAACAAAAGACAAGCAAAAATGCATTCAAAACTCTTACTATTCGACTTTTAAACCAATTTGGGAAGGTAATTTATTATAATAAAGTGGCAAAATTACAAGCACCTTGCATTTACTTCTACATCCCAGAATGGCAGAGCCGAATTTCACTTCAGGGGTGCAAATATTCCCTATGAGAATTAAAGAGTTTACTAATTTTTCCCATTGAACCATAGGTACAGATAAAACGAGGTGTGAATTCGATATAAAATGTATATGTAATTTTTCATACGCAGTTAAACCTGCATCCAAAACACGCGAACAGAAACAGGAATGAACAGCTTTCAGGGAATCAACTCCTCCAGAGAAGTTTCGGCCAATGTAAAAATGTTGAGGTTGAGGAAGCTACTCTGTTCCACAGGCTACTTCATCTGGACCAAAAGGTACTTAAAAATGAGTATCGCAGAACTATAAATAAGCCTGGGTTTTTTTGCAAAGACTTTTTATATGCTAAAAAAAAAAAAAAAGCAGCACTTGTTAGTTGGTGCATGTAATCTCCACCTGGTGGTGAGTCCTGCCACAGCAAACTTACTTTGAAGAAAAATTCTCGTTCCAACATATAACCAGTTCTTTATTACAGGCAATCCCAAAACAACAAGTGGGGAAGGGCATCATTCAGAAGAACAGCACTATCCTATCTCCCTGATTTTCTATCATCTTGGAAAGCTGAGGAATCCTTTCAGTTTTACCACAGTTATCAGGCACACAAGTGACCTTCCCCGGCCGAAAACACACTTGCACCAGATGTAGGGTAGGGTGGAAGGTGAAGTGTGCTAATTCTTTTATTCAGCCGCAAAAAATGCCACTTCCCAAGGAGAAGCGTCCTCTGGTCAAGGCTGAAGTTCTGCCCTGTTGCTCAGTTTGTACACTGGTTATTTATAATAATTTAAAACTTTAAGCAGTATCAGCTACTCATATCGCCAGGGTCCTCCAAATCATAGCATAGTTAGCTTTGTAATATCATTTTAGGGGTAATTCTCTAGCTGCACGCAATTAGTTCAGTTTTGCTCTTAACGTTGCTGGTTCTACACCCTGGAAACAAATTCTAGATTACATTTTCCTATGCACCTCATTAAAATGTAATATCTCACTTGCCTAGTGTTTTCAGCAAAGTCTTATTATCTAACAGCATCAATAAAAGCAGTGTAAAATGGAGATATACAATCTACGAAGCCGGACCATTGATCTACAGCATGGTGCGTACCATGCATCCCTCCCTATATCCTGTTCCACCGGGCATTACCAGCGTTTCATAATTAGTCAATCTGGCTCACGACACCTCGTAATGCAAGAAAGAAGCATCTCCCTTTCACACTTGGGAAGATGGAGCAACAGTTACCCGACCTGCAGTGACCTACGGTTCGGGCAGGATCAGGCTCCCCACAGCCACCCTCTGCCTCAAGCAGTTTTCTTATATGTGTACGTGTGTAAATGCATAAATATACAATATATGCCTTTTCCTATGCCAGAAGAATCATGCAACTACAGACTTGCGTGCACTGTTCCTTAAAACATCCAGGATGACCCACTGCTGATGTACACAATTTATTCAGCAACCACAGCGCAACGCTTCTGGGCCAAAAATAAGATTTTGTTTAAACTGGACCAAATCCAGCTCCAGCGGATTCGGTAAAGACACTGATTTGCAATGTAAGGACCATCAGCACTTAATTGAAACAGCAATGGATTTTTTTCCCCTTCGCTGTTTAATGGTGACATCAAGGGAGAAAGTGCGAGCGGTGGGGAAGACCACAGCAAGCCCCCAGCACCGCGCTGCGGAGAAATTACACAACCCTCTTACATCCCACTTGTTTCATACTACGTTTTTTCCATGCGCAACAAAGATTAAAAATAGAAGAAGATTATAAATAAATAAATAAGTAATCTATGACAAAAAAAGGAAAGCATCTTCGAAGGGCAGCAAGGAAACGAGCAAAGATTTGTTTACAAAAGCCACTCTACAGAGTAGCGGGGTGCATTTTAAAGCAAAAGCACTGGAAAAAAGTCACTTGATTGTTTCAAAATAAGATGTCAAATAACAGGAATTGGTCTCATCAGAAGCACAAGGATATACAAACAAAATTAAATGTGCTCGGTATCCATTTCTCCCTTCTGCGCGCACCCGTTTGTGACACACGTGCTGTGCAGGGATCCCCCTTTAGCACATACAGAGAAAAAAAAAAATTAAAAATCTCCTCCAACCACTTCTTTAATAAACGTATTAAAATTACGTCGCTAACTAACGCTCTGAAGCCCGGGCTCCCGAGAGTGCTCGATGCCGTGTCACGCGCAACGGGGGGACCCCACGCCTCAGCCGGACACTTACGGTACCACCGCGCTTCACGACCATTTAATTTCTGCTGCCGGGCAGAAGCAGACAACTTCTGACGGGATTTCATTGCACTTTTTCAGTCAGAAAAGTGCACTTTCGGCCGCGGCTGCGGTGGAGCCCCAGGGCGGCCAGATGCAGTAACCGAGCTGCGTTTTGAAAACAAAATTTGGAAAAGAGGCGGTCTTGGGGGGATGGAGGGGGATGTTAAAAAACACGGGGGGGTAATTTTAGCGTTTCTTTGGCCCCCACGCACCCCTATCGCTCGGGACAAGGAGAGCTGCCGCCAAGGGCCCTGAGGCCCCGGCAGGCTCTCCGCCCCCCTGCCCTGAGGAGACGCCGGCGGCGCCGGGGGGGGGGGAACGGGATGAGCCCGGGCGCTGAGGAGCCACCTCCGCCAAAGCGCTTCCTCCACTTCCCCGAGGCCGCCAGGGGCTCAAAAGGGACGGGGGTCCCCGCAGCACCCCCACACCAAAGGCGGGAAGAGCCCCGGGGGACGCCCCACGCCGCCGCCGCCACCTCAGCGGCCCCCGCCGCAGCGTGACGGCAGCCGGGGGCGGGCGCAGGGCCCCGGCCCCTGGCAGGTGGGAGCGGGCGGCGGGGCGGCGCGAAAGCGGAGCGAAATCCCCCATCGCGACAGTTTCCGGCGGGCGGGCAGAGAAGCGGGGGGTGACTCACTGGCGGCACCGGGGATAAATAGGCGGGCTGCTACCTGGGAGCGGCACTGAGCTCTCGGCGCCGAGCACCAGCAGAGCCTGAGCTACAGCACCGACACAGCCCCGCCGGGACATGATACTGCCCTGCGCCCTGGTGGCCGCTCTCCTGGCTGCCGGCCACGCAGGTGAGTCCCCTCCTGAGGGCAGGAGCGGGCCCCGGCCGCGGGGGGAATGCCGTTCGGACCGTGCCTGGGGTCTTCTGTTAATTCATTATTATTAATGTTCACGTTCTGTATCCTCGCGCGGTTTCTCGAATACTTGGTGCACGGTAGAAAGGGTGTCAGGCCTCCATTACCTCATGCCTGAGGTAATCCCCCCTCTTCTGAGGAGGTGCCGTGCTGCCGGCAGACACGGACAAGTTCTTTTGTTAATAACTACTACCTGTCGTAGCCCCAAAGACTAGTGCCAGCGGATACTCTGCCTTCCTGGCAAGCGTTAAACTTCAGGGCATCGTCTACTTGAGTTTGGAAAGTCCGCTTGGCTACAGCTGTGTTCTCATCTCGCGATGTGAGATGCTTAATCGGAGCATTTTGCTTCATTTCCAGCCAACCCTTGCTGCTCAAACCCCTGTCAGAACAGAGGAGTGTGCGTGACGACAGGATTTAATCAGTATGAATGCGACTGCACAAGGACGGGATATTACGGGGAAAACTGCATGACACGTAAGTATCTTAAAGCTCTTCTCTCGTGGAAACGAAATTTGAGAATTCGCTTCTAGGACTGCGGATCGTTCTTTGTAGCTAACTTACAACAATCTTTCCATTGGTGCTCGCAGCGGAATTCTTCACGTGGCTGAAGCTAACATTGAAACCTTCGCCAAATACTGTCCACTACATCCTCACCCACTTCAAAGGAGCCTGGAATATTGTCAACAACATTCCCTTCTTACGAGATGCTATTATGAGATATGTATTAACATGTAAGTATAAGTTCTCTTATCTAGTCCTCTTAATTGGCAGAAGTTACTTGTAGGACTCCAGAATACTTCACCTGATTGGTCCATATATAAAGTTAGCAAGCTGAAATGCACTAAGGTTAAAACACTGTAACCAATACTTAAGATTTCTGCATGATGCAGGCTTATATAAAACATGCTTTCACATGGAAATGCGTTTTGCTCTAATATTCAAGAGACTCTAAGATTTTGGTACTGCAAACTTTGCATCAAACTGCTCATGTTAATAGTTGGATCCAGCTGGTAGTCCAGGACCTAGTCCTGTTATTCAGTAACTGTAATCCCATTTAACATCAGTAGATGATATGTGTGGAATTTGTGAATGCAGCTGCTGCCAAAATATATGGAAAAGATCTGGTCTTCTGACTTTCTTTTTGAGACTAAAATGTACACTTCAAAAAAAAATAAATACTCTTTTTATCTTACAGCAAGATCCCACTTGATTGACAGCCCACCGACCTACAATAGTGATTATAGTTACAAAAGCTGGGAAGCTTATTCCAATCTTTCTTACTACACAAGAAGCCTTCCACCAGTAGGACTTGACTGTCCAACACCAATGGGTGTTAAAGGTAAGGATTAAACCAAATGTGTAGTGCATAATTCTATGAATTTCTACTTATCCTCTTTAAAAATACCACAAAACCTGCTTGTCTATAACCTCAGTATAACTGACTTTAAGAATAGCCATGTTTGGGTATACTCTGTAAAGATGTAAAAGATAACTATTCTGGTTCTTATTGAGTTACATGCTAAAACCAGGGAATTTAGAAGTTTCTAATAAAATCAAGAAAGCAAGCATAGAAAAGCAGATAGTTCCCTGTACTTGTAAGCTGCTATATTTCGATGGTACATTTAAAGTCTTAAGCATTTTTGTTGTTAGCAACAAAATTAAGCATTGCATAAACATAGTTGTCTGGAATATCTCACTCTTCCTTTCTCTTGCAGGTAAGAAAGAGCTTCCAGATTCAAAACTGATCGTGGAAAAGTTTTTGCTAAGGAAAAAATTTATTCCTGACCCACAAGGCACAAATGTGATGTTCACATTCTTTGCCCAACACTTCACTCATCAGTTCTTTAAGACGGACCACAAGAAAGGACCCGGCTTCACCAAAGCTCTTGGCCATGGGGTACGATCACAGCTCTAACTTGAACACAGCGCTTAGTTCTTAGGAGCTACACAGCAGCCAGAATGGTATCTTACAGGTTGTCAGGGTACACAAACACCAGTGCACGTACTGTTTGCCACAAGCTGATGGGCTTACCCTTTCTGTAATTTCTCCTTAGGCAGAATTCCAGCACTCAATAGCATCTCTTCCTGGACCAGAACCGCTTGTGTAAAGCATGTGGTTCTGTTGAAAATATCTGCTTTCACCTAAAGCATGTTAGATCAAGCGAGTGTACAGAACTTCTGTAGGCTCTGTCAGAGCCTCTCTCTGCAAAGAGCCGTATCCAGCACTGTAAAGTATTTTATGTGCTGCCAATTGAAGGGACTTAGGTTTAAAAAGAAGTTTAAAGGCAGACTTGGATTTAGGATCTTTATCTACAAAACAAGCAGCCTTTGGACAAAGAATTCTTCAGTATAAGTCTAATGTGATTGTCTAAAACAAAGCTATAAAATACATTTGTATCTACAAAGAGCCATCTGCATAATAGAAAGCTGCTAACACTTTAAACAGGGTTGTTTTAAATTGCCAGTCAATTTAACAACTTGTTCTTGTGTAGAGGTGGCTCCAGATGCCAGGAAATAATTTGGCTTCACCTTTAAATACCAGTGTATGATACTTATAGGGTAACAATAATATAATTAAAAGATAAATGTCTAAGGTATGAACTCATATGGGTATCCATAGCAGTGGGACATATCCTAAAATAGCAAAAAGATGCAGGGTGGCTTCATGTTCCAAATGATTTTATTTTATAGGTTGACTTGAACCATATTTATGGAGAGACTCTGGAGAGACAACTTAAGCTGAGACTTCTAAAAGATGGAAAGCTAAAATACCAGGTACGTCTCATCTCAAACTTCCTACCTTCTTATTGGATGACATGCTAAAACTAGTGCTCTGTGCATGGTATAGCTGATCTAAAGTGTAAGCCTAAAGTCAGTACTAACAGAGTCAACACAGCTTCACTCGTAAGCATCATATCTTATGACTTTTTTTTTTTTTTTCTTTCTTTCTCATCCCCTTCTGGCAGATGATTGATGGAGAAATGTATCCACCAACGGTGAAGGACACTCAGGCAGAGATGATCTACCCTCCTCATGTACCTGAACACTTGCAGTTTTCTGTCGGGCAGGAGGTGTTCGGTTTGGTCCCAGGCTTGATGATGTACGCGACGATATGGCTGAGGGAACACAACCGGGTCTGCGACATCCTGAAACAGGAGCATCCAGAGTGGGATGACGAGCAGCTGTTCCAGACCACTAGGCTCATATTGATAGGTGAGACCCGTACTGAGAAGGCGAGAACCTTCTCTTGAGTGTGACACTTTCACCCATTATCTACTGCAGTTGCAGTAGGTGTAGTAAGAGGGAAAGCTATTACTTAAATTGGTGTGTGAGGGCATACATCTGAGCCTTCGAGACTTGTCACTGCGATTGCGTTGAGATACAGCTTCCTCCCAGCTATGTTAAAGACGGAACTAAAGAAAACTGAGCTAAGTGATACTCGATTCCCGTATCTCAGGTAAACAGAACTGAAAGCAATGAAAAAGCAGGAAGTTAAGGCTCACTTCTCAAGAGAGAGCGTGTGAGGCTAGATGACCTCAGACTTTCAGATCTTGTGGGGGGTTTTTTCCCCCCTAGGGTTGGGTCAGTTCAAGTATGCTTTAAGAGAAAGGCTGTGATTAAGTTCAGGAAGCATGTAAAACGTAATTCTAAAGACTGCTCCTGTCTAACTGTTCTCTGGTATTTCATCTTATGTAAATGGTGATGTACACTAAGCTTAAAAAGCCTTGCCCAAACTGACTGAAATGATAAACCGGGACAACTGTATTAAGCATCTCAGAAGCCAAGTGTTGCCTTCAGATACCAACTTCATTATTCCCTACCTCCACCTTAGAGTGTTGTATAACTAAACACAACATAGATACTGACGTGTGCTGTTCTGCGGAACATACAAGGAAGTGTGTCTTCAGGGGGGAAGCAGACTACAGAAAAGGCTTCTCTACCACAGTCAAAAACTCTTGGATCTAAAGTACTGCTCCACCCCTTAGTCATATAAAACAGATGAATTATTTTCTAGAAGAGATTACAGAATGTCGAAGTGCTTGTTATCCTGATCACTGTAGTTGGGGGGCTTTTTTTAGAACAGTTCAGAAATGGTATTTTCTCCCAGAGCAGGGTAATAATCTAAAGTTTCTCACGGAACCAGTACCAATATTTTCTCCTCTTTCATTGACCAACAGGAGAGACAATCAAGATTGTTATTGAGGACTATGTACAACACTTGAGTGGCTACCACTTCAAACTCAAGTTTGATCCTGAGCTGCTGTTCAACCAGCGATTTCAATACCAGAACCGAATTGCAGCTGAATTCAACACTCTCTACCACTGGCATCCGCTTCTGCCTGACACCTTCCAGATACACGACCAGGAGTACACTTTTCAGCAGTTCCTCTACAACAACTCTATAATGGTGGAACATGGCCTTTCCCATATGGTGAAATCTTTCTCCAAGCAAAGTGCTGGCAGGGTAGGTATTTTCTGAAGTTGCTAGTGAGTCAACAGAGACATAAAGTGGGAGTGGGATAAGGGGGTAGAATAAAGCTATCCAAAACTAATGATACACTGTAAAGGCACAACTGCCTCACGACTCTTCTCAGGAGACCTTACTACTTTTCATCTTTGTTACATAGGTTGCTGGTGGGAAAAATGTTCCTGCTGCAGTACAGAAAGTAGCGAAGGCTTCAATTGACCAAAGCAGACAAATGAGATACCAGTCCTTGAATGAGTACAGGAAACGCTTCATGTTGAAACCGTTCAAATCATTTGAAGAACTTACAGGTAACAGTTTTCATTCTTTCTAACAAACAATGATGCTTTTCTTAAAATGGTTGAGTCCTGCAGTGCCATTAAGGGACTTGAACGAAAATAGGATTTTTCCACTTACCGTTTTTACTCTTCAATAATTCCAGGAGAAAAAGAAATGGCAGCTGAGCTGGAAGAGCTTTATGGAGACATCGATGCCATGGAGCTGTACCCAGGCCTTCTGGTAGAAAAGCCACGACCAGGTGCCATCTTTGGTGAAACAATGGTGGAGATCGGAGCACCGTTCTCTCTGAAAGGACTGATGGGAAATGCTATCTGCTCCCCTGAGTACTGGAAGCCTAGCACCTTCGGTGGAAAAGTGGGCTTTGAAATAATCAATACTGCCTCCTTACAGAAGCTCATCTGCAACAACGTGAAAGGCTGTCCTTTCACTGCTTTCCACATCTTAAATCCTGAACCCACAGAGGCAACTATCAATGTTAGTACCTCAAAAACAGCAATGGAAGATATCAACCCCACACTACTACTGAAAGAGCGATCTGCTGAGTTGTAAAAACCCACCTATTTATTTATTTAACTACATAATTTATTTTATTTATGGTTTAAAGTGTTTCAAAACAAAAAAACAAAAAAACTTGAGCATCATTGTGGGGGTTACCCTAGATTCCTTACTTGGGTAAGGCTTCCACTTAGAAAAGGGATTTTCTGTGTTTGAGCTCTACAGTGGTGAATCCCTTGTTTAAAGTCTTCTGTAACAGAACTATGTATTCCAAAGTGGACAAAAGATTCCAACTTTTTTTAATGTTGTTTTAATACTTGACAAAGGGCGTTGGTGGTGTTTTAGGGGTTTTTTGTGTTTTCACTTGATAGGTCACATAACACTACAAAAACGAGTTACTGCCTCAGCAACTTCCTAAATTTGAAAATGGGCAAATGAACTAAAAGAAAAATTTGACTTAATGAAAACTGCCAGAAAAGATCATGAATTCGGTATAAGCACTCCAAGATTAACAAAAAAAAAAATACTTGAATACTACTTATTATGTAAAGTCAGAAAATGCGTTACATTTATTGTTGATACTACCTCTCCCTCATTGCAAGCAAGGCACTTTGTATAGTAACTTATGTGTTCGGTTTTTTTATGTGTAAATCTATTTTCATGTGGCATTATACTTTAATTTAATTATTTAAAGAAAATAGAACTTCTCTTGGATCCTACTTGTTTTTGAAGCATATGTACTGAGCTTAGAAATAACCGACTCTGGGGCTGCAATACAAGGCTGCTTGTGTTTTCGTACAGATGTTTCATTGTGGAAGTTTGGGGAGGTCTTAAACTTAGTCCAAAGTACTGGTGTCTATTTTTATAGCTGTAGTTCTCTGGTCTACTTGTTAGTATAACTTTTAATCCCTGTCACTTTAGGGACAAACAGACAGTATAGCTTTAGTGAAGAATAGTATAGCTTTGTGTACCCAAAACACAGANNNAGATTAGTGGGGATCAGTGAAAACTGAGAAGCTGTGTAAACATACACAGTAGGGAAATGAATGCAGAATAGATCTAGCAAAGCTTCAAGGCACCAAGGCTTTGAAGGTTGCCTATCTCTATGTACACAAGCCATACTTGTTACTTACAGTACTATTTAATGGGGGAAGGAGGGATAATGTTTTGTTTATAACTTATAAACAGAGGCATTTTAAGTAAGTGACTGGCTAGCTAGCACAAAATCTCCTAGACATTATGCATCCTGGTCCAGCACCAAAATATCTGTTCTCGTCGGGGCACATAAGAGGTTACACAGGATCTTGTAGCAGCACTTTGCATATAAGGGTATCTTTTTTTTAATTTCTAGAGAGGAAATGTAGAAGATGATCTTCCCATAAAAACAGCTGGGGAACTATAGGTAAAAAGAAAAAGTCACTTCAGACTGGAATAGAGCAGCAACCTGGTATTCTGTGCCCCTGCCCAAAATTCCTTGACTACTTGTGGAAAAGGACTTGAGTTTTATATTTCTTCTGAATCTCTCAAACGTTTGTAGAGGCTCGTGCATTGTAACGGCTGTGGCGGTAGCGTAGTTTGACTGTGAGTTCTTGTTCTGTTGATTTGTTTAGAGACACTGATTAACTTACGTTGTGTAAGCTTGTGGTTGTTGGCGTGAATCGAGATCTCCTGCAGCAATCGATACCAGCGACTCATTTTAGATGGTCTTTGGTATGAGTGCTTTGGGAGAAAGAAGGGCATTTGTTTTCCTTTTTTTCTATTTAAAGCATGAAGAAGGGAAAGAACTTTAATAACCTTGTGTTGAAAGGTGCTCATTGATGTGTAGGCTAATAAGAGAAAACTACTTGGCCGCTTGTTAAATATGTCATTGTCGCTCCGATCTATCTTTGGAACATGCTTCTTCAGAGCACCCTTCTGCCATTAACAAGGAAAAGTCAGCTTAGCTTTAGAGTCAGAGGGAGACAAGCCTGGACACATCAAGTTATTTTGGGGTAGGTGAAGAGGAATTCCTCAGACCATGTCACTTGAGCTAAGTTTTCAGAAAAGTATCATGTTCACTCTGCATTTTGTACTTTGCAGCCACATTTCAACAGTCACTTACCTGTGACCCAGCCTGCTGGGTTTGGCTGGGTTCGAGTTGCTCATGATAAATGTGTATGTTTGAGATTTATTTATTTAAAGTCCTGTGAATTGTCTTTCACTTTATTTTTGTAGGTCAAGAATGTTTTTAAAATGCAATTGTTTATACAAATAAATTGAAAACATTATCGATATGGGCTCATTTCCTTGTGATTTCCTTCAGCGATATTTAGCATGAAACAACTCTTTCATCTCATTTGCCACTCGAGATTAAATGGAGAATTCCAGGGAATCACTAACAGCATTAAGGTCTCTCATACATCAAACCCAAGATGCCTGTAGCTTAAATCATCTAAATACAGTTACTTTTTTTCCCTTTGGTCACTAGTGAAAAGGGATTTCACTATGACACCCCTGGAGAAGGCAGCTGCTCTTTACCGCAGTAAAGAAGCCAGCAGTGCTATCTCCTGAGCACCCAGAGGTGCTTCAGAGGGGAAAGTCCACTATTGGAGTTGCACGACACCAAGTCCGTGTAACCAACCTCCCTTCACCACCACTGAGTGGTGAGGCTTCTCCCAAGCAAGAACAGCCCAGGGGTGTTTGTCTTCAAGCCTAGTGTGCTCCAGACAGGGAAACTGCTGTGGGATAAAAGCCACCACTGGATGAGCACCTACAAAGAGCACCCAATCTTCTCCACACATTTTCACTTCTGATAAAAAATGAGGGGAGGCTATGAAGTAGACAACCTAGGGGACTGTGGACCTTGTACTGCCTCTACCCAGCCACTGCCCAAATGTCACCTCCAGCACCCTTCTGTGTTCAGCCTCCCTCTATCAACCCACTGTTGACAGTCTCCGATAACCCCCCATCCCAATATTGGTGCCCTGTCCTCTCCATGGCCTCTTCCTAGTGACCAACCCTGTAGCCACAGTCCTTCACCCAGAGCCACCTTCCTTCTAACCACCCGAAATCCTCTTTGGTCCAAGGCTCATCCCAGTGACCCACAGCTCTACATCCACAATGATGCTCCAGGTCCTCCTACCTCTGTAGCTCCATCCATCTCCACCACTGTGCAGTTCTCTAATATTCTTATTGTACCCAGGCACATAAAAACCTTCAGCAACCCTCCTCAACTTAAAACTCAGCCCTCATCACTTCAGTGGCCATCTTCAGCCCCAAAAATTCAATACCCTGAGGACCCTACCAGGAGCATCACTCCTGTCCTTCTCTTGGCCACGCACTGTTGGCGAACAGAGGCGTGTGCAGCTCATGTATAAGCAATGTGGGGCTTTTTTTCTTTAATAACCAGTCAACTAATTTTCTCTACAAGTTAATTCATTTCTGACATGTTTCTGTTTTGAGGAGAAGTTTAGAAAGGGAGTGAACAAAGACAAGGCTGGTCGCTTCAGTGGGAGGAGGACAGGCTTGGCTGCTGCCACCAGGATGGCAAGGCACGGCAAGGGGAGGCACAGCATGGAGAAGGCAAGAGCAAGGTCATCCATGGAGAAGGTGTTTCAGGTGACTGCTGCCCTAATTAGGGACGGGCCAGTGCGGATGGATTCAGTGCACAATGGATGAGATAGCTCGATGGTGGAGGAGCTCCTCCTTCCCTCTGAGCAGGGGCATGTCCTGATGATACAAAAGGCAAGAATGCTTCTCAGAGGAAACCTGCCGTGCGAAATACTTGCTCTCCAGCCTGAGTTGAGGTAACTGTTTCACCCAAGGCAATGTGGTAAAGGAGGGGGGCTCAGGGTTTAAGTCATACCCTTGGAGGGAAGCCCATCAAGGAGCACAAAAGCTACGTGTTCTGGGAGCAGGTCACCATACACCGTCACCTTTACCGAGGGCTTTTGCCGTACGTCATTTGCTCACTTGCCCACTGTGCAAGAGGTCTTTACAGGCACTGAGTCAGAGCCCTGCAGGCATCTGACCAGGCCTATTACCTCTGATACACTCGCTGGAGGGGCACTGACCTTTACACTGCAGCACCAATGCTCCCACGGCAGCCACTTGACCAGATTTCACCAGACATTTGTATCACAAGAGGCTACTGCTTTGCAAGAAAATACCCCTTTGGCTTTTGTCATCAACCCGAAAAAGTCAACAGGGAGTTTGACCAAGCTGCAGGAAGAGCATGAAGGAGAGGAGGAACTCGGGTAGACTGGAACAGCCACATCACTCGTTCCTTGCCTATTCACAGCTACTGAAGTACCACCAGCTCTGGAAAAGCTTATTGCAAAGGCTTGCTGTTTCTTTTGGAAGACCAGAAAGGAAAAAAAAATGCAAGTTGTAAAAAAAAAAATATGTATATATAGAACAGAAAGAAGCACACTGTAGCTATATACTCTAAATATGGAAAAGGAGGTGATGGAGAGATCCTAACCTTTACGCTAAAAGGCATGAAAAGAGCCACACAAGGCAGAAATGCAGCAGCATCACAAAGAAACATCATATGGAAAAATCTCTCACTGGAAAGAGCTACGTGCTCCTCTTCCTTTAATCTGGAGTTTCAATTTAGAAATAACACTATACTGAGAGACAACACCATTGACTTCAAATTGTACTTTTTTTCCTCTGATACTTATTTTTTAAAATTAGTCCTGTGACTCCTGTGCTTACTTACTCTGTAGGTCCAGACATTTTCATTAATATTAGCAAGAGACTGATCACAGTCAGAAAAAACCTGTAACCCTGCTGTTCAGGAGCAAGACAAACAAGAAAGTAGACATCAAGAACACTAGAAGGAAGAAGGTAGCACAATAAGTTCACAAATTTTCCTTTCTGGGATTTTCTTGGCTGAAAATCCTGAGACCGCGCTGAAAATCTCAGCATTCACTCGCAGCCATGAGAGACCAGTCAGGGGTGGCCTGGGCAGGTTGGGAGCTGAGCACCATCAGTACAGAGGGGATATTAAAGCTTATGAGATCTCACTAGTTTACCATCAGGAACGGGCAAAGTACAAAGCACTCAAGGTTTGACTCATGCTGGTTGCTTGTCCTCAGTTCTGGGCAAACTGAGCCATTTTATCCAGCCATCAGATAGAAAGCAATGCATGGAAACCCCAAACCTGGGAGAAGGCGGCAAATAATGTTCAAAGCATCTTCTTTCAAACCAACCCGCTGCGTACCAGCTGAGGATCTAGCCCATTGCAGGGCACATCCACAGAAAGTTGATTGCATCTTCTAAACCAACTATAATCCTAATCCTCATATTCTTTCTTCTGTTAACTAGTAGCTGTTATCAGAAAGGCACTGGGAAAATACAAAGTGTCCCACAGCTAGGAGCATCTTGCTTGCAAGTGTCTCAGATCCTTACTTAATGCAGTAGCAAAGTAGTGGTACAGGCTTCTGTCTCAGGATAAAACCAAAAATAGTTGCAAAAAGTGAAGGAGGATCCTGCGGGAAAGGCATTCTTGCTCTGCACTTTATTTTTTTCATGGTAACCAGGTGTAGCTCATTATTTCAGGCTTACACAGTAGTGGATATAGGTGTGTGCAAGCATCCTTGTTCAGACTTGCCCTGCTGACAGGCAATTTTAACACCCATTCATTTTCCGCAAAAGGACTGCATTTGTGGTAGGCTTTTCTATAAGAGAACATGAGACTTTTTAAACACACACATCCCCTGAGATGGGCAAAAAAAAGTGAAAGCAAATGCCCCTCACCCTGAGCTCCATGGAGCAGCCAGGTGGCAGTCGGAGAAGGCATGTTCCCCAAACGGCCTGTCATCTCATCTTGCTTTCCCCTATACCATGAAGATCTACCCAAAGAAAATATTTTCATAACCATTCATCAAGAAAACATTGTGCAAGTCATACTGGCTTTAGCGTAAAGCCGTAACGTGTGGCTGCTAGGATATAAAAGGATACATAAGGAAATAAGGATATTTCTGAATTTATGCTGGCAGGTCTTCAGAGATAAGAGGTGAGACCAAGACCCTGAAAAGTAACACATCTTTGGTGTAAAATCCCAGCTCTGTGAGACTGCAAAAGCATCAATCTTTCAGTATGATTTTAAGCCTCAAAAGGCTTCAGCAAAATTTGACAGCAACAAAACACACCTAAAAACCATGACGCTGACTCTAGATATGTTCTCCAGCACCTTCAAAACCTTACCCTGAGAACTGACACAACTTGATATCATTTCAGTCATGGCTTTCCAGCCTGTTGCCTAGACGATATTAATTAATCCTGCCTAACAAATAATGGCAAAATTGCTAAGTAGCAGTCATAGGTAGTAATTAAAATAAAATTGCCTTGAGCTTGAACTGCTGTGAAATACTAGTTCTTACATAAGGTTGGGATGTAACATGAGATGATCCAATCATGTCTCAAAGAAGCTGTTAAAAAGGTATTACGTTCAATGCAGCAGGGAAGCAGAGACCACCCCAAGTAAATCAGGTTTGAGATTTTTGTAGTCCAGAGAATTTCAGTGAAAGCAGAAAAAAAAATGCATGTCTAAATTAGAAATGGACTGAATTTTCTCCGTATCCAATTAATTGGTAGAATTTCAGACAGATTCAGGACTTATTTTATTTATTGCTCTGAAACCATAAAAACAACTTCTTTTCACTGTTTGCTAGGTGAAATATTTCAGTGTTTGGTGTCGTAACTGACCCAGTCTGAATGGTAAACAAAACATTTCCCAATCTGATGATTAAATGGAAGGTCCTTTTACAGATCAAGCAAAGTATATAAAACCATCCAAAAAGCAAGCTGGCATTACTGTATAGTAAATGATCTTGGATTTTCTCAATAATCTTCACTTTATGTCAGATACTTTTTTCATTAGATTAGAAACCTCTCCTACTCAGTAGACAAGAGATGGATAAAACACTGTACTGACGTTTCCATGCATTCTTGCTCAGTCTGAAGAAAGAAAAAGGATGCTCACCTCATTTGGAGGAAAATTTAAGGACCCTATCAACAACCCCCATGAAGACCAAGTTAGCGTCTCCCATAACTACAAAACAAACATCAGAACATTTAGCGAGAGATGAGATGTTGAAAAGCAACTTTGCTTTGGCAGAGGCTGGGGTTTTGGTTTCTGCAACTCTTTGGCACTTCTGAAAGCATCTCTGGAGATCTTCTGTTTGATACTGAAGTCTAGAGCTCCCTCAGAGCATTGGCAAGTGCTCTGTATCACTTAGTAACTAGGTGCCAAATGTATAAAGCTTTTCAGTTAAAATATCACTTTTAATAAGAAATAGAAAAAATAAGAGCAGGCAATGGTTTACCAATAAGCCAAGATCGATAGTGTTTCACAGACAAACTTCTAAAAGCACAGCAAAAATAAAACCATTCCTCATATGAATGTTTTGTGAATAGAGAATTGAAATGCCCAAGGTTCCTTGTTTTTTAGGAAGTTGATTTCCTCTTTAAGGTCACTTCCTCAGTCACCCTTCGTTGCAAATATATATCATAATTCCCTTTAAACCTTCATGCAAACAAGTGAACTTTTACTACCATCTTCTTAAATATTTGCTTATTTGATAGTCAGGTCTACAATGCCTTCAGCTGTCGCACGGAATTTGACATTGACGAAGTTGCACATGATTTGAATAACGTTGTTCTGCTGCAAACATCATTTGCAAAGTTTATATGCTTTCCTAGGAACAAGGGGCAGCTATTATAGTGGTACTTTCCAGTCTCCATCTTCAGTGGGATGCAATGGAAGGACAGGTACAAAGCCATTTTCATCTGTAATTTGTTAGGGAACTGAAAAATCTTCAGGCATCATTCAATATAAACCACCACCTTGGGATGCTTAGTAACACAAAGCAATTTGAAAAACTCTTCTGTAACTGCATATTACACTTAGAAGTGAGTTCTGAAAAACTAAAGAGCTCATCTGCATCTCCTGACTTTGCAAAAATGGCAGAGAAGCTCACTAGAAAAGGTTCCCATGAGATTTCTGTCACTTCTGCTTTCCACCATAGTGAGATATTACAAGACCAGCCTCTAGTACAGAATTATTTTTTTCTTTTTAATTTTTTCTCTTCTTCACTTACATACCAGGAACCAGAAGATAGACCCAGGAACTATTTGCTTCAGCACTTTCATAACAGTTGGTCTGAGAAAAAATTAGATTGAGAGAAGGATGTACTGCTTCCCACCACACTAAATTTTCATTCTCATTCTCAATAACTATTAAAATTATTGGGGGAACTGGAAGCCAGAAAAAGATGTAAATTTTTTTGAATGACTAAGAAGATTTTTATTTCTTTGCCACTAGCTCCAATTTCGTGGAAAAGTCCTTCCTTTAGAAAATAAGTTACATTACTTATGATTCAGCACATAAACGAGTAGGCAACATTGGAGATTATGAATAAGATTCTTTATTATTAAGTGGCCATAAATGCACCCACTTGAATAAAGTTTTGACAGAGCAATCCATCATCAGATTTTAGACTAGTCTAGATTTGCGCGGCTTGCACAAAGACAACCCCACCTTCCAGTTTACAGCAACGTTCAATTCTCCTCACATCGGGTCAAATTCTCCTTACTCCACTATTGACGTTTAATCAAAACGAACTTAATGACTGCACGCTTTCAGTTCCTTAACAAAACCCCCTCTCCGTTTCCCTGCTGCACTCCCTGTTTCTCATAACCCTTGGGGCACAGACTGTAAGAGGGTAAGAAGTGCATTTACTTGTAAAAATGACTTGCAAAAAAGTCATTTTTTCTGAACATTTTGCTTTTTAGCTTATTTTATTCAGCTGGTTCTTACCAATCTAAATATAGAGAAAAGCTTGTATTTTCTGCTTTTAGCTGCAGTCCATAACTGTTCCAGTTTTTGTTCTCCTCTACTAGGAGGAGACAATCTATAGAAATTTGACAGCCAGGCAAGGACTGAAGACAAGGTTGAGCACAGTTTTTTATTCAGCACTGTCACAAGCGTCCTGCTTGATGTAAGCAATGTGAAAATTTGGATTGGGAACCCACTTTTTTTTCAGGCAAAGCTGGCATGGTCTAAAAATGGCTGAGTCACATTTATTATCAGAAGGTGAAGGTGATCAGCTGGAGTCTTCTGCAAGGATTCAGACTTTTGCAGATTGAGATAGCAAGCCCAATCTCACAATACAGTGCAGAATAATTCAGTATCAGTTGGGCAGAGGAACCAGGACGAGTTTCCTACAATAAAATATTTTTTTAAAATGAAGATTTTTTTCTCTTTCCTGCAAAATGGGAAGACATCCTTTCTGAGTAATTGAAATCGGCCTAGCAACTCAACTTTCACTTGAAGTGCTAATGCAGCACTTTCTTTGCCTGTTGCTTGTTCTGCTATTTAGAAGATAAGCATTTTGCATGCGCCTGACAAACAAAAACTTACCAGTATAACTGCTTAAATTTCATATACCAGCATATGTTGTCAGATTATTTTTGTGGTACGTAGGTATCACAGCCAACTGTGATTCGGGCAAATGCTTGATGTGTCATTTGCAATATGACAAGCAATGAACGCAACTAGCAATGGTAGACTCACAGGATAACTCAGGCTGGAAGGGACCTCGAGAGCTCTCTGGTCCATCCTCCGGTGCAAAACAGGGTCATCACTGGGGTCAGACACCAGATGTTCAGTCCATGATGGGTTTGACTGTGTTTCTGTTTTTCTCAGGTTTATGGGCACCTTCATTTCTACTATAAAACTACTACCCTGCCCTAAAGGTAGTTCCTGCCTTCAGACCTATTTTTAAGGAGGAGTACAATAACCATTCCTAATGGAAAGGGAGAAGGCAGATCAACCACAGATGAGAAAATTTCAGTTTTAAACCAGAACTACAAAAATGATCTCTGTGAAAGCTGCCCATTCATCCAGTGCTCCTCAGCAGATGTAAAAAATAATGTGTGTACACGTACACATGCATGTGTACACATGCCAGCATCCTAAAGACACATTATCCCACAGCCAGGAGCATGAGTTCGTACTCAGAGAATGCAGCAATGCACCAAGGACAAGCAGCAGAAGAAACCAGTCTAATTTTTAATGCTATATTTAAGGCTATTTACTGCCCTGGCAAAACTAGTTCAACTGTTTTGTGTTTATTGCTTTATGAGGTAAGAACTGGCATGCATCTCCAAATCCCATTGTAAAAATTATAATAAACAACTTCCAAGTTTTAATTTTCATAATTTAAAATACTCCAGAACAGCATATGATAAGATTTCTTTTAACCTTCTTGTTTAGTATTTACACAAGAAGATACTAAAAGAAAAAGAACAATTTTAATTTAGAATAGAGTATAACATAGGAACGTTGCAATGAATAAAAATAATGCTAAAAAGAGGTATAAACCTATGAAGATAAAGAAATGCATATTAGGCAATAAATGGCTTCAGCCCTACTTCACCAGGTGATACACCACCAAATCATACCAGAAGTCAAAACAGGTGAAGTGAAACCAATTCTAAATTAAATATATTAATGGTAACAGAGGTCCACAATAGGAAAAATCTATGAAAGGGCAGTGCTAAGGTCACCTTGGTTGAGTTTAATATTTAGGTAAGCAATGTGGTATTTCACTCTCAATTTTTAATTTCTTATAAAAACATATTTCCAATCTACTTACAAAAAGTCCCTGCATCACTACCCAAATTTTAACTCTCTCATCAACATAATCCTTAAACAGAAAAGCACTGTTTGCAGACACAATAATAAAGTAGCTCTTTTCAGATGTTGTGGGCCATGGCCAGGGCTGCAGAAACTCTTTTTTTTTCCCCCCTCGCATTTAACCTTTTTCAGCTGGGTCCTGGACTATTCCTGGTCTCAAACAACAGCATCTTTAACGGGAAGTTTGTTTTGCTTAATAATACGATGCGTATTGAGTGGACTCATGATGAGTAAGGAATGGACACGTTGAGCCATGTTCATTCAGCACTTCCCTCTCCCCTCCACCCCTCTTCACCCCCTCCCGAATATATGAGGTTGTTTTTACCTCTTTCGTACTCTGAGAAGCAAGGAAATGTCTCCACTTGAGCCCAGTGGAAATTTTTGGAAAAAATCTGTCCTTTGTTGGAAAGCAATATTTTATGGAAACAAGCCAAGTTCAACTAAATCGTCCTTGGGAAATATTTCTCAGGTCTAGCAAGGAATTTCTTGGTCAAAACACAGCTGAGACCTTTCCCCTCCCCTCCATCTGATAGTGAGGAGGTTTCCCCTCTCTGGAGGCTCTCAGACAAGTGCTCAGGATAAGTTTTTGCAATGCCTTAATCCTCCAGGTAAGTATGTTAACTACCAATAAATTCACTGTTGCAGGATCACTCTGCCTTGCTTTTTCATTAAAAAAAAAAAAAAGAATTTAAGTTTCCATTTCTGTTCCATCATAAAATGTGAGAATTTTTGTAGGATGACAAATCTTCTCCTACTTACCGTTAGTGCATGCAAATGATTTCTCACTTCATAATCATTCTCATACTGCACAGAAAGGAATTTATCTGCAAAAGCAGCTTTCCTGGAAAAGTAAAATATAGAGTTCAGCGTGAACACCGATTTTGGATCAGAAAGTTAACGAACCATTACAATTATAGAAAAGATGCAAGGATTGACCTGTTGTCTCCTGCTGAAATGCTCCAAAGAGACACTAGTTGTTGTTGTACCTTCCACAATCTATCCATCTTCAAAATTATAAGGCAGTTAGTTGCTAATCAGGTCCAGAAGATAGCAGGCCAATAGCCAAACTTTGCCTTTATTCTTCTGGTGAGCAGACTTGCCTTTCTCATGCCAGTATTTATACCTGGAGCCTTTCCTTCCTAGTGGGAGCTACCCCAACTCATCAGTCTTCAAGATCCACCTGCTGTATCCTGGCTTTCCCCTCCCTTTTCTGCCCTTAATGATTTACTGGAGGGTGGGAGGGAGCAGGGGTTTTCAGCAGGTGTTGGCTGGATTGCCAAATCCAGCTCACCCACCTCCCGTGGGGAAACCCACCTTTTGAACAGAAGCACCAAAGAGTGGAGTCTGGAGCAAAAGCAGTGCTCACGCTGGTTTTGCAAGAGGCCAAGGAAATTTTTTGGCAACAAAAAGAGGCTATGAATGTCATACAAGGAGAGTCTGTAATGGAGTTATTTGGGCCAATTGGCTGAGATAGCATCGTCTGGACAGGACAGCACACTCCCAGGCCCATTATGGTCTAAAAAGAAGCACCCAGGCCAAAATATGATTGCGTCACTTGAACGATGTTTCTTAAATTATAACAGAAAAAAAAAAAAAAGATGTTTAAAATGGTACGTATAAGTTGTTTGGGGGACGTAAGACTAAGGAAGTACTAGAGATATTTTATACCATCCTCAAGTGAACTGGGACAAGGAGAAAGTTTTTAAAATTCACCCTCTATGCAAAGTAGAGTCATTGTCAAGCACAAAAAGTCATGCTGGCAGCACAGTAAAAGTGCCTCTGGGAAGCAAAACAAATATATTTAAATTGGCTAGGGGAAAAAAAAAAAATCCTGTTTGTTTGTTCTAGACTATTATGCTAACCTTTCTTAAGTAGGCTTGTGAAGATATAGTAACCAACCAGTCAACTATTCATACCAAGCCCATTTCAGCCAGATGTGGTGTATCTGACACTTCAGGGTGCACAGGAGCAGGTCGTGAGGAGCGCAAGCTTTGGCATGCCATCACGTCTTCCTCCTCCCCCTCCTTCCCAGAGGCTGGAGGGGAGCAAAGCACTGAAATGCCGGGGGCGTCAGGTTGATCATGGACCGGAACCGTGCAGTCAACAAGCAAAGTTCAGCCACAGAGCAGCCCCCCCGCAGGAAACCAGACAGCCTTTTGTTCAACAGAAAATGGAGACTCAGGCTGCCTGTGTGACTGGAAATGATCTCAGAGTTACAAGAAACTTGGGAATATAAACCCAAAAAAAGCTTTTATATGACGTGATGCTCCTTGGGGCCACCACCACAGAGCGACAGAGGCGCTGCGGTGTTGATGGTGGGAACAGCATGAAAGGGTCACCCCAGCACATCCAAAGTGTAAGAAAGCCCCTGACACCTGCTACACACTTCTCAAAGGACATCTATACAGGACACCAAGTTAAGCATGTCATCCAAGGATCAGGCAAAGGGGCACATGGGCACCAAGGAAGATGGGGAGAACCAGAAATAAGAGACTTGCTGCTGCCGATCTCAGGTGTCATTGCAGCAAGACAGTGCACTAGTGCACTAACAGCCTAACTGGGCTGTGTAGATTTAAATTAAATGCATTGGGTTCTGACTGGTAATCCAGAAGCCTGGAGAAAAGCAGCAGCTCCTGGATGCAGGTGGAAGAGCCCCCTCCTGCTGTTCCCCCACATCTCCTCAGACACCTCTCCTGTAGCAGAGCTCTCTGCTGGCACAAAGACCTCAAGAAGTTTCCCATAAAGGCTGTGCAGAGCAGACACACGACTTAATGGACAGCTTTCACTGCTCAGCTCAGTGCCTTTTGAAGACTGCCACAAGCACACTTGGTGGTGCATCAATGCATGTCACCTCAGTATGCCAGAGGAAACCCAGAAATACCTCTTTTCAGGTGGGAATGTTTTGGAAGAAAGATATGGGAAAGGGTATTGCATTGTGAGCTTTTTCATCGTGCTCTGCCGACAGACATATGTTGATAGACATTGCTGTATGGAAAAGCAATTTAGAGTTCTTAAGGCCTTGGCTGGTGTTTACTTTGGCCAACGGCAATTGGGTAGACCTTGCAAGGACCTGGCCTAATGTGTTTATTTCCATCTGTGGCTCTCGTTCATTAAACTTGTTTATGCATAGATTTCTTCTGTATTTAAATACCCGTACCTCTGTGCCTTCTTGTATTAATGGGTAACTCCTGGGAGTTAACACCAGTCTGAAGCGGTAAGTGCTTCCGCAATTGCAGGGGAAACATCTCAGCAGCCGTTTGTTAATGGCCATATACGTTCCCAATTGTCCACCCAATGTCGTCAGTTCTCCCACCTCTTCTGTACGTGCAGTGCTCCATTAAGTATTACTGTTTATATTGTCATGGTGCCTAGAGGCCTCCACGGGGAGCAGCTTTTTTGGTCCAGAAACAAAAGAAACAAAACAGTCCATGCAAAGGACTTCCTTTTCAGAAAGTCACAACATAGCAGAGAAGCAAAACATCAGCAATGAGGTGGGTTACTTTCCTTCTGTAGGAAAAAAGAAATATCATAAGGAGGCAGATTCAAAGATGGAGCAAAGGGAGGTGATGGGGTAATGGGTGGAAGAGGAGAAAGGGAGTGATGAAGAGATAGCATAGGAGAAAAAAGGAGATGGTGAGAGCAAAGAAAAGATGGCAAGGGAAGGGTCTGGGAAGGGGAGAAAAAGAGAAGGTGTAGCATGAGGCTGGGCAAACAGGCACAGAGCATGAGCAGCCGTCAGTGGACAGCACTCAGTGTCCAGCTGTGTAAGAAGCCTGACATCATGCTCATCCAGGTGCAGGAAGGGGCGACAGATATGACATCAACCTCTGGCTGCATCCGAGGGCAGCCCCCAGGGACAGTTGTACTGACCCAGCACGTCTGTGGGGCCACCACGGGGCCACGCTTCCTGCCCTCCCTCCACCGCCTCTGCTTTCCAGCTCTTTCCCCTCCTTTTTATTTTCTTTTTCTTTCCCTTTCACTGAAGAGCCCTTTGTTTTCATTGCTCTACCAAAGAGGTTTCTCCCCAGAAGATGACAGCTCAGCTCTAACCAGGAAAGTTGGATCATGAAGGCCATGAGGAAACAATTTAGAAATGCCTCTCCCAACAATGGGGGAAAACCACCCCAGATTATGTGTTTGAAATGGTGTTGGAATCCTGGAGGTGCCTGCAATGCTCCACAGAGCCGTTTCATACTTGAGTGTTTAGTGTGTGGGACGCTCCTCTCCAAGCTCACTATGGAGATTGCCAAAGGATTCAAAGGCAAAGGACAACTTATCTTTTCAACAGATGTGTTTCTGTCACAACCTAACCAAATATCTTTCAGATAAAAACCATGTGAGGAGCCTCAAGCATTGTAGTCATTTTCCTACGAGCACAACAGATTTTCCAGCTGGAGAGAACATCTGGAAAAGCCCTTCATCCTGCTGGGGGCTGGGAGCTCCCCGTCTCCACCAGCAATAGCACTTCTTTTTGCAGCTCACTGGCAAACCAGCTGAGCGAGACATGCTAGAAGAGTTCTGTAAGAAAACCCAAGTTTTTGGAGTCACCGTGTTCCAAGATAGGGCAAAAGGCGACACCAAGGATTAGAAAGAGGTTTGTGGAAATGTTGGTAGAAGATGTTTGTTACATTCTGGGTTCTAGAATAAGATGGAAGTGTTACATGGTGGGCTGCATAAGTACACAGAAAAATTTATTATGGGCTACTGGTAGGAAACCACATCAGGCTGGAGGAAAACAGCTTGTGCTGTTCTTACCAGGCACCACTGTAAGACGCAGGTATAGGGCTGGAAGGATCCTTGATGTGAAACTGTGCCCAGTTCTGGGCTCCCCAGTTCAAGAAGGACAGGCAACTGCTGGAGAGGGTATAGCAGAGGGTTACAAAGATGATTAGGAGCCTGGAACATCTCTCTTATGAGGAAAGGCTGAGGGACTTGGGTCCTTTTAATCTAGAGGGGGGATCTGATCAACACCTGTAAATACTTAAAGGGTGGGTGTCAAGAGGATGGGGCCAGTCCTTTTTCAGTGGTGCCCAGTGACAGGACAAGAGGAAATGAGCACAAACTTGAACATAAGAAGTTCCACCTAAACATGAGGAGGAACTTCTTCACTTTGAGGGTGGCAGAGCACTGGAACAAGCTGCCCAGGGAGGTAGTGGAGTCTTCTCTGGAGACATTCAAAACCTGCCTGGACACGTTCCTGTGCAACCTGTTCTGAGTGGACCTGCTTTGGCAGGGGGGTTGAACTAGATGATCTCCAGAGGTCCCTTCCAACCCCATGTGATTCTGTCCATCTTTGAGTTATACTGATTAGTTACAAGCACTTCTGATCATTAGAGACCATATTCCATGAAAGAAACGTGTTACAAGCCTGTTTGGGGCTGCTTTGCTCTGCTGGCCACTGTGTTCCCACATGATGTCAGGGCTCCCTTTGACAAACCCCAGAAATTTTTCCCCCCTGAGGAAGGAGGCAAATGCATGGTCCCCCTCCCATCTGATCCTCCTCCTCCTGCTTCTTTAGGAATCCAACTGAGCTGTGAGTCAGAAGATTAAAAAAAGAACCTTTTCTCCCCAGTGTACCAGTGGACAGAGCTGTGCACCTACAAAGAATGATTCAGAGCATCTTGGATGTCTAAAACCCCCTGATTTTGGGAAAAATCTTCCTAAATTGTCTGAAACTGTAAAGCTTTCTGTGGTTGCCTAAATTATCTATGACTTGCGCTAAAGGATAGTAGAGAGACATACAGACTGAGCCACTTGGTAGTGACACAATAAGATGAAAATTTCATTATTCCTCCTTACATGATGTGGAATAACAAGTTTCCTGGCTTTTAGAGGGATTTGAATGTATAGAATAACCAAAAAGGATACAAACTGTAAAGGCAGAAACTGTCGCTGTCTTCTCAGGCATTAGTGCTCTTATTCAAGCAGGAAGAAACTACCCAGAGTAAGGCATTTTATAATAAGAAGAGTGTAATCACATCATCACGAGCCAGAAGGACGGTGAGGACTCTGATAAAGTGAAATCCCTCTGGTTTGCAGCCACAATGCTGCAAAGTGGAGGCTAGGAAGGATTTGTGAAGGTATGCAGACTTAGACAGCCAGGAGCTGCATTGTGATGCTTGAAAAGCTTTTCGCAAACACGTCTGTCTTCGTCTACCTCCTGAGCGGTGGCGTAACACCACACTCGTTCCAGCATTTTGGAACAGCAGCAATGATTTCTTTTTTAATTCCTGGACTATGAGATCGTCTGGCAATTGTTGGTAAAAACGTATGACTTCCAGAAAAATGCAGCTCTACAGACTAATTGCTTTCCCATTGCTTCTCTGCCCATTGAGATGCAGTGTTAGCGCAGCAGCACCCGTGCCTGGCTAAGGCTGCAAGCACTGCCAGAGGACAAACCAATGTCTTTCCTTCAAAAAGAAAGCCTTTAGCGACCTGTACTAATTGTAGCTGTCTGGCTTCATGTAATTTTCTATCATACTTTTGCCCATTGTCATCCCCATTTGAAATACTGTCTTTCCTAAATGAGAAGTACTGTATTACGGTATATATCATAAAGAGCATGTACACATTATAAACTCAACTAAAATTCAAACAAGCACCAAAAGTCTTCTAACGATGACATCTGAAATGTTTTTAAGACTGCAGCATAGTGGATTACATATGTAATGTAGTTGCATTATATATGTAAATGTAATCCACTGTTCCATTTCATTTCTATGCATTGCATGCATTAATAGTCTGAATTAAAAGACACTTTAACTTTCATAACTGAGTCATCAGTCTTCTGTGAATCATTAATCCTGAATTTCTTTTACCAGAAACAGACATCAGGCCTGTCCAACAGAAGGCTTAGGTGTGCGTAAGCGAGTGTAGCAGAACGGGCGAGTCTGAATCTAAAGTCTGAAACCCATCCAAATGTTCCTACTCTCACTCCTGATAGGAAACCCTATTTCACTGGTATTTATGTGGCATCTGTGCAGTCATCCCACATGCTAAAATGGAATAATCTATAACTGCTTCTCCATAAACTTAGATCCCTAAACAAAATAGCAAGGTCTACTTAACTTTTGAAACTCGTGATAGAGTAAAAAAAAAATTGTTTCCTAGATCATGAGTTTAAATGCAGGAGAAGCCATTAGAGACCTAAACTAATTTACTTCCAGGCACTATTATACGGTCTGTCTCTGTGCAGTTCTCCGTGTTAGTTGTCTACATGAGCAGTGTCTACATGAACAAGTGCTATTAGAGCAGAACAATCCTTCAGCGCAAAGTTTTGGCAACTGAATTTATTTTCATAAGCACAGATATAGCCTGAAGAGATCCAATCTCAATGTTGGCTGATAGACAATCTGCAGGAGTAGACAAAAGATCTGTGTGGAAGACACGTGCCACAGAAAAATTAATACAAGCAACTGAGACCCTTGGATTTTTTACCAGTTCGCCTCCCATGATAAAAAGGATTGGGGGAAAAAAAAAAAAGAAGAAAGGCAAGGCAGAAAGACAAGGATGACAAAAAATATAATTATAATATATGCCATAAAATATGCCATATATACAATATAATGTAATATAACGGAATGCAATATAATATAGTTTGGAAGAGAGCAGGCTGGTGGGAGAAACAGGTTCACAGGAAAACTAAAGCTGGAGGGGACCTTAGGAGGTCTCTAGTCCAACCTCTGGCTCAAAACAGGTCAGCTCTGGGATCAGACGAGGTTGCCCAGAGCTTGATCCGTGACGCAAATACGACCAGGTGGCATTTGGAAGGTGACTAGCACTGGTGTAGTCACTGTTTCTCACTACCCAGCTTGAGAGCTACTCAAATTATCTGATGCAATTTTAAAACAAAAGCACACAACTTATAAAACTACGCAACGTTTTGCCGCAGTATACTGGTAAAGCCTAAAGTATAAATAGATTGAATCATTAGTCAGATTAATGGAAGAAGGGTAATTCGTTGATTAGTAACCATAAATAGAAGCAAGTCACTATGGTCACCCTTATACTATGGTGCTCTGCTAGCGTATCCCTCAATGAGTGTGGTGGGTTGACCCTGGCTGGACACCAGGTGCCCACCAAAATTGGTCTTTCACTGCACCTCTTCAACTGGACAGGGAAGAGGCAATACAACAAAATGTTTGTGGATTGAGAGAAGGACAGGGAGGTCACTCAGCAACTACTGTCACAGGCAAACAGGCTCGACTTTGGGAAACTAGTTTCATTTATTATCAATTAAATCAGAGCAGGATAACGAGAAATAAAACCAAATCTTAAAAGAAACCTTCCCCCCACCCTGTCACCCTTGTGACAGCAAAGAATCAACCCTGAGATGTGAACAAAAGAAAAATCCTGCTAAAAAGAATTACTGGCATTGATAAAGAACCAACAAGTTTGGGTGTCCGAAACATCCACTATTCTGATCTCCTAACAGCTGCTTTCAAGGCAGAGAAGCAAGGGCTAACACCATCACCACACCTGCAGGGGTTTCATTTTGGAAGGATGCTTGTTTGCAAACAACCCCTCCCTGGATGAGAATAACCCTCCAGCCACACATATCCTAGGGAAAGTCCATTTTATGCCACCAGGTTTTTAGAGAAACTCCCATTAGCTCACACAAAACTTTACAAATACATATTTTTAATGGCTTAACGTGTTCACAAAAGTATTGTTTATGGTGACGGGCTGTATAACTTTGCAATAACATGCCAAGGGAAATTTCAGAAATATTCTCATCTGAGTCATCTCCATCGAGGTCATAAAATGGAGAAAGCCTTTGAAATTAATTACTGGCTCTGGGATGGAAAAAGCCACCAGCACCCTGCCACACACACACACCCCAATAGACAAATAAGATAACTTATTTCCCACAACTTACTATTGTTTTTCTGTTGTCACAGAACTGCACTATTGGCTCAGTCTTGTTCTATGGCCCAGAGAGAAGACCACCACGTTCAGCACATTAAAACTCAGCATTTCCAATTTGCAGAGATTTTCAACATAGTCAGCTTGCATTCAACTTGGTTTCTGCAATTCAAAGAAAAACAGGCTTTCAAGATTTCGTGTAGAGTAGAAATTCTCTAAAAAGTGCTTTCAGAAATACAACATCAGGCATAATATAAGAAATAATAGTGGCTGGGATCAGTAGCTGTTGAAAGATGTATTTCATCATCTTGTTGCTATGGTCATGCAGTAATATTGCAACTCTACATTCTCTCGTAAGAAGACTTGCTACAAAAAAAAATAATTTAAATTCCTATTCACATCCATGTGTTCACCCACAGCTCACAAGGAAGTGAGTTTTAGGAAGGTGTTCTGACATTGATCAAGAAACTCTATATTCTTACATGCAATTTAACATTACACAGTATCTGTCTCTCACAGTTCTCCTGATTAGAATATATTTCCAGTTTTCAAAGATACTGAACCATCTTCTAATAGCCCCCTGCCCTAACAGATATCAATGGGTAAACAAAAATCTCTAATTTCCAGTATTTACATGGTTAACTGTGCACATGGAAGTTAATTCAGTTCTCTGTATCTGAGAAGTTAAAAGAAATAAGGGCCTAGGAGTATATGAAAACATATGAATTATCTGTCCAAGAATCACATGCTCAAAAACTTAAAGAATTGAAATAAAATGTTTAAAGGAACTCACTCCCCCAAGAGGTGGAAGGTAACAGATCACAGAAAATCCTTTAATCCTTTAATCTGTTCAATGCTTGAGCACATCCTTCTTTGAATGTACCTTGTTTCAATACAATGGAAATAAAAATATCACACACCAAGTAGCAGTACAGGACTGATTACCTTGAAAAGGAACATTGCAAAGCCATGAACTATTATCTTCTGCTTTCCTCAGATTTTTGGCACTTATCTAGTGACTCACAGATTATGTATGTAAACATGGATGAATTCATTTACCAGAGTGTATGCAAATAATGTCTCTTTTTCTTTAATTTGCCATTAAACACAGCATATAAAGGTCACCATAGCCATAGAGTAAATGTCCAGGGATCTGCCCAGACCTGCAGAATATCAACAGCATCATGTAATCATATGAGAGTTAAACTCTGCCTTCTAGAATAAACACTTTTAAAAAAATTTTTTTTATGTGTAAGCAAAGTTTCCAATGTTTCTTCACTTCTATAAACATCAATGGCAGCTATAAATACTCTCTTCTGGCAACTCACGATTCAGTAGGACTACTTACAAGTGAACACTCATCCAAATATCCTGAATATTTGGCAAGGTTAATAGCCAGGTAAGGAGCTGAAGACACAGCTTTCCCAGTACAACGAGAAAACAGAAATTCAAGAGTCACAATGTGATCTTAGATCTAAACTCAGAAGGAAATATCTGCCTTTACACTTTTTCTCTCTTCAAAACTAAAAGCAAATTCTCACAAAAATAGGAAGCATGATTTGGGGATGCAGTAACCCATGGCAGCCTCATCTAGATTGAGTTCCAAACCAAGAAGGCAGCATACAGAGCTGGGAGCAAGGACAGGCTACAAGGGAAGAACTTGGCAACATCGCCCAGATGTGCAGGGATGGCATCAGGAAGGTCATAGTTGGCCTCAAGCTGAGACTTGCAAGGGTTGTAAAGGGCAGTGAGAAGAGTTTCTTCACTTGCATAGGCAGTAAAAAGGCTGAACAAGGAAAATGTGGGTCCTCAGCCGAGTGGGGTAGATGATTTAGGGACAGTTGATGCAGATGGGGATGAGGTACTCAGTGCTTCCTTTGTCTTGCTGTTCACCAGGAAGGTCTCCCAGGCTCCTGAGCTTAGAGACAAGGTTCATGGTGGAGAGGATCTACAAGTGGTGGAAGAGAATCAAGTCAGGGTCTCTTGAGAAATCTTAGCCCACATAAATTACAAGCAAAACTTACTCTTATTTGGAATTGATTTATTTTTTAAAAAAAAAATGAAAGTGTGAATCCATTCAGACATAAGAGAAGCATTCCTAGGCTTTTAACTAGGGAGTTAGTAAAAGAAAGTGTTTTGTTGGGCTGTAATCAGTAATCAGATTTATGAGGAAAATCCTGATTTCAAAATAGTGCAGAAAGGTTGGTCACCCTGCCAATAATCACTGACACAAAGAAATGAAATGGAATAGAAGCCATTGAACAAATAGCCCCATCCAAAGGTCTGACAGTACAAAGCTGAAGGAACAGTGTGAACAGTTTAGCACACTGGAAAGGACATTTCACTTCCATGGATCTGCCTCTCCAGCCCTTCGACCAGCAGAAAAGCCATTGTGTTCAAGAGAATTTTTGTTTGTTTACATACGCTATAATCAGGCACAAAAAATTTAAGTAATTTTCCAGTATTTTCATCACTCTAACAGAAATCTTTGCAGGACGGCAATCTGCTGGAGGGCCATTGAGGAAGCATTTAGTGGTATTGAAGTGCCATTGACAACTTGGCTAATGACATGCCAGTTTGAGAGCTATTTTTTCATTATGGCACTTTTGTAAAAGTGTGCTATTTTAGCTGACTTACAGCTGGGAATAAAATTAATTATTTTGAGTGGAGAATAAATGACACCAGCTAAGATACTTCCTTACTTGAGTTTATTTTAGAAAGTTTACAGCTCAAGAATAAACCTCAATGCCTCATATAGCTAAAATAATTTGAAATATAGAATATAGCTAGATTTAGGGGCAGCCACAAATGGAAAAAATCCATTCAAAGGTGGCAGCAAGGGTAGCAGAGCATCCTCACTCACCAGGGTGCTGTCCCACCACACCTGAGAAGGTTGAGCAGAGCACACCTAGTGGCCAGGGTCATGCATAGCCTTGAGACCACCAGACAAGCCCTTAGAGATGGGGAAGGCTGGGACAAGCCTGTGGTGGTGATCAGGTCTGTCCTTGTAGGACCAAAGGCGGGGGCCTGAGCTGAAGTCAAGCTCCCAGAGAGATGGAGGAACCTCCCACTTCTACCAGCTTTCTCCAACAGCTGCTGTCACCATGGTCTGGTCTGTATGGTCGGTACCATACCAGAGCTGGTCAGTATGGGTAGCCTGACCCCTTGAATGAAGGCAACATTTCACTCAAGGCCCTGGAAACTGAGCCTGCCCAGGGTGGTCTTGAGAATACCCGTCCTCAAGTGGCAGCAGGAGGCAGTAACAGATCAGGACAATGATTCCTTGACCCCCGGCTCTCTACTGCTGCAGAACAGGTCAACTGATTTGCACAGGTCAAGGATCCATCTCTGAATAACCTAGCTGCTCATGGCTCCAAAGTAGGCAGAGATCGCAAATCAGCTGTGAATTAAAACTGACTGATGTGTAAGTTGTTGCAGTCTAATTCCAGAATTCATGTCAAATGGCTTCAGCCAAAATACTTCAGGAGCATTAACCACTTGTCCCCACATGAAGCACAGAACACATGCTGGAATTCACTGTGAAGTGTGCCGTTGTGAAAGTTACTCCTTTTTATTTTAAAGAACAAAAAGTCCTAAGTTTTTAATTAAATATTTCAGGTCCAAAGTGTTTCAATTAAACTCAGTCACGCTGATATTAAACCTGAAAAATGCTTTTCAGGTTGACCTAAAACTTTTTCAAACTTTTAAGAAATCTGTATGTATGTGTAACAGCTATGCTGATAAACACATTCTCAGTGGCAACATCCTGAGGACTCTGAAACACTTGCATTAGCAAAGCTGCCTAGCAGTCCTTTCTTAAACATCATTCTAATTCAAATTGACTAACTAATTTAAAGAAAATACAGTCTTATTCTTGGCAGTCCAATTTTAAATATATAGTTCAAGTGAATTAATTGATTTTTAAAAAGGATTTGAACGGACCATGAACTTCACCAACTCTTTCACAATTTACTTAAGCAATATGTCAGCATTATAAAAAGTTGCAATCAGAAGAACGAATTTTACTTTAATTTCATTGCCTTGAGCAGTATGTTGCAATGTGTTTCACACTGTAACACTTCCTGTTACATTAGCTACTGTAAATCACTTCAATTTTGTTTGTACTGTGTATAAGAATCATTTTTCATGCATAATAGTTCTACAAATGGCATTGAAACAGGTGAATTTCAGTTTATTCCTTGAACAGTTACTGACAACAATAAAACTGACCATAAAAAAGAGTAAATAAAAATACTTTGATCATCTCCATGGTCTTAGGGAATCTTTTTTCTTTTATGTCCTGCCTAGGGCAGAGGAGAAAAAAAAGATTTAATTCAAGTGATCATCCTTGAAGATTTTAGGAAGGACAATAGAAATAGTGGAATGATGTTATGGCCTCTACATCTGCAGTCTTAAGATAAACTAGATTTGTATAGAGAGGAACCTGATCTTGAAAAGAAGCTCAGAAAAAAAAAAAAAAAAAGAAGAAATAATATTGTCTTAAGAAGGAATAGTTCAGCCTGTAGGTCCTATTGCCTGGCACAGAGAGGAAAGCCCACATCCACAAAGCAGATCCTGACATGCTTCCCACCTCTCCTCCTGCCAACCATCGGTGCACTCACCAAGACCTGGCTCTGGGATTATCTTGAGGGGGATTCTTCATATTACGGTACAAAAACTATAGCAGAACATTTTAGCACATAATTTTTGTTTCCTAAAAATCTACATAATCTACTTAAGAGACGAGTAGAATAGCGACAATGGATTTGGGGCCAAAACATGTCATATCTCAAATAAACAAGGATTATCAGCAAAGGAATTGATTTTAGAAACAGAGGTTACAATGGCAATTTGGACAGGAGTAACTGACCCAAACCTCACCACTCATTCTGGACAGAAGGAAGGTACAACATGACACACATGCTCACATTGCTCAGGGAGGCTGGGCCATCTCCATCCTTGGAGGTTTATAAGACCCAACTGGATCAAGCCCTGAGCAGTCTTGTTTGACCCCAGAGCTGAACTACTTTGAGCAAGAGGTTGGACAGGGACCTCCTGAGGTCACTTCCTGCCTGATTTATCCTGTGACCCTATGCCACAGAAATCGTACTTTTTGCATACATTAGTCAGCAAACATAGTATGTCACTAATGTTTGACACAATTTTTTAGACTTCTGCACTTATGCAAAGACATTTCACCGCAGGAGGCAGGATCCATGAGATCTGGTAGGATCATCACACTGACGACATGAACAGTTTCCTCACACTTACACAACCAGTGACTTAGCAAAGAATTACACACTGTAAATTCTTTCATTTTCATGAATGAAATAGCAGTATTCTTGGATTAACTGTATTCTTCCCATGACAAAATGTAGTCACTGTTAAGATGTGTTAACCTATGCCACAATACTAAGTGCAACTACTGTTGATCGTGTAGTTATTAGCATTGTGTTAATTTTGCATCCATTTTCATTGTAATTGAAAAAAACAAATAGCTATATAAAGGTCAGATCCTGTTTTGCAGCAGACGACAGCTCTGATCCAAACATTTACACTTGATTCCATTGTTATAACTATCTTTGTACAGGAATGCGATCTGGGGAAGCCTTTACAGATCATGGAGAAAAAGAAATATTGAAATTGCAACCAAAAGAATTCGTCTGGTCTCTGGGAGCAGGAAGAGCAGCCCCATGCTGCCTATTGCAAAATGTCCATTTACCTTGATGGGGCAACACCACACACGGGCAGCCCTGTGATGAATCCTGTGCAAGATCCTTCTTCCACCTCAAGGTTAGCACTCAGCCTTAGATCCATGCAGAAATGCTCGATATTCGACATTATCATTAGAGTCTGGGGGTATTTTTGCAAAATTATTAAATATCTCCTCACTGTAGAGCTCACTATTTCATTGCAAATAGCAAACTCATTCTCCCTGTTACAAGTGAGCAGAGGAGAGACAATCATGGTATGTCATCACCCACTGCAACCACATTCTGAAAAAGGGATGTCCACGCTACAACCAAAAGTATCACTGAGGCCCAGAAAGTCTTGCATCTTTCTTCTTTGCTATGAAAATCTCCCTTGATCAAGCTCATAGGCTTAAAACAGACAGACCAGATCATCAGAACTTCATGCAGCTCAAATCCAGCTCCACCAAGGCTCACGAGCAGTAGTATCAAGCCCACATGGAGTTGTTATCAAGCTCAAGTAACACAAGAGAACAAACTGATTAATTATGCTGGTTTGCATCATATCCCTCAGTCTGCCCTTCCTCTCGGATCCTTTCTAATAAAATGCTAGAAGTATTTTTTTGTTGATGAACACACTGTTCTGAACCCTGCAGCTGTACTTATTTTCAGAGTTTTTGATAAGATACATAGAAGTGTTTCATAAAACCCAAATCTTTCAGTAGGTCGTTCACATTGTTCAGTAAATTTAGTGGATAAGTTTGTTCCTAGAGGCAAGGCATGAGACATTAAAAGTGATCCTTCCCTAATATCTGTACTCAATCAAGTTAGTCATATCATTAAATGCTGAACTTGCACAGCAAGTTCTGCACATAAATAAAAGTGCAATAAATAATTTCCCCTATCTCTATTCTTAACCAGAGCAGACAGTATAGAGCAATGCAAGTGATTCAGCCACTTTTATACCTGTGTGTTGCTGGTGCTTGACAATCAAATACACTGATGGTTGACCAAGGCTGTGTCACTTCAACTTTCCTAAATATAGAAAACCACAATAGGCTGGTTTTATTATTAAAACCTCCACTGTCTCTTAATGCAAGTTAGGATCAGCTTTTAAATATACCCCACTGTGAAGATGAGTATAAAAGAGCCAACTAGTACCCTGAATGGAAACAACTGAATAACTAACAGGATTTAAAGACCCCCAACTCTCTCCATAGGTTATCTACTATTTTTTGCCATTATAAGGAGTAAACTTTTTCTATCCATTCACCAGGGTATGGGGAATAATAGTAAATAGGTGGCCACTTTCAGTATCTGGGACTGTGGAACAGTGATCAACAGGCAGGTGAAAGCTGGCTGAAATCAACTGGCTAATGCAGATTTTAACAGGATTTTAGGAGAGCTGAGTCTCTGCATAAAGCACGTCTCATTGTTACCATTTTGCAGAAATATAAACAGTTCCTGGACACACTGAGAGCATGCGAGCAGTGACGAGAAAAAGGGGAACCCCTAAATTTCTTTGACCTCCAGCCGGAGAGGTTGGGGTTTTCTTAACCGGTCAAGGGGCTGATGCCAGATGCCTGAATCACGCATGCGTTGCCAGCCCACTATTGCTCTGCTATGCAAAGCACTGCTACATGCCTAACACGCTCACAGGGGCATTTGCCAGGGCCGACGGGGTTTTGCAAGCCTTCCTCACTCACGGCCAGGAGAGGAAACAGCGGATTTCCTTCAGCCTGTAACCTGCTGTGTGTGGGAACGCAGGGCAGGGAAAGCAAGCAGAGGCTGTCGGGCTTTGCCGGGCAGAAAGCACCATCATGGGTCGGTGAGCAAAGGCAGGACATTGACAGTGGCACAGGCATTGGCACTGGCTGCTTAGGCAGACTATCAAATGGTCTATGTTATACTCTAAAAGAACATCCCTGTCTAAGAGACAAAGAGGCCTCTAAGCGGGCATCCTGTGGACTGGTCCTGGCTGAAAAAGCCACAGACTAACATTGTGCATTGTGAGACCCATCTGGAGAGGCTGTTTTTGACACAGAACCTCAGATCAGCCTCCTACATAACCCTCAGAGTTCAAATCCTCACATATTTCCTTGAAAAGTGAACACCAAACCACATTACAAAGGGTATTTCCAAAAGGGTCTAGTAAGGACCTTTTATTTAAGCCTCCTGTTTGAGAGATCACCAAGATAGATCTGAAGGATCTATCACATCTGAAGGAGAAGGGGAAGATGCTTTTCAGCAAGTCAGGTATCTCCAGCACTACTGAATTTGTCACCAAGCCAGTTGCTGCATGGAGCAGCAGCAGTCGGCGGAAGCCGTTGTGCTGAGACCCCAGATACACTCTGCGGAAATTTTCTATATTTTGAAGAATTGTCTCCTGAAGACTGATGCAGCTGAAGTGGTGGTTTCTGTGAGTCAATCAACATGAAACCTTTTGCATTGGATGAGTAGAAAAGTCATCAAGAAGGGATGTGGTGAGCCCCCTTCTCTCCCACCGGGAATGGAAAAGTCCAAACAGCATCTGCCTGTCTCCCTGTACAGGCACAGCAGGAACAGTCTTCACTGGGGACAAGAAGTTTCACCCTTTTTTCTCCAGTTTGCAAACATTTTTTCATGCAAGGAAAATTTCTTGTGAGTGACTGTCACCGCAAAATTTTATATAAGATACTGATGTTGTAATCCTATGCTTTACCTCAAGCTTAACCCCAAATTTCTGGAAGTTTACTGTAAATGCAGTGGTGGGGAAGCGGATACACCTTAGCTGACATGTTGCCAAGAAAAAGGGGAAAACCACTATTAGTAAGTGGAGGATAATTGTTGGGAACTGCTGAGGTTCATGCAAATTTTTTCAAATAGGAAGAATGTCCCTTTATAGGAGAGGTCTTTTAAAACATTCACTGAGACTGAACTCTGAAATAGAAGTTATGCCATGTGTTTCCAGGGGAAAATGTCTGATTTTCAGTCCCCAGAGGAGGTTTTTTTCTATCTATCAACAAATGACAATACATTCAGCACATTAGACAACCATTTGACTCAAAAGTTTGAAAGCCAAATGTGGATTTCAACCAGCAACAGCTCCCCATCGCTGACACCTACAACTGTTGAGAAAGGAAGTTATTAAACTAAAGAAGGTGCTCTGGGTTTCTGCATCAGTTTGCCTTCATAGGTATTAAGCAGCACTGGTCCTGGTACTGACCCCTGAGGAACACCACTCATCACTGGTTTCCACTTGGACATTGAGCCATTGACCACAACCCTTTGACTATGGCCATCCAGCCAGTTCCTTATCTACCAAGTGGTCCATCCATCAAACCCATACCTTTCCAATTTGGAGACCAGGATGTCATGCGGGGCATTGTCAAACACTTTGCATAAGTCCAGGTAAATGACGTCTGTTGCTCTCTCCTTATCCACCAATGCTGAAGCACCATCTTCCAGCCATGCTGAAATAGAAGACAATAAATATCAGGTAGCGTGACCCAATTCCCTAACAGCTGGCATAGACAAGTGACCAGAGCAATGAAAACCCAAAGACCTCTCTAATTATGTGATCTGATTCATATACTACATGTGCAGTGTGAGCTGAAGAGAAAACTTCTGCGCTTCCGAGACATTCATCATCATCTACCTGTTAAACCAAACAGGATTGTCAAGCTATACCAACTGCACTTCCTTGGTCCTAAATTGCTCAGCTTGTGCTAGGCTTAAACTGTGACTCAAAAGGTAGACGATGACTTCCTAGATGCTGAAAACCTACAAATGGGGAGAGGTCAAATAATCTTACATCTGAGTGCTCTTATCTGGCTGTGGACAGGGTGGCTCAACCTGGCAAAGCCTAAAAACAGCAAGGTAGTTTGGGTAGAGCATGGAAAAAGCTTGTGGGAGATGAAACACCAGTCACACCTACACAGTAATGATTTGCCACAAGCCTTCATTGTCCAAATTGGTTCAAAGCTTCCTGCACCAAACTTTTCAGAGGCTCCAAACTCCCTGGTCTTGGAAATCCATGGACAGGAACAAGACCACCCAGTCATTTTCAGCCACCAATAATAGCTCTCTTCCAAGAACTGTACAGCCTGTCCGGTCCGGTTCTAGCTCTTTTCTGAGAACTGGACACCCTTACTGGTCCAGTTCTACCTCTCTTCCAAGAACTGGAAACCCTTAACTGGTCTAATACTACCTCTCTTCTGAGAATTGGATACCCTAACTGGTCAGACTGGAAAGCAGTATGATTCTCAGCCTCCCAGTCATCACCTTGACAGCTTTCCCAAAACCACAGGCTCTGGTCACTGGGATTCCCAGTGGCTCCCTCTCCCAAGGGCAGGTAACCGGGCAGGTTTATACCAAAACCCTGGGTGCTTTGGCTATGTGTTCCTCAGAAATTACATACTTTCCTGAATAATTTTTTGTGTCAGGAACTTAATATCATGCCTCGCTTCTCCATTATGGATTTCTTCCATTGAGATAAATCACAGGATGTCTTCCTTCTGTCTTTGACAGGAGTATTCTAGTTTTTCCTCCATTTTTTTTCCCTTGAAAGTAGACACAGAATTTTGAAGATACACCCATATTCTGTATTTATATGCCGTATAAAAGGAATAGTTTCCACAACTGCTTTGTGCTGAATGAGAACCAAAATCAGACAAAGCTGTATGATCTGCAATATGAAATATGTGTTGAGTCACTTTGCAGAGTCCAAAAAGCAACTTGTAACAGCCCAGCTTATTTTTCTGACTGATAAGAAAGAAGATAAACCTGGGCAGGATGTGGTTTCTCTTCACCTCCTTTCAGAAGATAGAAACTTTGTAAAACAAAACCCAGAACTCTTACACCAAGGAAAACATCCAAATGCCCCAAGAAAACTGAGGGAAATCCCAAGGAAACAAACAAAAATAAAATCCTTTTTTCTTAATGAGACATTTCATTAGCAAGTTGTGTGCAACACTCCCACCATATCTGTCTCTGACTACATCTGACTCAGAGGCACTACACTTTTTCAGAGGATTAAGATATGCCTGCCCTCTGAAAAGTGAAATAGAGAAGTTTGCTTCAGTGTTCATTGCTTATTTTAATAACAACCATGGTGAAATAACCCTGTAGACGCTAAAATGCTCTTTGACTAGCATTATCTCAAATTTGTCATGGGAAAGGAGCAAACCAATGTGAATCATAATGTCATTTACTATTTGTTACCTTTCTTTATTTAATTCAGAAGGGAGTTAGGCTTCTCATCTGTATATATTTAACATGCCGTATGAATGCATGCAAACATGACAAATAATCTAATTTAACCTAGGTCAGAAAGTAATTTGTAATGATGGATGATTTTAGATCTACTAACACAACTTCAGCCCAGTAGAGCCAAACCATGCATCATGACCAAAAGGCAACACCAAAACCAAAATTTGCAGCCTAGGCAGTGCTGTGTCTTGTTGGAGGAGACCTTACTCTTCTCTTCCTGGGATTTTAGAGTGCTCTGGAAACAAATGATTATAAAATTAGCTACAAATGATTTCAGGTGTCTCATTCAACTTCAGAGCATTAATAAAAATGCAGCAGGGAGGAAAATGTTATACTAATTGTACTTTCAGGTGATCTAGAAATAGCGTGACTGACTACGATCAGGAAGACAGACAAAAAGTCAAATCCTTCTAAAAAGTTTCTGTTACACTCAATGGTTTTAGGATCAGCTTGTTACAAAAGGAAAGGGGCCTTTGAAAAGAATGTTATTCTTTTTAACGAAATCACCTTTTTCTACTGTATTTCTGGCATTTTCTATCTCCTAAAAGTGATTTTGCCAATTAAACTAAGGGCTAAAATGGTGGAGGAAAGAGAAGACAGGCACTGAAACAGACGTAAGGAACACTTGAAATTTCCAATTATTTTACCTACTTGGAAAAGCATTTTTAAAAAATCATCCCCTGACACAATTCCACCTTAAATAAGTCCAATGAGTCTGATAATAACTTCAAATAAATAAATGAACATCCTCTTTGAGAAAAATCTGAGGTCAAGCTATCATTTGCCCTTTTACAGTATCCTGAAAACTTTAACCTTTATACATAAGAGTCCGGGATCAGAAAACCGAAAGTCATCAAAATATGCAGCATCCAGAAGGAGGAAACTATTTTTCAATGCTCATCAAATTAAACATTAGTCATAATAACATACACAGAAGAGGAAATTCGGGAAATGAAACTGCACTTTAGTATTCCAAACTGATATACTTCAAGTTTCTGATCAGTCACTGGGTTTGGGGGAGTTAGCTTTATCTGTGGTTTAGGGTTCCATTTAAAGCAAGTATTTAAATATAACTATGGACCAAAACCACCTTGTGACAAAACAAACTGATTTTGGCAGATCCAGAAATAGTTTTTAGTTTTATTTTCTGTAGCTACTAAGACACAGAAATACAACTCACCCAATCCTGCTTTAAAAAAGCACAAATAGCAGAGTTTCAACAAGCTGCCTCATTGCGATCTAGATCAGGGCTGTAGAAACAAGCTGGTTTGATTGGACGGGTCCAGAAGAATTGGCAGTCTAGGAACATGGATCAGCTTGCAGGGTCTATACTGCTTGAGAGCCTGTCCAAAACTGATAGAAAACACAACCCTTATGTAAATACAAGCTGTAACAACCATAAAGTTCAGATTGACTGCAGAGGGCTAACTAGATCACTTTATTTCTCATCTACCGGAAAACACGATTTGCAGATTCACACAAGACACACCATGCATCATTGTTAGCTAGAGAGTTTAGAGATGGACCCTCCCGTGACACTCTCACTCCCAAAGCCCCACCAAAAATAATGTAGCTGAGACTTCATTTTTTTTCCCCATAAAGACTCATCACATTTTTATTCACAGCCCATGTCTGCAGACTCCATCTAGAATGCACATCAGTGGCAGGTGGACACATCAGAAGAGGTGATGACGTGCCAAGCACACAGTGCCATAGGATGGGATGGAGCTGGTGCCACAAGCTGCATCTAGGACTTTCCAAGCTCCCTACAGAGCTTCATAGGAGCATCATCCCAAATCGATGGAGGTCTATTCTCCACCAGCCACTGAGCTGCATGTGGCAGAAAAGGGCACAAAAGATACAGTCAGAGCAGCAGGAAATAATTAGACATCATAGGTCTGACCACTCACCCAAGTGAGTCATCATCCATCAAAGGTCTGACCACTCACCCAAGCCATGTCTCCAGTGTCAGCCTCAGGCCTCTTGGCCCTATAGGCAAGTATGAAGGGATGGGCTGTCGCTTTTGGCAAATGGTGTGGGGCCAGGCTGGAGGAGAAAGGTGGCTGATCAAGAACCCTTTGTCTTAGTTCTATAAAGATTTAGTTAAGCTGTATTTACTCTGTCATTATATTCAGGTGCATACGGCACATCCCATTTAATGTGTAAGATATGGAAGCAAGCTTTTTAAAGGTTAGCATCATCTCTGATATTTGATCTACACTAGAAACTATTATACACACAGCAACTTTGGTTTGTTCTGTGCTTCAAACAGTATTTTTTTCAGAGAAAGTTAATTAAAAAGCAATTCAAATGATAGGGAATGAAGACAGTTAATTTAACCCACCACAAAATAAGCATTTGACCCACAAAGGAGGAAGAGCTCCAATAGTGAGATGTCAAGCTTTACCATGCCTGACTCCAGCAGTTCAGCCCACATGTAAAATGAGAAAAGTTCAGGTCTCTGTTTCCCAGATGCATATCCAGCATCTCCCTAGACGACAGATGTTCAACATACACTTTTCCTACTATCCCTCTCTTCTTTCTTTCCCCGGTTTCAAACAGAAACATCTAGATAATCTGCTTTCCTAGATGTCTCCTGTCCAGAGAGGCAAAAAGCACATGCTTTCCACCAGTCTTGAATTAAAAGCATTGAGCTTCTTGCCAGAAGGAACGCCGCAGACAACAAGATGGATTTCTGCATGGAGAAGAATGTGAAGTTCAAGCCCTGGGGCAAAAGAGAAGTTTTTGTTCCAGTGAGACAAGTTTAGTTATTACAGGCTCCCTTAAATTGTAAGAAAAGTGCAGCTTTTTAACCACAGTTTTAAGAGTGTCTCTTTGCAAAGAACTCAAAGCAGCTGTCTGGCAAGCAAAAGTGGCTGGAGTGGTCAGTGCGCACTAGAAGATACTCAGACACCTAGAAGAAATGCACCGTTAGTAAACATGTTGGGTGGGATTCAGGTCACCTATCTTTATCAGTGCAAAAGTTAAACAATTTGGTCATCCAGGCTCCATCTGTAATCAACAGATAAGAGATGGATGTGTTCAGAGGATGAGTCATCTTACTCAGAGACAGATGTTCAAGATGTGTGGTACGAGACTTACTTTCAGATGGCTAAACTTAGACTAAATTAATTCTATCCAAGCATTATCTCATCTGAAACCTGTGAAGTCTTGCCCTTCTTACATCAAGACTGCAGGAGATTTGCTCATATTCAGATGTTAGCATTTCATCATGACTGAATAATCTGTTCGCAATCCAGTCTTAATTCCATTCATGCCACATGCCATTTACCATTGATGAATTAGTCATCCTGAAGATTTCTGAGGCAAACACAAAATTCCCCTTTTCTACATCAGCATATACCAAACTGAATTTAATTTCCAGGAATATTGACTATCTTAATGACTCTAATATATATAGGAAGCATATAATTTCTTCAATTCTGCAATTAGCACAAATCCTAAAACCACTAATAACCACTAGCTGGATCACCCAGGACTCACCATCACTTTCCTCTGACAAAAAAACCCAAACAAAACCCAACCAACCAACCAAAAAAAAAACCAAAAAACCAACACCAAAAAAAAACCTGCTGAAGGAGCAGGCCATTTTCAAGACTGGCTGAATATTTTCATGTAGATTCCTGGCCCCGTCAACAGTGATAAGGGATCAGCATTCTCCTCACTGTCTCAGTAAACAAAATATCCTTATATTGAACCCAACTATTTAATGAAAATTGTTTATTTCAGTGAACTGCCCTCAAAGCAAACCCATCACAGGGAGCCTCACAATTTTGAAGTTCCGTAACCCACTACAGAGCTCACCCTCTTCCAAATGAAAAAGAAGAGGAACAACTTGGGGGGGAGAGAAAGAAGAAGGAAGTTTTATTATTTTCTAGTCTGTATTTAATTAATAACAAAATCTCTTTCAAAGGGCTCAAGCTTTCCATGGAAGAGAATGGCTGTGTTTTAACCCAAATCTCATGGACACTGATGTGTGAGTGGATGAGGTGCTCCAGTCCAGCCAGACACTCCTCCTGCAGCAAGCTGTTTGAAGGAATGTGAGGTTTCATTATAAAATTGAGTTTCTGTAGCGCAACCAATTTAATATAGATCTGAGAAAACACCAGAGCTTATTATTCATTTTAACCACTGACTGCTTTACAGGAGACCTCCCAGGAGATGAAAGCAAGTCTTCAGTGAGAAGAAGCGACAGAGGATTTCTTTCTCTCTGTTCCTTCGGGAGTCTTTGCCAAGTTGCATGATTACAGTAAGAAATACCCCTGAGAAGAGCGGGAGCTGTTAAGCAGAGGCTGTCTGCACACTGACACAAAAGGAGGGTGGTTTTCTCCCGTTAAAAGCTGATTCTTGGCAGTGGGGGCACATACTGCAGTGCCACATGCAGAAAATAAGAAATACAACTCTTCCTGACATGGCTTACGCCTATCCCTTCACCCCCCAAGATAACCAGAAGTATTTTTGGGTTTAGGGACACCTGTGCCACTAGGAAACAGCTTTCACCCTCCTAATTAAAAGTAGACTCCAGGTCATGGCAGCAAGTACACTGAGAACCAGAGCTGTGTATCGAATTCATGATGGATCACACTGAGCACTGAAGAGAGAAAGCACGGCTGCTGCCACTCATCCTTGAGGTGTGGCCAGGGCAAATGCACAATATCATGCAAAGTTCAGATCCGTTTCACTAAGTTATCATCTCTTATTAGCATCCCAGCCTTTGCAAGGTCTACTTACTCCGGCACTCAGTGTGTGCAAGCCAAAATCTGGCTGGTGGTCATGACTGCGATTTCTCATTTGAGCACATAGATGAATCCAGCTGGTAATAGGGAAATTGTTTCAGTGAACAGACAACAAAATCTTATTTTAATTTTGCTCAGAGCAATTAAGGAAATGGGTTAATTGTATAAAATTAATTAATAGTGCTTGAATCATTAAAATCTACGTTAGGAGCATCAATAGAACCATAGAATCATATGGGGTTGGAAGGGACCTCTGGAGATCTAGTCCAACCCCCCTGCCAAAGCAGGTCCACCCAGAGCAGGTTGCACAGGAACTTGTCCAGGCGGGTTTTGAACGTCTCAAAAGAAGGAGACTCCACCACCTCTCTGGGCAGCCTGTTCCAGTGCTCTACCACTCTCACAGTAAAGAAGTTCCTCCT
>JAOXJK010000004.1:6576963-6675356 GCA_025774025.1 Xenus cinereus
TTAGACGTTTTATTTTAGCTTTACTCATTTACAAAAGAATTTATACCAAGTCCATTAAAACAATTGTAGCAAGTTTACTTTCACCTTTTTCTTTTACTTTTTCTTGCATGAGATTTAATTGTACGAAGTAGCAGCGTACTGCTCATCAATTTGTAGGTTGACCCTGTAATTTTTGGAAGCTCTAATCTTTGATTTTGTTTGCATAAACCTAAGCTGCGTGATTCATAAAGCTGTGTTATTTATATTGGCTTCTTTTGTTTCTAGAAGTATGCAGAAAGTATTGAATTTTAGGTTGTTTCCATTTTCTAACCCTTTACTAAAGTCATTCAGTTCACTTCTGTGTCAGAGCTCAAGTAGCCATGTATATTTTAGTGATGTTCATATTGTCTTGAAGTAAGTATATTGTGTGAACAGCTCTAGTCACCTAACATTTTGAAATACCTTTTTTATACCCATATGCATGTTTCTGTGCTCCCTTATATGTCCTAAAATACATATATTATAGTTTAGGGATTTCTTGGGCTAAAATAGATACTGAAAAACACTCCCCTAGAGATTCAGACATATACCACATATTTCAAATAATAATGGGCTACTGAATTTACTTAGAGGAGAGTAGGGTTCTTTTGTAGTTCTTTGTTGGGTATTTTAGAAACAATATATCTTCTACCAACTGGGTTCTTTTACTAGCAATAGATCTTAGAAGTTTGGGCCTGCATAGGGAAAACACAGTGATAATGCAAGGGTTGAAGGGTTTTGTGGGTACCAGTTAAATAACCATAGAATCCAGTGTAAATTCTGGTTCATGAAATAGGAAAAATGAAAATCAGTTATCGAGAGCTTAGTTATTATGATGTAGGTGTTCAGATTCATTAGTGATTCTATGAAGGGATCAGCCATTCATTGCTTAATAGAATCATAGAATCATATAGGGTTGGAAGGGACCTCTAGAGATCATCTAGTCCAACCCGCCCGCCAGAGCGGGTCTACCTAGAGCAGGTTGCACAGGAACTTGTCCAGGCAGGTTTTGAATGTTTCCAAAGGAGGAGACTCCACCACCTCTCTGGACAGCTTGTTCCAGTGCTTTACCACTCTCACAGTAAAGAAGTTCCTTCTCACATTTAGGTGGAACTTCTTATACTCAAGTTTGTGCCCATTTCCTCTTGTCCTGTCACTGGGAACCACTGAAAAAAGACCAGCCCAGTCCTCCTGACACCCTCCCTTTAAGTATTTGTAAGCATTGATTAGATCCCTCCTACGTCTTCTCTTCTCAAGACCAAAAAGACCCAAGCCCAGCTATTGTATTTCACATCTTTTCATTGCTTTCCTCTCTGGGGGAAAAAAAAAGGAAAATTAAGTATGATACAAATGGCCAAAAAAAAGAAACTATCTAGTGCCAGAAAAAAAACTTAGTTTTGGAACTGGTTTTGAGGAAAACTTATCTTAGGTCAGATTTGACAATAAGAGTAAGCAGCAACAGGAAGGCGCTGCACTGCTGCACTTCAGGGTTACTCCGACTTTCCCAGCTCTGTTGTTTGTTTGGTGAAATTACAACCCTGTCAAAACCCACACACACTCATGTCGATGCCTCCATCTGTACCTCTTCAAAGCATTTTTTTTTTCCTTCTCGCTTTCCTTCCACCTTTCATGGCCTCAAGCTCCAAGCAACATGTTGTTTATTCTGCCTTTCCCTCACCCGCTTTCCTTTTTATTTTTTTTTTTCCCCTTAAAAGAACGCACGCAGGCTGAGAAACAGACTTTCTCGGATGAGTTCAGCCTCTCTGCCAAGGGCTGGCTGCTGCCAGCTCAAGAGGAATTTTCTCCTACTCATTTTCCCATCAGCTGGTCTGCGAGTAACTCAATGACCGAGACACCCACTGCCAGAGGAATTACAGGGAGAACCCCTATTTTATCATCTCGCTCGTTACAACAAACAAACAAACAAGCACACACACGGGTGAGCTGTAATGTTAAAACTGGTCGGACCCAGTTTGCTTCCCCTGTGAGACGGATGCTGTAGCAGTCATAGGGTTGCCGCACCGTCCTCTGCGCACGTACAGTATGCCTGCCTGCTCTGCCTGCCCACAATCACATCACACCTCCTCCCCCGGCGTGGAGGCTCTCACGTTGCCCATACGAGTAACGAATTAAGGAAACCCCAAGTTTCCCTTGCAGCACATGTTGCTGCCTGCTAAGGAGTGGGTTTTCAGTAGCGCCTGCCACATCACAAGGATCAGATAAACTTACACACGCACACACACTGCCCCGCTTCTAAATTCACGTGTCATGCCAGAGGTTCCTGGGGGTCTCTGAGCATCTTGCAATTTAAGTAATAAAAACTGACAACCAGGTGACCACAACAAGAAAAGACGAGGGGAAAAGGGCAAAGGGATGACAAGTTTCTCTTAGGTAAATGTCCCCTTAAGGAAACACTTCTCTGCTAAGCTAAAGATGCTCTGATCTATAAAGCTCACATGAGCATCCAAATATTTGCTTATTCCCCCAACACAGATACTGAGCGCAGGCTGGCAGCTCTGGAGTTCACTGCTCCTTCTGTTCTCACAAAGACCCCTTACAGCAGACCTAAGGGGCAGGGAAGGGAGGTTTTTCTTATGTCAAAACACAACAGATTGTTTGCTTGTTTGTTTGTTTTATTTATTACCTTAGCGTGAATTTAGTTGTATCACATGCTTTGTGGCAAGAACAGGCTTCTTGGAAAAGGGGTGAACTGAGTAGGTGAACACTCATGGGTGACCATCATGTACTCTTGCAGTGAATGTAAAGCAAGCACCCATTTTTCAGCAGTTAACACAGAAACACATCCAGTAGAATAAACAGTTCATTTCACTGTAAATAAAAAGCACACTATACATTAACATATACTTACGTTTTGAGGCCCCAGATGAGCAGGCACAGCTGAACTTGCCTGATGAAGTGGAGGCTGAAAAGCACCCCTTTGGACATATGCAAAGTCTGGTGGATCTCATCCCATCTCCTGTGAGAGATTTTGGAAGAACTGGTGAATGGTAAGCTCTTCCCTACTTCTGGATGTATCCCCCAAGCTAACAAAATTGTCAGCATCATCAGTCCCAAGTCTACAAATCACTTAATTGCTGTAGTAGTATTAACACCTGCAGTTGATTATGGTCCACCAATTGGCGATAACTTCACACTACAGCCTCTTACAGGCTTCAAACATATCAACTATGAATGCTCCTCGCAAAAAACATACAGCCTCCTTCTGAACAAAACTGCAGACATGAAGAACTCCTGTAATTTGGTTCAAGTCTTTAAAAAAGCCATTGTACACACTGAAGTAAAAAAATGGCAACAACATTTAGGAGCCAGGGTTTTTATTCTATTGCAACCATAACTGTAGGGAAATTTCCTATCATAGGTCCTGCAGTTGCTAATAAACTAGTTTCTGATGAGGAGAAAGCATAGATGAAGTAAAAACCAAACAACAGCAGAAACCCAAAACAGATAGACTCTGTAAAAGTTTTATACATGGAGGAGAGCAAGGGTCTGGCAAGAGCTACCCTTGTTGGAAGTGAGGAACCAGATGCATAAGGAAAGGGAATGGTGCTTATTTCCTAAGGGATGCTCAGTCCAAGACGGCTAGACATGGTCCCTCCCACTGCCCCAAGCTATGATCAGTTTTACCCAAATAATTTGACAGATGCTGGTCCAACCTATTCTTAAAAACCTCAGCAGTGGAGACACCACACCCTTAGACCCATGCTTTGCTTTCATCAGAGAAATGCAGTGGTGTTTCCTACTGGAAATTAAACCCTCAACTTCTTGCTCTATTGCCTGCGGCCAGGAAGAAACAGCTCATTCCCTTAATCCCTGCAAGAGACTTTTTCAGACTAGAGGACATCCTTCTTTCCTCCAGACTCCACAAACCTGTCCTCCATAAAACACAACTTAAAACTAAGTCTACAGAACAAAGTCCATAAAACATAGCTTAGAAAAGCACAACTATAGTTACAGGATTCAGGATCCTCCATAACTGTTGAAAAAATTCTTGGTTCAAAAAACTTTAAAAGCAAGGTGTAAATTAATCCACTTTTCCATTTTTCTTTGGTGATCAAAGTTCTCCAGACGTTGCTCATTCTTACCAACATCCTCTCCACTTTAACTGAACCAGACCTTCTTAGAATCACTCAGCCAAAACATCCAGAGCACCCCAAACACAAAGGCCCCTATCCACCAGCCAACACCTAATGCAGCACCAGGAGTCAGCCAAGAAGCCACTTTGGGACACAACTCAGGAAATCAGCCAGCAGTGCCAGGAAAGGGGTCCGACAATAGCACCAGGGCAAAGGACATGCCCCTCCACAACAGGACTTCATAATCCTTTTGTCTTCTCCAACCCTTACCCCTAGAAACACAGGAATTTTCAGATCTCAACTAATTGGCACACCTAGGATCATACTCAAACCAACCCTGAAGCTCCAGGGCTGAGCTTAAATGGAGCCCTGGGTCCACAGGCAGGGGTGCGAGAGGCCCCAGCTGAGGCGACCCAGCACCTCAACACACGCTACATGTGAACATATTTGTTAGCTGTTAAATTCAGATTTTACAGGTATTTCCACTCTTCTCAGTATCTGGGTTATATTAACTTAAATATCCCATCTGTGTTACTGATTATAGCACCCTATAAAATCTTTTTCTGAAAGCATTTTCTGCACCCACAAACATACTTTTATTTGGCTTGTCTGTTAAAATTCATCTATGTTAACACTTAAATCATAAAATAAGAGCTGCACTTAAGGTAAAACAAAGCTTTCAGGAAACAAAATGCTTCCATTTAGGAAATTTTTTAAAAAAGATCACGTGGAACAGCAAACTTAATAATATGCTTTGCTGCAGTATTATTTACTGTGCTTTAGTCTCACAAGCAGTTTTACTGGCTGACTTGTCTTCAAACTCTGAGCTGGTCTGAAATCACCCCACGCTTCTAGAGGGCTCATAAAACTTCAAGCCAGCAGGTTCATATTCCATAAAAATCAAAACTGCCTTTGAAGCACTGTGGGAGCATGTCTTCTTTATCCTTTATTCTTTATCCTTCACCTGCTTGTGTCCCAGGCTGGCAGCATCCATCCTGATCATCCTGTTTCAACGGGTACTTAAAAAAGGGGGGCAAGCTGGAATATCAAATGATTCTTAGCAATTTACTAAGTATGTTGCTTTTCTTTATTTTAGTGTTAGATTCATCTAAGTTCAAGACAAACGTCATGATGACCCTGGAAATCAGTCAGGAAAATAAATAAGATGCTAACAAAATACAGGTTGTAGAGAGGGCCTGGGGGCCAAGATACTGGAAAAAAACCCCAAAAAAGAAACAGTCTTGTGAAGACAGCATGATTCAACATTTGGACTAGGTAGGCTTCAGAAAGGAAAGGGAAAATATTACCTACAATGAAATCTACATGAAAATTAGTTGATGTCACTCATAAACCTAAAACCTGTGTGCTGAAAGGCATACAAAAAAGAGCAAGGTCAGAGAACCGGCACAGAGTCTGGATTGCCCCCAGTGAAATAGCTGCTAGATTAGAAGCAAAGCTAGCCAAAAAATGGGGATTTTGTCTTGTGAAAATAACACAAGGTTTTGACATTCTTCCCGAATGTGCCTGCACGTGTACATGTGCGTGTCCAGCTCTGTTTGCATGAGTGCCAGTGTAGCTGCCCCCTGAAAAGGCAACGCACCCACAACTGTGGGCACCTCCCAGTTGAGATGGTCAACTGGGTTGTTGGGAGGTCACTCTTCCTTTCAATTGGGAGTGGGGATAGGAACCTTCTTCTCTTCTTTTTTATGTGCCAAGGGAATGAAATACACCTTCTAGTTGCCATCAATTGCATGTTATTGAAAAAGAATATATTTTTTTTATATTCCTACATAAACTTACCACATCGCCCAGGCCAGACGGTCTGTCAGGAGCCACGTGGATTTTGCCTGTCCATTCACATGTTTCATCTTGGTGGAAGGCTTTTTTTCCTTCCCCCGCAGCTGCTCATGGAGAAAGATGGTACATGCTCCCAAAATCCCCATCCAGCCCCCGTGCACATCTGGGGAGCAGGGCTGGATCTCACCTGACCCACAGGGAGCATGTATAGTCATGGTGCTCCCACAGCGTGATTACAGGGTTCAGTTCACTTTTGAGGCACTTCCTGAGGAAGCTGCAAAGGACACATTTATGAGAACTAAGCATCATTGAAAAAAATCTTCCCCTTTTTTTCCCCCCAGAAGCCATGTGCTGCCTGCTCAGCTGTGCTCCACAAACAGTTGCTCACCAACATGTGGACAAATATTCAAACGAAAGCGAAACCAACTTGTTTGAGTTGAGCACAGTAATTATTGTGAAAAAGGTGAATTTCTTATACAATGAGAAAGCTTTCCATGCCTAAGTTCTGAGAAGTGGTTATGAAGAAAATCTTTCTCAGAAAGATTTCCTGAGCAGTACTGCATTCTGGAGAAGCCAGGGTGGAGGTCAGGGTTGTGTAAAGGTTTTGTGCCACAAAACCTCCCTAATACCCTAAAAGCCAGGATTGCTTTCCCGGCCCTAGCGCTGCTCTGCACTGTAAATCCCCCAAAATCACTTCCTCCTCATTCCTCAGCTTCCAAGTTGTAACACGGAGAGACACTGGACTTCCTTGCGAACCTATGGGGACCTACACACTGGTGGTACCCAAGTGCCACCACACAAAGATGGATGGATGGATGGATGGATGGATCCCTCATCCTTAGCAGAACACGAGGAGGAACTTCTTCACTTTGAGGGTGGCAGAGCACTGGAACAGGCTGCCCAGGGAGGTGGTGGAGTCCCCATCTCTGGAGATGTTCAAAACCCACCTGGACAAGTTCCTGTGCAACCTGCTCTAGGTGGACCTGCTTTGGCAGGGGGGTTGGACCAGATGATCTCCAGTGGTCCCTTCCAACCCCCTATCACTCTGTGATTCTGTGACCAGCACTGGGGCGAGGTAAATTTTTCATGTTCCCAGTCATCGCTTCGGAGTTACAACATTGCCCAAACTCTCCACCACTCTGCAGCACTACAACTTGCGCCACTCATGTTGCTCAGAGGAACACACCTTATATACAAGGGATTTTGCATTAGCCTAATTAAAACTCTGAAAGTCAAATCACAGAGTTACTGTTCGTCCTGTTACAACTACGCCAACAATTATGGCATCTCTTGTCCCGCACTGGCTCTCCTCTGCTGGGGGTCCCTGAATAACCCCTTGCTGTTACTAGTTGTCAGCTAAGAAATACGGCCGTGTGACACCACGCTGCATTGTGAAGCTGAGCAAATGCTACGACAAACCAAAGAGTAGTCATCTGGTCTGTGGAAAATTGCTTTTGTAACAGGACAAGCTGAAAACAAGGTCTGGGCGGGCCGTGTCAGACTCAGATGAGGCTGAGAGGTCAGTCGGCACTTAGCACAAGGCCTGTTACGAGCATTGGTGACCACAGGTTTAACTGGGCTACGAGAGCTCGCAGGAGCAGAAGGCCCTTGCAGGAAATTCCCAATTAAAAATTCTCTCACTGACTCATTACCCAATGCTGTATTTGAAGGCCAGAGGGGAAAGGTGCTGGGGCCGTTCCCATCAGGCTTCATCTGCAATCAACAGAGGTCTTAAGAATTTCTGTTTCAGAGAAAACACGTTGTTTTGCCCTTTCCAAATCAGAATAACAGAGACCCATTAAATACAGGTATTATGTGTTTTTTTCTGTTTTGTGTTTTAATATTCTACTACTTTAATCCTAATGATGCACGTTGAGTAGTATGTGCCGTAACAAATCAGACAAAGGCACAAAGAGAAACTCTTCAGATAGTAAAGATGCTCCAGTCTATACTATTGGCTGCATTACTGTGTAAAACCTAACTAGATCAAAAAGGAGGGTATTAAAGCACATGATCATAATAATGAGAGAAATAAAATTTCATTGCTGCTACTGACACATCATACAGAAAATAAAAAATATGAACGTGAAGAATGGTAAATTGAACTCCATCTTTTCAGTCACACATGAGAGTTATCTACAACTTTTTTTTTCTTCTGCAAATACTCTCCCTAGAGGAAAAATGCAAAAAATATGCAGAAAAACGAAAAAAAAAAAAACAAAGGAAAAATTAATCAAGACAGCTTTCAACAAACCAATTATTTCAGTACTAACTTCTTGGCTGGGTTTTGAGGTGGGATTGTCAGCAGCCCTAGTGTTGCCTTGCTGGCACACACACCCCGACGCTTTGCCGTGGCTGCCCTGTGCCCTTCCCCATAAGGCTCCACGCCATGGCCAACACAGGCCAGCCCTGGCTCATCAGCCTCCCTAGCAGCAAGCATCGTTGGTGGGACCCGGCTGGTGGGGCACAGGGAAGAGGCAAGCTCCAGACCACCCCCATCCCAGTTGTCTTCTTCCCTGTGCGTTCACCACCCTCCATAGCCTCTCTCCCTCCACTGACAACATCCCTGCCTGGGACGCAAGCCCTGCCAGAAAGCTGCGGGAGGGCAGGGTTAGCATCAGAAGCTATAATTAAACTTCAGAGCTCTGTGACACCACTCTCTAAGCACGTCTGACAAGAATGCCACTGCGGGTCCTCCAGTGTGGAGTGTCTGTAGACGGATATTTCCGATGGTGCCTCGGAGTACGACGAGGCTGCGTGGTGGAGAGCCCTGCTGACATACACGGCCCTTCAGCAAACCCCTGTCATTATGGGCTGCCGAGACTGTGAAGTCAGTGCAATGCCGCAGGGGGGTTATTTTATTTATTTATCCTACTATTATTATTTTTTTTTTCTTTGCAAAGGGAGAGTGTGAGTCTGTCAGGGAACAAGAGGTATGGTTTATAAGCATGGAGCAAGGGAGGACAGGCAACCCAAGTTAGTCCAGGACATGCCTCAAAACGTTTTGTAGAGATGTGTGAGGCCATTCATACTTGTAATTATGGTGTTTTTTGCATTTATGTTTCGATTCCTTGTCGCTCTCCATTTTTTTTTACATGTCTTGGACCAGCTGGGCAGGTGGATGCAGCTCTTTGTATGCACAGTGCAAGGAAAACGCCAGACTTCGAGGCATATAAATAGACCTCGGTGCTGGTTTTTGGTGTTTCTAATGCTCGCCTGAAACACTTGGAGGGGTAAAAAGACATCTGTCATCATGTTTCATTCATAAATGGCTCTTTTCTGGAGAGGGATGGCAGAGGAGTGAAACGGGTTCATGAAACACACGTATCAGTTTCTTTACTTTCTTCCACATAGCAAAGACATTTTATGCATTGCCCTATTTTCACTCATTTTCAGTGCTTCTCTGAGCCTACGCAGCTCTTCTTAGTCAACCTGAATCAACCAGGAAATTTTGCTGAAAAATACCCATCCCCCGGAAGGTCTCAGCATTTCCCACATTACACTGGGCAAACATCATCCCACCCCGGCACTTCTCTCTCCATCCCCCTTCACAGCCCCACCAACAAGGAGAAGACTTGTGAAAATGCAAATAAGGCCATCAGGAAAGACAGACTGTTTTCAGATCATATTTTGCGTGAAGTTTGCAGTTTAAATTTATCCAATTTCTCCCTCTTGTACATGCTACCCTGCTAAAATCTGGAAATTATAATGCGCAATCATTTGTAAGGGAGACAAAAATCACATGTAAAGGAGGTATTTTTTAGTAATCTAAGTGAAACAGAGGCAGGGAAGTGAGAGAATATAAAAGATATTAAAAAAAAAAAATAAAATCAATCTCAGTACCTATTTTCTAGATTGAGATGGTCTAAAAACTGGCCTACGTACCTCGTGGCCTCAGAGGGTAGAGGTAACCGGGCAATTCAACACAAGAAATAAGTCTCCACTGCAAATGCTGTGCGTCTCTGCACTATGCAGTCTGCAATCACTTGTACACACACCGTTTAGTCAGCACATCATCATCCCACCATGAAAGTACTTTTCCCTGTGTCCCTGTGGCCACACCACACTATTTGGAAAGGCAGGCATCGGCGTAACAGCCAGGCATGTCATGGTGGCTCTGGGCTGGAGGCACATGGGCTTCTCTGCAAGGGGCAACGGCACTTCCCTCAAACCACAGGCTGGAGTCCGAGGGGACAATTATAAAAATGTTTTGTCATCTTCAGTTCTGCCCTAGTCTGGGAACAGCCCACATTACAGAACTGACAGTGGGTGATGAACAAAAATAATCAAAATCATCAATAACATTTAATCATTCTTAGCAGAGGGAGTGTATGTTTCAAAACAGCCTACTGCCTCTGGCAATTGAGGCTCAGACTGAATAACTCCCGTGACAGTTTATCTCTTCCCACCCACCTTCTTTTTGCTGGTCAGGTTGCCTGCAGGACACAGGCATCCTGGAGGACCAAGGCAAGTACTCAGACTAGCAGCTGCCATGCATTAAACTGTCTAGAGACTGTCTGATAGAGGCTGATAATGAGATGAGAAGTTTTCTACTTTATTTTCTTTGTTGGAAGGACCGTTCACACACTACCAAGTACCAAAAACAGATCAGAGAAGAGAGAAACCTCAGGATGCCAAAAAGCCAGCTTCCTAGAAGTCAGGAGAACAAGTATTTCCCTTTCTATAACGTGGCCACAGAAGAGAAGTTGTCTGGACAACGTTTTGGGGAAAGAAATGCCTGAGACTATGTAAGTCTCACAAGGTTTTGGATAGAGACTGTGCTACAGAGGTGGCACCAGAGTCCTTACGAAGATGTATTTTTCTGCAGACAACAGCAATTCTGGCTGTGATGTTCCACCTGACTCCTTTTCTCCTTTTCATACTTCAGCAACCATCGCATTCTCTGACTTTCTCTCACTTGGGATAAACCAGCTCTTGAACCGTCTCATCTCCTGGTATCTTTCCCCAGTGTAACCTGCAATAAGCATCCATTAAATCAAGAAAACTATCCCTGGAGCAGACTAGGAAGTTTCAGAAATCCCTGCTTCTAGATGATTAGTCAAGAATCAGTAGCAAAAGAGTGAACTTGTTGCTGTCATGACCAAATTCTGCATTTGCTCCTCCTGTGCTTGTGGAACGTGGTACAAACAGATTTCCAGGACCAGCTCCAGGTAGATGCCAGAGGGCCACCTGGGTGAGGAACAAGGATTAAAGAAGACCCATGTGTCTTATAGGCATATGAAAAAGGTATACATGTCTCAGACTCCAGCTTGCTCCTCCCTACACCACTGTTCATGTTCCCAAATAGACAGGAAAGCATATATAAACGCTGCCTATGTGGAGACACAGTAAGTTAGGAGAGTTGTTTCTCTGCTTTCCCTCCTTGCTTAAAAAAGGCTCTTTGCTTCTTGCCCACCTTTCTTCCCTATTTCTTTACACTTTATGTTGCTCTGTGTAATGGGGCAGGGAGGCAGGTTGTGAGAGGTCTTTGGTTTCACTATTCCTGAAAAACTAAGAATAGAGTATTCCTGCCCCTGATATGAGCAAGAACCTGTTAAATCACATAGATTTGAGTAATACAGTTGCAGGATCTGGTATCCATTTCCTAAGAACGCAGGAAGCCTCTTTCTTAAAGCCTTCCAACATTTTATCTGTTAAACACGAGAATGCCACTCTTGAATCACGCTAGCATTGAGGCAAAATAAACAATCTCTTACATAAAGTAAGAAAGTCCAGAGGGAAAGCTAGCGTGAGTAGAAAGTAAACTTCCTTGTTATGCAACTCATCTTGCCTAACTTTTTAAAGAAAACCTTAAGAACCGAAGTTAAAATGCAAGATGCAGAATGATCTTATTTCCTGTTGAACATTTACTCTCTCCAGCCACACAAGAGCTGTGTGTGGCTGATCACCAATGCAGACCGGTACTTCATGCACGCACAGCACTCAATAGCATACAGCCCTGTCAACACTGATTTAACGGTGTCACCATTTTAACACCTTTTCCTTCTCTCCTCCCAGAAAGTAGAACAACTTCACTGTTCGTTTTTTTTTTTTTTTTTTTTTCCCCTACGTGAGGTACATTACTTGCACACACCTCAGTAAGCCATTTGAGCAAATCCACTTACAAAGATAGCATTACTGCATCACGTGTGAGAAGTGACAGTCTCTTTTCAAAGCTGTCCCGTACGTGTCTGCACACCGAGTTTCTCGCAGGCAGACACATACTTTCAAGCACCACTCACCTACTGCCAAAAATACACTGCAAGCACATTTTGAGTACCTCATGGCAGAGCTGGGTTAAAGTCAGGAGCAGCGTGGTATTCGTCTCGGTACAGGGGGATCTGTGAGAAGCAGGGCTGAGGCAATGCTGTCCCCGTCCAAAGCAAGGTGGTGCCCATGCCTGGAAGCATCTTACCTGTTAGGATAGAGCATCTCCCTGGCTCTGCTGAGTTTTCAGCAGCATGTTCCAGCAGCAGCATTCCAGCCTCTAATTTGAGAAAGTAAAAATACAGTCTGGCACGCCACCCTTGAAATACAGCCCACCCATCTATTATGCCAAAGATAGTTAGTACTTATACTTTCCCTCAAAAAAGGTCACTGAGTACTCCGCAGCATTACACAGTGTGGGACTGTGTATCCACACAGGATGTCAGAAAACTCACTAAAATGACAACTTAGTTCTATGCAGAAGAACTGTATTTCTGTAATTCACAAACCGTTCCTTAAAGCTATTGATTTCCTTCTTCATGCATTAAGCAATGATATGAGAAGTCCTCTACATCTCCTGTCATGTCCTCTACAAGCCAACCACCCTACTGAAGCCTGCAACTCGTAACAAAGTTAAATGAAGCCCTTGTGACGGAATGACTTTAAAAAGCGACGTGAAGAGCAAATCTTCTAACACCAGGTGAAGAGGAAAACAGCTTTCCCTGGTATTTTAATATCTATATAACCACAGCTAGAAACACGCGGACTGTAGGTTATGTGCATGGCCTCACAAGCCAGCTGAAAAAAATGTATGTTTAATAATAAAAAAATTTAAACTTTAAATTCAAAGGGGGGGAAATGGCACCAGTAATTTGCTAGAACTGTTCCAAGCTCCAATTTGGAAAATGCAATTTGCCTTTCACTGTGACTAAAAAAAAAAATAGTTGGATATATTTCTCCACAAGACTTTAATCGCTGGGCAAAGTGTTCATCATAATCTTCTTCACTTTTCTCCTGTAACAAGTTGACATGATGTCCCCCTGGTTGGTTAGCCCAGAAAGCACTTTCCCATTAAAAGCTTTGGTCCAAGCCATTGAAGCGCATGAAAGTGAAGATCTACCTCAGACCATGTTTTACTGTCCAGAAAACTGGCCTTGGACTAGATAACAGAAATGGTGATAAGACTACAATTCCTGTAACACCTGTGTCTTCTTGGGATCATAATGGAGTTCATCCTCCTGTTCCCAAGCTCCTCGAGGGACAGAAATGGCATGGTCTGTCTGCGCTAAAGTTTCCTAAATATTTCCCAACTCCTGCAGACCTTTGCCCACCTATACACCTCATGCTGGGGTTCCCCCTTGTCGCCAGCCCCCAGGAAGAATTGTCATTTCCCATTTCATCTTGCTTAGAGAGTCCCTTTTCAACTAAATGTCAGATTTTTTTTCAGTCCCCGACATCAATCAGCCCTTTTATTTGAGAAACGAGGTCAGGAGAATAGAAAGGCTCCCAGCCACAACTCACCATTTCAGACCATAGTTGACTGCTTTGTGGGTTCTTCAGTTCCTCTGGCAGAAAACCACTCTAATTAAGCGTTAGGAGTCTGATGAAGAAACCTTTCCCCACACCAGATGAAGGAGTCTTCACTGGCCTCTTTCTCTCACTGTTTGACAATGCACCAAAGTCACAACATAAAAAGCCTTGGAATTTTCCAACATTTCTGTATCCTTTAAAGGCAAGAAAAGAGCTTTTTAGGAAAAAAAAATACTTTAATCCCCCGTCATTCAAAACGCAGCTGGAGGAATAAATTTTACCAGTTTCCTTCCAGCAAGCATCTTGTGCCAATGGCGTTTTTGGAGGAAAAAAGGAGCACAGAAGATTAAATAGATATTAATTGAGATTAAATATATATTAGCTGTTGTAACACTGGAAACCCAACCTTAACTTGCTGCCTCTTGTCTGGCTGACTTATCAGAATTATTTAGGCAATAATGTTATAAAAAGTGACTGAGGGAGGGGGCTTACTTTCTGCTTTTTTTGGTGGGTTGTGTTTTTTTGTTTGTTTGTTTGTTTTTTAATGTTCTCACTTTGGATGCATTTCCAGAACTTTTTCTCAGCAACTGGGAACGCATTCCTAAACTCTTGGAAGAGAAAAGGTGGATGAGGGTCTGCCTAATTCAGGGATGTCAGGCGTAACAGTTCTTCACACACGATGGCTTTTGTAGACAATTGTCAACCTGAAGAAACCCATGACCTTGCACTCCAACTTGTCACAATTCCCTTTTCATTTCATTGCACCCACGACAGAACAGCTTGACAAGTCGGGCTGTCACCAGCTCCTCAGCAACAATGAGAAGACTTCTTGTGAAATTTTTTAACCGATCTAGAAATACATCCCCTCTTTGGTTTCTCTTCTGCCTTTTCAAGTTCCTTTTTTCCTCAGCCTGAAAATTCAAGTTCATGTCAAGTTCAGGTTTTATGCCAATATATTGACCTCAAGCCAGGAAGCGTGGCAGGGAGGATGGACAGAGTTACAGCACCGTGACACTTTTAAATTTTCCAGATTTGGTTCAAAAGTGTAAAGAAGAGAAGCCTGCTTACAGTCTCTGACACCCTTGCTATCATACACACCTTAATCTTCAACAATAGTCTTCATATGAATTTGACAAAAGGTCCAACAAAAATCCATAAATATGAACATAAAAATAACTGGAACATATTTAAAATTTCCCAGCAGTTCCAACAGAAAAGCAACTTATCAAAGCAGTCTTTTAACCAAAATTTGTGAATCTTGGGGAGGGGGGGAGAAGGGGGAATCAGTTCTAAGTTAGCCTTAATGGTCAAAATAGCTTCCCCACCAGGGTTATTGCTCCAGCAACAGCCAGCTTTTAGGTATTTGCCTGTCAGTCTATCCCAAGCTTTCTGTAGGAGCTGTTCCAAAATGTTTCACTGCTTAAGCATCCCGTGAAGTAAGAATTATTCCTTTTATACTGTGAATTTATACTTTCCATGTTCCATGTAAGGACTGTAACTAATGGACTGTGTACTCATTCAGTTTTTCTTTAATCCACCCACTTTACCACAGACAGAGCCACATTAGAAGTAGAAATAACCCAAAAGATAGAGCACGTGTTTAGGATACAGAGATTTGACATTCAAGTCCACGCCTACGTAACACCGGAAAATTCCAAACCTGTTTGTTGCATCCCTAGATGGAGGATGAAATTTTTCAAATGCAAAAATTTTCAAGAGATGGGAAAATGGACACCTCTCTGCTGAATCTTCATGACCAGATGCAGACAACTATAAAGATCCAGTCATATCCTCCAACTGAAATACAATGTACACAAATGACAAGCCTAAGAGAACAAAAACTTAGTGTTTCCACCATGAGGTCATAGCTCAATTTGATAATTAACACTGTGTTTGCATCCAGGGACTCTCCCACACTGCAGCCTTTCCTGTCTGATTCGTTATCCCATTGATTGCCAGTTCCTTTATGGTCCTTATTTTACCATGAAATACCTTTTACTGTTAATCATGTATTGGCATGAAGCATATGCTACAGATTATAAATTGGGCTGTATTTAATAGAAGTGGTAATATTTGGTTTTGGTGAAATGCAATGAGCTTCCAGCCCCATCTATTGGTGTAAAAGATGTTATTTAAGTGAAATTTGAGAGTTGACGTAAATACCAAGAGTGGAAGAACTCATAGTGAAGGAATACAAGATGACCTTTAAGGTAGGTCCCTTCCAATACAAACCATTCTACCATTCTATGATTTGAGGTATTTATAAGTGAGTTAGCTTCAAGTGTTGCTTGTTCACTTGGATTTAATTTTTTTTCCACAAACTTTTGTGACTCTATGAAAAAGAAACTTTTGGGAAAAGTGTGCCCCAACACCTTTCACAATTGAAAATCCCAAGTTTCTCATTAGCCAATATTTTACCCCTATTTTATAAAGGTGGAAAGCAGGAAACAGAAGCATAAGAGGTATTTTAAGATTTTCCAAAAGTGACAAAACAAAAGAGTTAAGACAACTACATAGAAACTGTAAAAGTCCAGTGTTCCCAAACTGATGGCACATTCAATGATCTGAGCACTTCAGCAGTCCATTCTGTACAGTGAACACAACGTACTTGAATTAAGCTTTGGAAAACTTTTGAGAAATAAGTATCTTTAACCCTAAGACATTTTTCAAAGATGTCAAGTGGTTCACCAAAGGATGGAGCAGCAGATGTGAACAAAACCAAGCTCCACACAAAAACAGCAGACCATTTCCCTGGACTTTCCTAGGAAAACAGCAGGATGATTGGTCTCAGGGTAGCAAGAGAGACATTCAGACTGACACAGTCACAGATTAGTTACGACAGGCTGTTTTGAAATAACTATTCCACTAAGATTCCACTGCTATTGGAGAAGAGAAGGCTCCGGGAAGACCTTACAGCAGCCTTCCAATACCCGAAGGGGGCCTACAGGAAAGATGGGGAGGGACTCTTTATCAGGGAGTGTAGGACAAAGGGGCAAAAGGTTTAAACTGAAAGAGGGGAAATTTAAATTAGATATTAGGAAGAAATTCTTTCCTGTGAGGGTGGTGAGACACCGGCCCAGGTTGCCCAGACAAGTTGTGGATGCTCCATCCCTGGAGGTGTTCAAGACCAGGTTGGATGGGGCTTTGAGTAATCTGGTCCAGTGGGAGGTGTCCCTGCCCATGACAGAGGGGTTGGAACTTGATGATATTTAAGGTCCCTTCCAACTCCAACCTCTCTATCATTCTATGATTCCATAAGATTATATTTTATGGATTAAAGCATTTATTATTTATTAGTACAGAAAAAAGATAAGACAAAGTCAGGCTGCATACCAATTGCCCCTCAGTTGTGATGTCCAGTACCCAGTGATGATGTTGGCCACATTAATTTTCAGTATGATTTGGAGTTCTAATAATAAAATCAGCTACCTTATAAACTGATAGTCTAGAGATTGCCTAGCTCTTATACCAGAAAAACTAAGCTACTTGAAGAAAAAAGGAAGCCCTGTCTGCAATTGGTTAGGAATGCTTGGTAAAGCAAATTAGATCCAGGCTTCATATAGAGGTTGTAGATGCCCCATCCCTGGAAACTTTCAAGGCCAGGTTGGATGGGACTCTGAGTAATCTGATCTAGTTGAAGATGGCCCTGCTCATTGCAGGGAAGTTGGACTAGACAACCTTTAAAGGCCCCTTCCAAACCAACCCATTCTATGATTCTACGGATTTTTAAAATCTTTTTTAAAATCTTTTTTAAAATACACATTTCCACACACGACACTTGTATCTTGCTTCAGAGCTGTACAAAAGAGCACCAGACTTTTTGCTGCTCTGTGGTCACAGTCATCCGTTATCCTGGAGAACAGCAGACGCTGCACCATGGAGAGAATATCAAAGCTGACATACACACATGTCCTGATAAAATTAACTGGTTCTACCTCCCTGCAGAGACCTCAAGAGTACCAGTTCCTATTGCCATTCAAATAAATTTGTCCTCTGAAAGGTCTTACATTGCATTTATCCTCCAAATATCCATGTGGAAACAGTGTTCTGCCCTTGACTTAGTGACTTAATTTCATCACTATTAAACAACTTCTGGTTTGCATTTTCAAAGCAGAAGTTCATTCCAATGGAACTTAGAAGTTCTTCAGGGGAAACTACTGAAAGTAACCTCTTTGCAAAACGACCTGCCCAAGATTTAATCTTCCTCTATTACAACTACTTCTGTTTCATGAGAAAAACCTCATAAAATTGTTACAATTGATGCTAGTTCAAACCACACGTTAATTAAAAAATGAAGGAATATTTCTATTAGTAATGCTTTTGTAATGCAAGGTCTATCACTTGAACTGCAAGCAACTAAAAATAGCAAAGCAAAAAACCTTTGGGGCAAGTATTACCTCTGAAGTATAAACATCTTCAGATTTTTATTCGACACTCAAAATTCCTCTGCTCTAACCCCCTTCTGTTTATAAGGCAAGGAGCCAATAGAAAATAGATTTGCAATTAAAATCCTTGGGATTCATGCAGTCGAGCTATTTATTAGTATCATCATTTTTAGACATTGAGTTAGCACAAGGATACCACTGTTCAAGCTTTATCACCATATCTTTTAAGTCTTCTGTTTGCATTTAACTCTTCCAACCATTTCAAAATTTATAAGCTAATGAGAATTGTTTTATTAGTGGAGAATTAAGGTGCCCACACAAATATTTTGTCTTAAAAGTCTAATTTTTTCATACTTCTGAAGAGCTTCTTTTTTTCTATTTCCTTTATGTGTGGGAATTCCATGATTGCTTATTCATTTTATTATTTTATTTTTCTTGGAATTCTTCTAAAAATTACAGGCTTTTCCAATAAAGACCTTATTTTTCTTTTCCTTTTTATTACAAGATTTCCAACCAATTTGGAATCAATGTACTGATATATTTTTAACAAAGCGGAATCTGTTTCCAGTTACAAATACTAGCTAGAAATGCATAACAGAAATGTAACTCTGCACAAATGAAAAGAGAAAGTCATAAACCATAAAATTTCTCAGATCAGATAAAAATTAAGTTGAAAGGGAGGTAGGGGTGATATTCCAAAGCCATAACTTTGTGTGAAAGTTGCTACCTCAAAAGTAAGCAAAATAAAATAAGGAGTTATAAATTAAATACTTAAAATAAATACATAAATGAAATAATTTTCTTTATTATAAAGAAATAGATTTAAAGTCCATTTTAACACAAAATTCACATATGGTAAAGTATATATAAAAAAAATCTATCTCCTGAGAAATTTTACTTAAGCCTGTGTTTGAGGCACAAAACCTCAGTCCCAAATCTCATAGACATATATGAAGTATTTTCCACATTTTTCCCTCTTACAGCTTTGGGTTGTTTTGGTGTACAGACTTCCAGCTTTGGTATACAGTAAGTATTTCCAACAAATTTCCATCAGTTTCAAAGAAAAGTGCTACCAAGGAAAGAAATGGGAAAATTTTACTTGCTGTATGCTCAAGACGTTATTGATACTCTATATAGACATAATATAGCAATAGCAGAAAAATAATGTAAAAAAAATAATAATCTACTGTTAAAAATGTTCTATAATTTCAGATAACCACAAATAGACTAGCAGTAGGTGAATCAAAATTTGATCCCAGTTCGCTATGCTTTACAAATGTGAATGACATTTGGATTGAAGAATTCACACTGAAACCAAAGGAGGAATAAAGGCAGATATAGTGAAACTTCTGCTCTGTGTGATGCCCAGGGAAAGCCCTGTGTGAGTTTTAAGAAGAAAATTATCTGCTCATTTCTCTCTAGACTTCCTTCAAAATCAACTTCTGCATGTCTGCAGGGAACACATTAATAATCTCCCTCTGAAATTTTATCAGGAAATTATCAAAACAAATATGAATACTTCTTAATGTTTTTTTCTCAGTGGTGTTTCTAGACAAAGTAAAGATACTCGAGCTAGCCTTAGTAGCTGTTACTACCAGGCTGTGAGATCTTTACTGTATATATACACGGGCCACAAGGAAGGAAGGGAGTCATGAGGCAATGCCTGATGAAATACAGTGCAGCAAGGTTTGTTTCAAGTTACATTCCCAGGAAACTGAGACAAGATTAAGTATATATGGGTTAAGGATATGGCAGATATATATCTTAAGGATATGTCAGATTTGCTGACTTGACACAGGGAACTCCCCAGGTAGGGGTGTCACAAATACCTACAAACAAAACACCCACCGCAGAGAGCAGCAGCCAGAGTAACATCAATTATGGGGAGTGGCTCTCTAACACTTGAAAAAGATTTGTGATTACAATGTTAAATATCTATAGTAAGACTGACATTAAAACAAATATTTGGGGAAACGGGTCTACAGTCAGAGTAGCATAAATGCACTTTGCAACCTTTCCTCACTGAAAAATATAATTAGAGTCATTTGGTCTCATACTAAAATGGGATTTGCTATACTTCAGGGAAGGGATTAGAGTATAAATTCTTCTAATTTACACAGGGAGATGAACATCACCGTGCTTTATTCATGTCTTCTCTCACATTCCCTTTCTTTCTAGTTCTTCTAATTTGAGTTTCAGATTCAAATAGCTGAGATTATAGAACAATTCATTCACAGGATGAGGAAAAGAAAAAAAAAACCACCATAGTGCGGTTTGGCAGGGCATGTTCTGTCTTTAAACAAGGATTAAAATGAGAAGGATTGTTCAAAATCAAATAAATTTATGCAAGCAATTAGTGCAAATTCCTATAATCTTAGATTATTTCTCTTTGTTACAGTTCAACTGCAACAGACGAGTCAGAACAGGAATTTTCCTTTTTATGGGTGTTGTTTAAGGCATCTCTACAGACACCTAGAAAACTCACTCAGAGTACCAAAGTTGCGTCAGGATTTTGAGAACAATAAAATGAAATTTATTAAACTGGCTGAAGTTTAGACTGAGAACCAATCTTAAAACCATCAAGAAGGCTATTTTATGAGTTCTCTTGTGCAAAGTCAAGTGGAGATTAAAAGAATTTCACAACATGAAATCTGATGTAGATGGAAATTCAGCACTATGGCTGAGATTTCAGAAAATTCAACCTGTTTCCAATTCCTTAGAATTTGAGACATACTTTGGGAAACAGAGAGTGATTAAATACAGGTTTCTCATGTGAGTCCTCAATCAAGACTGCAGTGTAGGGGTTTCCAGGCATGGGCCACTGAGTTCAGAAACACTGCCCATAGGCTTACCTTGGGTAAAGCATCCGGCAGCCAATATGATCCAGAAAGCTGATGCAGAGCTTTATACCTATAGAAGACCCCTGAAGATGCCACCATGTTATCAGTTTCCCTTGCCCTGCAGACAAGAAGAAGGAGCAGAACACCTACATGACATTCACCTATGTACCGATACCAAGGCAAATTGACAGTGTAATTTGGGGATCTTCCAGCCTCAGAACTGAAAGCTAGAAGTTAGAAGACAGTTACAGCTACACCTGTGTAATGTTTTCTAAATCAGGTACAGACATGCCAGCAGCAATGAAGAATCACAATTTTGTTTGGTTTCAGACATGTTACCGTAGCCTTTGATACAGAGTAATCAAAAGTTAGTCTTGGCAACTAATTAATTGCTTAGAAGTATTCTATTAAATTAGTGTGAAATCTTTCAAATAGGTTGCACTCATAATGCCTAAAATACATTAATACGGAATGGGTAGTAGGTAATAAAAAGGAACCTGGCACCTTTAGCTTAAGATTTTGTTTGCTGAAGGTGTTACTGTAAGCTGTGACTTGAGGTCAGGTTTCAGGTTAGGAACATGGGGTCAGAAAAAAAAACCACACCAAAAACTAGAAGCACCTGCATTATTTCTGTCATCTTCCTGACGATTATTGATGGACCTTGTTCAGCCTGCCTCGACTACAAACAAACACCCACCCCCCAAAACAAAAAAGAGGTCTGAAATCGAAAGGAATAACTAACTTAAACTTATTAAGATATAACTCACCCAGCTATGCTTAGAGCTAAGACAAAAGTTAGACCTGGAAGTCCTAAGGGACATCTATTAGCTATTAAGGCTTACATTGCAGAAGCCAGAAAGTGATTTGGCCACAGGAGGCACAACTAGGAAGCATCAGAGGTTGCCCAGTTACATCCCCATGGGACTAACGAGAGTAGGACTTGGAACTGTGAAGCATCTCTCCAGGCAGTCAGAAATCTGATCATGAAAATGTTAAGGCACACATGGATTAATATTAGTTGCATCAAACATTTCATAAGAGATTTCCCCCTCCTCTCTATCAGTTACCCTTCTGCTATCACATGTTTAGAATTTTATTTTTTTTTAACAGCATCACTTGGCAGGTAATTTATAAAGCAAAATGAGCAACAGTAAACCATTTACTAGAACTGTTGCTGAACAGGGAACAAATTATCTGCTGTGCCACAGTGAGACAAACAAGTTGGGCTGAGTGGCCCAAACATAAACACCAATTATCACATTAAGACAATCTTTTTTATTAATTATTACTACAGTAACGTCTACATGCTTATTGTGTCTTCTTCTGCCTCTGGAGATACGTTCCTCTGAAATTAATGAGTTCAAAGCTCTCCTCTTTAAAACCTGTAAATGGTTACCACCTGCCTTGTTCACATTAGACCCTTTTGAAAATTTGGAGAGATACTTTACATACCACCCTACTAATTCCAAGAATTCAAGTAAGTCTCCATTCTCTGAAAATGAGTCAACAGTTTTTGGTCCACCATCATTGTTTCCAGTCAAAACATTTGAGAAAGGAAATTACAGCAGCCAAGATAATCAAGCATTGAGTTCTTGGGGTGGATATTTTGACACCTTAAATTTTACCATGGAAATTTGTTCTGCTTGAATGAATCAGCAACCTGGAAAAACCCAAAATGAGTAAAAAAATACTACAATAGATTGTGATTCATTTTTTCACTGTTAAGTAGCTACGTGCATTTATGCCATACTAAAGGACACACTGTGAAGAAAAGCACTGCAGCAAGGAGAAGAAATCCAAACTAGCATATAGATCAGCAAATGAGTGTGACACATCCACCAGGTTTCAGAGCTCCAATGCTGAAGAAGTGCTTTGACACCATAATGATGAATCTTGTAGGAAAATAAGGGGACAAAGGAAGAAAGAGTAGCTGAAGTAATCTTTTCATGGCAAGAATCTCCTCCTAGACATTAGGCAACATGTTTTGCTCCCCAGGATGACATTAAGCAGTAAACACAGTGAATAACGGGGTCTAGAGTTTTTGCAAGCTCCATTTACCATTTAAAATGCTAAATTTCACTCTGGTAAAGAGTACAGGTAGACGTTGACTTACCAGCATGGAGAAACTTTGTGCTGACCGATAAGATGCAGGGAAGTGAAGAAGCATTGTATTGGTAGGGATGGCATAGCTGACTAATGACACCCACATCTGAAGAGAAAGGATTTACCATTTTTCCTATGATTTCGTAGTAGGGAAGGAGAATTTAGAGAATTGCTTTTGTCAGAAACATGCAATCACTCTAAACGTGCTTTGCTTATACCATCTTCAACCCACATATTTTAAAGTGCCTACTTGTGCAACAGAGGCTGGTTGTTTTATATCATGACATGAAAATACAGATCACACCTTTACTGCATGATGTAATACAACAACAGTTGGCAGCCAGCTCTTGCAAACATCCATCTTGCCAAAACATCCAAGGTTGGATGGCTCATCACTGGCTCCATATAAACAACAAGGTCATAATTGGTGGTGGCGTGGTCTGACAACCACCATGAATTAATTTACTTATGAGACAGTGTCTCTTAGTCTACAAACTACAGTCACATCTCCTAAAAATCAGCATAATTTCATTGATCTCATCAAAATTCCACCTATTTTGGGCTGAATTGGACCTGCAACTCAGGCTCACGCAGAGCAGGGAGATGTGACTCTCTCAGTTCAACCATCAGCATCCACAAGGTCTGGGCACACAACTCACACGTATGTGCCTCCCTCCTGCCTCCCAGTGCCTGTTGGGGACAGCAGCCAGCAGCTCTCCTCAGAGAAGGTCAGACCTCAAATGTCAGACAAAATTAAAAGAAAGTCAATATGGAACAGGGTTGAGCCAAAAAAACATTCGTAGACTGCACGCATGGCAACATGAATTCCACCCTCCTCGGTTTCCCCCTGAGAAACAAAATATAAAATAACTTTAGGTTAGGATTAAAAATCCTTTAGGCGAGGATTAAAAATGCCCAGTATTTTGGGTTTGTTGATTATTTTCACTTGGTGGGGTAAAGGAGTTAGAAGCTTCAGAACCATTTGGACATTTTTAACTGAAAAGTTTCACTTCAAACACAGCAAAATCTTTAAGATTTTTTTTTTAATTGGTTAAAAGTAAAATGAAAAGATTGTCCAAAGGCATCAGTGATTTCAAAATTAAATAAGACATCTTCATGTAACACTGACTTAAGGCAAAATCATTTTTGATGTTTTCATTTCAATAAAAAGCATTGAAGATGTTTTGACTCAAAAAAAAAAAGCTCTTTTTTCAAGTTTCAGTTTCCTTCCTGAACCATATCTCTTTTCTGCCTAACTCCATGGTGACAGGACCTGTAAAGTCCACACAGCATATGGATTGAAGCAACTAACATGGCAAGCGTAGTTTGGATCAGGGGTTTTCCAGCAGGAAAAAAACCAGAAGTATTGTTTCCATTTCAGAAGTCTACAATTAGCCTACTAGAACAGGGGAAAAGAAGAGAATTAAGTGTCCTTATTTTAAAAAAATCATAAGTTCATAATGTTTCTTCAGGAATCCCTCTGGCATGCAAGACTGGATTCATAGCTAAGATGGTTGCATTGAATTTTATGAAGATACTCAATTTTACATGCACTCAGCTAACCTAGGAGATTAAAGTACTTTTTCTTAAAAAAAAAAGCAAACAAAAAAAGCAAACAACAAAAAAAAAACCAAAACAAAAGATGTTTCCAGAGCACAAGTATTTCTTTCATTTTGGAGACCAAAGTCATAACAGGTCAGTAAGAAGAGAAACAAAAATAGAAATCGCTATTTTTCCTTGCACTGGATTCCTAAACGTGTCGAGGCTTCACAAGCAAGCAAAAGATGAGGTTTCTTTGTTATATTATTATATATTATTATATATTGATTCTTTTATACTTGACAGCCCAGGAGTAAATAAGTTACACCAATGTCCTTTATTGATCATTGGCAATATCTGCTCCAACGTTCGTGTACAAGAATTACAGGACAAACTGTTTCTAATTTTCTGTCTGGAAAGTAACTCTTCCCTGCAGAGTTTATAATAGTTCAGGCAATTTTAAATCCCTCAACAGGCTCAGCCGGGAGGGCCACCGAGGGGAAGATGCTGCAGACACTGCTGTCCCCTTCCTCGTCCCTGCTCTCTCTGTTACTAACTGCAGCCCAATGCATCACGGCCAGGCAGACGAGCCACGCAGGCATGACTGTACTCTGATGTGCTCTAAGGTACGCACATTTTTGCACAGCTGTACGCGTGTGGTACGGAAAGGCAAGGAAAAACCGTTCTGGCATTTGACATTTTGGGAGCGGGGAGGAAAGGCTGCGGTTTTACGGGTTTCTTCCCACCCCTTCTCCATCACCCCCCGTGGTCAGACACCAAGCCTGTTTTCCTACCGTCTGGATATCAGGACAGCAGAGGCGAGTGCCAGACTGGTTTATGATTTCGCCTAGCAATTATCTACTATCTTTCGATAACATGCTGTACCCTCCTCCTTCAGAGTCAAGAGCTTTCCTAACACAGATGTTCTCTGAAGCAGCTCTGGAAACTGCTATCCACTACAGTTTGGGGTTTCCGTCCTTTTTCTTTAAATATTTATATTGGAACAACCTATTGAAATATGCAAGTATATACAGAAAAAGCCTTGAAACTGGAGAAGACAGACATTTCTACTTCCTTTCATCTACTTGTTTTCTTGCTGCAGCAGAGAGAAGCCAAAATACAGGGCTGGAAGGAGTTCAGACTTAAAACACTGGAACACGGTAATGGGTTTTTTCCATTACTAGATAGAGTTTTATCTATCAGTTTGAAAAAAATTCTCAAACTCTACCAGTGAGGTTAGGAGAAGGTCAGAAAAAATGAAAGAAAGTCTCCTTCCAACAAGGCCCTGCTTCAACTATTTCATTTTATGAAACTACATGACAAATTCTAAAGACAGAAAAAATTCAGGAAAAGATAATGACCGCAATCTTCAGTAACAGCTGCACAATGTATTTAGCTTGGAGAGGGGTAAAGTAGAAGAAGCTTTAAGCCATCTTCACGGTCCCCAAGGCCCAGGCCAGATGTTCCGGTTCAGTCGTGTAACATAACTCACAGCATCCTGCTATAATTTAAGCCAGTTACCGGTGACCCCAGGGGCTGCTGAAGATCATTGCAAGCAGCAGGTGTTCCCTTGCAGCATCTCTCTCTCTACCTGTTGCCAAGATGGAAAGAGAATGGAGGAAGAAGATGATGTCTTTTTAAAGCATTTAATCTATTTTGAATTGCTTGTAAAACTGTGATTCTTTATTACATCTGGAAACAGTAAGATTTTCATTTCACCTCGAGCCTTCAATTTCCCTTTCATCCTCCTTTGAGGGACTTGCATCAATTGCACAGCATTTCCTCATTAGCTACTTTTCACTTGTTACTTAGAAGTCCCATTACTTGAAAGGACTACATTTCTGCAACATCATTTCATTGATGTTTGCCTTGAGATAAAAATGATCTGTGTGATCATTCACATAAACCAAAAATCTACATTTTTCTGTCTCCGTGTAGTTCCATCAGTAAATAATTTGCAGGCTATCAGCACACCCAACCCACGGTGATGCTGATACCTCCTGTTCAGCTGACCTGCTCTTCAGAAATCTGTTGATCATAACTGTGAATACAGCTGAAATCTGGCTTGACACTTTCCTCTTGCTCCTGGTAGATATCCAATAAGGGAACAGTGTGACAATAAACCCCCACCTTCCTGGATTTCTACATTTAGAGCATCCCAGCATGGCTATACTATGTTTTACATATTCAGCTTCTCCTTTACGCACAAAAATACAAGTGCATACCCTGGTGAGATTTCGCTGAATGTATTTAGTCTACTTCAGATACTCTGGACGTCAGCTGTACTTCATGAACCACTATTTATTTTAAGAGGTCGACGACCTGAGGCATTAAGCATGTTCCTCTCTCATCTAGCAGTTGACGACAATGAACTTTTAGTTCATCCATTCAATTACACAGATCGGGATTTCTCAAAGGAAGCTAAGAGAGTTAGGTGGCAAGATCAGTGGATTTCAATGGGCACTCAGCACCAATATTACACACCCATCTTATATTCTTTGGTATGTCCTAACCAGAGTGCCATCTCAGAAGTGAATTCGTCGCTTGTGTCATAGGCTTCAGGCTCTTGTCTTAAAGAGAACACATGCAGCTACATAGATCACACACAGCAGAGAAATTTAAAAAAGCAAATCCTCTTAATATCTAAATCTTATGGGCAGGGGTCCAACTTTTCCTAAGCAAGCCAGTGTCCGGTGAAAGGTTGCCAAAATAGACAATGCCATCAAACTTGGGGATTCTACTCCAAACTAAAGGAGAGACTTGACCATGTTATGTCTTCTATCTTGTCAATCTGTATTTTAAGCTCTTTGGGCAAAAGATAGGGAGATCAGATCCAACCTGGCAAGTTCAAAGCCACAAAAATATAAGAAAAAATAATTCCTGCAGTTTACAACCTGGATTTTCCTTCCAGCTTTAAAAACACACTATTTTGCTAGAGGACATCACTGGTAAATCAGGAAACTATTGTGCTAAGCAAATATGAAGAGGAAAGTTCTCCAGACCCTTTCCCTCCTACTGGATAGCAAGTACCTTTTTTTTAAGGAAGAGAAACTGAGATTGAAATAGATCTGAGATTAGCCAAGCAATCATTATTGACAAAAAAATAATGATCACAGCAATATTTCTTACCATTTCCATGAATGCATGATAATGTGACTGATGACAGAAGAAATAGTGCCAAGATTGATTCCAATATGCATTTCTAAAGCCTTTTCAGGAAGTTGTGTTAGAAGGACCCCTGTCAGAGATTGACAGGTCCACTTATAAAAATCTATAGAACATTCTTGATATGCATGATCTTAGATTTTTAAGGAAGTTAAGTAACTAAGGATATGGCTGGAAGTTTACTTCAAATAATTCTTTTTCACTGGATCCAGCAAGTAACTGTTTATCTAAATAAAATGCCTTGATATATTCTGCAGCTGAACACAACCTGCTGCAATGGCTTGGAGGAGGATTTCTGCACAGAGGAACACGCCACTCCCACCATTCCCACTATTCAGGAAACAAAACTTTGTGAGAGACATTCACAGACATTAATTCTCACTAGAAAAGCTAATGGCTGTAAGCGTCCTCCATAGCCAGTGAAAATAAAGTAGATGTTTTGTATTACTTTACATAAAAAGTTTTTCGAACTGCAAGATTTTAAGACATAATTTTGATTAGGCTACAGTGCTGGTACAGCAAAGATCCAAACCAAACCCTTCGATGTTTATGGAAAAAGGAAAGCGCCTTCAGCATAGACATGTTAACATCACATAAATCAGGCAATAGGAGCCAACCCAAGTATGATTTCAGAAATGCATTAGTTCAAATAACAGAGAAAGCGGAAGCCCCAGGACACAGAGAAAGCAATCTCTTTCCCTTAAAATTTTGAGTCTGCCAGATTATAGCACTGTTTGGCTCAGTGCCATTTATACCATCCCAGACTAGGCAAGAATTCTTCTCCTCAGGCAATGATTGGCAGGTTCAACAAAGGAACTCTTTCAAAAGTCAAATGAGGTAACATAAATACCCAAAGAAAGTAGAAAAGACCAGGGGACTATTTATAGTCCATTCATATATGTTTAAGCTTATGAATCTAACATACCAGTGAAACAAATGAAGTCAATTATGCCATTACTTTAGCAGTACCTGAGCAAAGTCAAAGACTATGCTGAGGATTTCTTAGACTGATCAAAATCTTAGTGCTACCTCTCAATAAACTGTTGTGCTCTCTACCAAGAACCACCAACTTTGAATTCCCAAAGAAAAATTTTAATTATATCTTGCCTCCTTCTCTCTTAGATTAAAACCAGTACATTTACACAAGATAACATCCAGCACATCTGACTCTTGTGCCAACTTCTCATTCTAACTGAAATAACTTATTGTGCTCCAACATTTCATGAATAAATTCCCAGAATTGTCTTCTAACACAAATTTTGCTCTATAGTTTTTGCTATTATGAAGAAAAGAAATGTTGCATATCCATGAAAAGGCCATTCTAGACTCATGTGAGGAGGAGAAAAGCTACCCAGAAGACAGTCACTCTGAGAAGAAACAATTCACCCCATGAAAGTTCATACGAAGTTTTCACTCAGAAAAGAGTGGAGCCACAATGCAGTAACTAGAACATGATATTTTTTTTGTCTGTCTCAACAAAGACACCACGAAGTGGAGATAACTAAGTTCTACTGCCTAGAGTAGCACAAGAGGGCTGAGACAGTACTGAACCCAGTAAGGTAGTGAGACCAGACCAAGAACTCAGGAACTAACATCATAACAACATCAAATCAAGACCTGAAAATAGGCTACAGATGCCTGGAAACTAATGTGAAGACTATCAGCCAAGTCTCTCCTCCATCTACGGCTCTATCATTACACCAAAACTTAATAGATGGCAAGAGTTCCCTTGGATGGTGCAAAAATGGGAATTTGGACACACACGTCTGTCCTGGTTTGAGGTAAAATAGAACCAATTTTCTTTTCAGTAATCTTACTTTTCAGTTAAGTCTCTTTTAGCTGAACTCTCTGAAATTATTGGCATATTTTTCAGACTGTGTTTCTAGCAGATGGCATCTGACGTTTATAGTTAACAGCAAGGGGTGGTATGCAGAGAGGCTCCTGCATACACTTACTGCTCTAACAGCCAAAGTCAGCTAACTTCCTTATGTACCAAGTTGGAGGGTCGAAAGTGGAAGAGAGTAGCGGGGTCACACCTGTGGGGAGGAGCAGACAGGACAGGTGACCCAAAACTGACCAATGGGGTATTCCATCCCATAGACTCCCTGGGGTCTTGCCACTTGTGAACCCCACTCACAGTATGGCTGAAAGGTACAGATAGAGGCAAACTCCTTTCTTTGACTACACGATATACAGGATTTGAACATAACCTTGTGCCCTAGTTAATCTGAGCAGGTTCAAACTTACCCGTTATTAGCAAAATCAGAGATGTTACTGTCTGGGTAGGTGCGCCTTTATGTTCTTCTCTCCATTTGCTAGGGATAGCATCCAACTATTGCTTTTTAAAACCCTCTCAATAGAAAAATAAGCCCTAGAGGCCAAGTGCCAATAATAGATTTTGTGGATGAAAGTGTTGATTTTAATCTAATGTCATTTCACAAAATGTCCAAGAAATGCCGTAAACCCATCAGACAGCCATCGCTAGCAAGAAGCGTCATGAAATGTTACTATCATTGCTAGGAAAGGTTAGGTGACACAATCAAGCTTAAGAGCATTTTGAGGAAATCCCTGTCTAATAATGAGTGTTAAAAGAGAAAAGTGCGTTTAAAAAAAAAGACATTTTTATTACCTTTCTTAAGATGTTTTGATTTTAAATTCTCCTCTGTTGAGACAATGAAAAATTAATTGATAAACTAACACACTTAGCTTTCATAAAGACCTTTTCATTTTCAAGGTCTTTCTGCTCTAAGGCTTCTGTTTTGATGATACTGCGGTGAAAAAACACTTCTAACGCTTGTTTCTGTTGAATGTAATAGAGCAATTGATCAGTATTATCCTGAAAAGATGTAGAAAAGCATCATTTGGAAAGTATGATTCAGGACCAGTATTTATCTTTATCTTAACATTTACTTGATCTGCACTAATTTCATAATCCGGAAGCAGAGAACCAAAGCATACAATAAAAATACCTGGTATTTGCCTTTAACAGAGGTAAAAATCGAGAAGAGGGATACGGTTATCTGAACTAAGAAAAACTAATAATCTGAACATGGTTATTCTGAATGTCCTTCAGAGCAGGGTCTCATGGAGTAATACGCGGTTAGAAAGATTTGTGTGGCTTTTTTCTGTTTCTTTTCATAGAAACAGAGTTGTATCAGCATCACGATGCTGGGCACAGGTGATGCCTCACTGTGCTGGCAGTTCCCAGAAGTATGTTGGCATCAGCCAGTGAACGTGCCTTGTCCTGTGTCTTCCCAACAGGGAAGTTACACTCGCACAATCAAAGAGGAAATCAGATTTCCTTACTCAATCATATGCACAAAAAAGAAATTTGAATCTCAAATACCTAAAGCAAAGTTTGCACAAAGGACCTAAAAGTGCAAAAAATCTTTGCAAAATTTTTATCTAGGATTGCACATGAATAAGGCACAGTCTGTTCACATAACTCACTGCACTAAAAGGGCAAATATTAACTGGGAAAGTAATTTTCAATGAATTACACATTTATTGTAATTTTTCAGTTCCTCCAAGGAATCAGAAACAACTCAAGAACTCAGTCTGCTATGTCTAATATGTATGTGGAACATGAACATATGCAAGTGAGCTATATATATATCTGACAACGTAAAACAGCATGTACATCTGAGTCAGATATTTATTAAAAAGCTAATACAGAAAAAGCACATCCCAGCCAGAATTTCAACTCCCGGAGAACATTTTCCAGGACTCCTGTTCAGGAAACAAAATTATAGGTTTACTTATCCACTGAAAATACTTAGATGGAAGTTACTGAGAAGCAGTAACCATGGCGCCCAAATTATGCCATTTTTCACTGTCATTTCCCAGAGTTTAACAACATTATGCGGCAGTGCTTTTATTTCTAAGACATGGACAGTGCAGTAAGCTGCCAAGAAATATCTTTGCTGGACATAATGACTACTTGGCCTCCATCTGAGGAGGAGTGGCTTAATTAAACTCTTCCATGACGCAGGGGACTAGACCTGATGACCAACAAAGGGCTCCTTCCAAATATTTTTCTGTGATTATATGCTGATTAAATACCTGTGTGTATCACCAGCATATTTCCCCTTTTTGCTTAAAATTCATCAGGCAGGCTTGAATCTGCATCACTTTATGACGTCCAGTATTATATCAGAACCTATGAATAACTCCCCACCTCCTTTCTGTGTCTGTCCCAGTCACTTCTGGCTAGGTCTTTATTTTCCTTCCCCCCGGTTTTATAATAATTTATTTTTCCTATGTTGTAACCATAGCCCTTGTACACAGACCTCCCACTCGGCCCTGCATGCAGAGAGCCAGCACAAGCAGTGTGCCATTCCCATGGTATATTCGCCGAAGACCTGCCAAAAAGACGCCTTTGATAAACTGCAAAAAAACCCCACAACATTACCACAGGCAATTAAAATTTCACTGCTGCCTATGGCATTCAACTTTAAATAAACTTTGGAGAAGCAGCTGGCCATTGGAGAGAAATCTGAGAAGGAGTTTAAGGAGACCAGCAAGCACTGCACTTCTCTTGCTGTTAGAAATGGTTTGTTAGGGTTTTCTTCAAAACAGACAAATGGGAAAGAGGTCCAAAAGACCTTTTCTGGGGTCTCAGTGACATTGGTCAGTAGGAGACTTACCGTCCAGCCAGCATGGCTCTGTACCATGACAGCCATGTGTACACTGATTCTTGGAGGGTGAGACACCATCCAAAGCAAGGGGAGCACGTAGCCTGTCACCAGGAAACACCTGTTTTAGTTGCAAACTCTTTGGACCAGGAAATCCTGTATTCAGACATCTACTTACTTACTGCCTGCAGCTAGCTGTCATTTTATCTATTGTCTACATGGCAAATAGACAGCTACATGAGACTGCCTGGACTCTGTTAGGGGAAAAGTTCCTATTTTTTTTTTAAAGCTTTCACTGAAGCGTGCATGGAGCTCTGGTTAATCCCTGGGAAGGAAAACAAACCCGTGCAAGATGTCTGCATTTGCCTGCTGAAAGCTTTTGAATAATGGGGTGACTGACAGGTCAGTTTACTTGATTCAGTTTTGAACCTGACCCTTTTCTCTGTCCAAATATTTTGATCATGCTACACACGTTCATAACAGATTTCTGGAATGCATCCTTTACAGTCCACGGTGACTGAATAGGGACTCCCAAGTTGGTAACATCATTAATAATACCATATTGATTAGGTTCAAGACCATCTGAGGAACCTGAACTGCAAGTTGTGGATGACACCAAGATGAGCGGTGCAATTGATTTACTCAAGGGAGAGAAAGCCATCCAAAGGGATCTGGACAGGCTGAGAGGTGGTCTTACGCAACCTCATGAAGTTCAATACACCAAGTACAAGATCCTGCACCTGGGCTGGGGCAATGCCCAATATCAGTACAGACAGGGGGATGAATGAATTGTGAGTAGCCCCTGCAGAGAACCTGGGGATACTGGTGGGGTGGAAAATCAGACATGAGCTGGCAATGTATCCTTGCAGCCTAGAAAGCCAACCACGTCCTGGGCTGCATCAAAAGAAATGTGGCCAGCAAGTCGAGGGAGGTGATTCTGCCCTTCTACGCTGCTCTGGTGAGGCCCCAGTTGGAGCACTGTATCCAGCTCTAGGGTCCCCAGCACAAGAAGGTCATGGACCTGTTACAACTGGTCCAGAGGTGACCACGAAAATGGTCAGAAGGCTGGAACACCTCCCCCATAAAGAAAGGTTAAGAGAATTGGGGTTGTTTAGCCTGGATAATAGAAGGCTCTGGAGCGCCCTAATTTCAGCCTTTCAGCAATTAAAGGGGCTTCAAAGAAAGATGGAGAAAGATTTTTACCAAGGCTGGTAGTGACAGGACATGGGGTGATGATTTTAAGCTGAAAGAGGGTAGATTTAAACTAGATATTAAAAAGAAATTCTTAGCTGCGAGGATAGTGAGACACTGGACCAGGTCATCCAGAGAAGTCGTGGATGCCCACTCATTGGAAGTGTTCAAGGTCAGGTTGGACAGGGCTTTGAGCAACCTGATCTAGTGAAAGATGTCCCTGCCCATGGTGGGAAGGCTGGAACTAGATGATCTCTAAAGTTCCTTCCAACCCAAACCACTCCATGATCATATTGAGGAGTGGCAATATGAGTGACATATGTGACTGCTTTGGTAAAACATATATGGCAAATCCCTATGAGAAGACAATGGGAGAATTGCTTTGTCTGGCTCCCAACTGTCATTCAATTTTAGCAAGCAAAGGTTACCACCAGTAATGAGAGACGTAAGTTTTATTACGTGGCAACAAATTAGTATAGAGACTTCAAGTGCATTGTTGAACGGTTCCCAGCCTCACCCTTTACCCATTGTTCTGGTGAAAGAATTTGCTTCCTACACGCAGCAAGACAGCAGAAACTAAGGGGCGAGGAAACATTACTGTGCCTTAGGTAAGAGTGCTCTCTTCTGGCTACACATCTGAAAGAAGAAAATCAGAAGTGATCTTCATTTGCCTAGACATAAATTGAGAAAGTCATGCATCATATTGTCCTACGCATTTCATTTAAAAAAAAAAAAAAATGTTAGAACTCACACTCATGCGAACAGGGTATTTCAACACTACGAGAACCCCTCACTCCACTGCTAAGACACTTAAGGAGGGAAAAAAACTTTTTAAGGAGAGAAAAAGAATATCAGATGTATAATCACTTTCAGCTGAGCATTTCCACCAATACAGTTCCAAAAGCACTAGTTGCACCATGCTCTCTGCAAACATTTCATTAATAGTATGTCGTTCATATAAACTTCGCAATGAATGGAATACTATCAAATTAAATCGTTTTGATTTTTGTAGAAAAATGGTCACTCTTCAAAGAGGGATTAGGCTAACAATGAAACACACAGAACTATTAACAGTAGTTTTTCTTTTATCAACAGGTGTGAAATACAAGAATTCGGACTATTTTGCAGCCAGCCATACTGCTCAAGCCATTTCCAACCATCACACACTATGAAGCTAAGGAATGCTTATTTTATTAAACAAAGCTTCTGTGTCTTGATATGATAATCTAGGATTTTTATCCAATCTGTAAATTCATTTATCTTTTCTGCTTAAAAAGCATTTAGACAGTTTGGTAAACTACAATGTACACAACCTAGGGGTAGTTTACAATACAGTTGAGGAGATAACTAAGGGTGGCGCAATCCACACGACTCTTACCTCAATTTCCATGAGAATGCATGCAGAAACTAATTCAAAGTAACATTTTTTAAAGTTGTTTAGGTAACACTAGCTATGGTTCACTTAAAGAACATTTGAGAAGCCAGTCTTTACAATATACAGCCTGCAGTCATGGTATTTTGAGTGACTGCTTTTATACTTTCCTCATCCAGCACTCACTCAAGAACACTCTACAGACTTTATTTCCCAAAGTATCTTCCATAATCTCAGGCAACTGGTTCATGTAGTTACTTTCATACAGCCACAAACGTTGCTACCATTGACAAATAATGGTAGATAGGTCTCACGATAAAGAGGGAGGGTTTCATTCTACAAGCCAGTAAATTACTGCATAAAATATATGTAAGATGATAACTACAGATATGGTTCTCACTCTGAATAGTCCTCTGTATTACCTTTTAGATATGCAAATATTTTATGAAATGTCAAGTTGTTGGGTTTTTTTGAAATATAATGTTTGATATTTTAAAATATGTTAAAGATAGCAAAACTTAATGATGTACCAAAATACATACTAACATTTTCCTTTTCAGCTGCATCTTTAGAACCCCAAAAGAGATCAGCGTACCATTATTAACCCAGGGAAATGTGTAGAAGCAGATATGAAAGCCAGCTGCCTGTTATGTGACAGATAGCACAATGCTTCCGGAATACGGCTCTCCTCCTTTTTGAAGGCAAACACCGACCTCTATGGGCAACACGTAACGGCGCAAAATAGATTTACTAAAGAAAGGCCAGATATGTTTGCAAAAATATTTCAAAAATCTTTGTGCACCCTTCTGTAAGACAAAGTATTACACTGAAGGAGGTTAAGGATAAAGATCTTTTCTCTGGATGCAATTATGAACTTCAGAAGCAGTTATATCCCTCACCAAAATGGCTTTCATCAGTTTTGTATTGTCCTTCTGTGGAATAGATTTTTGCCCATAAACAGACTTAATTCAACAAGCACTACTAAAACCAAGGGAATGAATCACAAAAATACCCCCTCAAGGCTCAAACCACTCCAGATTGCAGCCTCACACACTGAAGGTGGTCCTGAGCCCCAGGATGATGAGGAAACATGGGCGTCTCAACTGCATGCCCACATCTGTGAAGGTGGCCCAGCCCTGGCCCCGGCGTCACACAAAGAATGTAGGGATGGGCAACCAGGATGAAGGAGCAGATGTCCTGGTGGCAGAGGATGGCCAGTTGGGAGTATAGCTTCTCCTCATCCCTCTTCAAAGACAGGGCACTGCATTCAGATGCAGAATCACCTCTTTCTGTGTGACAGAGACTTGGTCCACACCAGGAGAAAAACCAAGACACAAACTATGACACAAAACACAAAAAATAAGAAACAGCAGTGCATGAGCAGGAAGACAGAACAAGTCTTATCCCAACAGCATGAGGCCAGAGTGGTCTGGCCTGTTCCCCAGCACCTTCAGTACCATTGCCTGGTTGCAGGGGCTGCTTTGAACTCCTCAAGGAAAAAAATAATTAAATAGGCCAAAGTTTTAAGGCTTGCTATGCTTCAGAGCTACAACGGGGCAAGACACTACAGCACCATGATTAACATGACATGGGAAATACATTGCTCCTCTTTCTGCTCTTTATTTTAATCTTCCTTAAGTTAATGACGGGGATGCAAACAAATGGAGTTTTCCTAATTGGTTTAGGATCAGTTTCCATGTCAAGATTTAATCCACCTTTTTGCAACAAAGGGGTTTTTAAGCCAATGATGAACAACTGCAATTTCATAAATACTCTTGCAGATACAAATTCTTCATCATTAGGTATAAAACTGTCACAAAATAACACTAGTAATCAAGTTTTAAACAAATATTTTTCTGAAATCATGGTATATACAGTAGAGCATGCTAGCAGGAATAAAAAAAAGTAATTTTAAATTAAAGATATTAAGGGCATGTTTTAACATAAAATTGTAGACATGATACTTCACCAAAAGTAAGGATAGGAAAAAAAGGAAAAAAGAGAAAACCTAAAAATATACAAAAACTTACCTGCTGTACAACACTGTAAATGGTTTCAAAATTTAATTTTTAGTCCTCACAGAACTTTTTGGACATACTAATTTAAGATGTTACCTCCACAAGGCGTACTGCATATACTATATGCTTTCATAGGGTATGAAATTTCTTGGGTTTTCCCTTCGGAACAGAGCTAAGTGAGCTTCCCAATTTAATGGGATCTTCCATTAAAATTAACAATTATCTCATAAAAAAACATTTAAATATCGCATAAGGAAGTGAAATAGATTAATTACCTGAAATGTCTGACAGCTCATGCATGTCAGGTAAGAAATAGCTCAGGGCAGGCTTAGCAAATAGAGATATAGTCAAGCAGGCAACACAAACAGGCAAAGAAAGAACAAGTGTAAATAAACTTCTACATAAATGCTAAAAATTGGGGGTAAACATTACTGAAGTAGGATATCTAATTTACAATGGAAATATTATCATTTCAGATTCTCCAAATTGTGACTTTTTTTTTTTAAAACTGGGACACCATGCTTGGAGAGCTGTGACCCTTACTCCTGGTGCTGCTGTTACCAGGATAATAACCCATCAAACCAAGGTTGAGGGTCCCAGCATGAGGGCATTTTCTCCTGGGCAGCATTCCTGCATTCTCCACCTCAGCTATACCAAACACACAGCCACTGTTCCAGCTGTCTGCAACTTAAATTTTGAGTTATAGAAAAATAATACAATAACGCATACCTTTTTCTTTCATTGCAATAATCTCAGTGAAGAATTTTGGCAGGTCTCCAACATATTTATGATGTTATTTCTGAGGATAAACCAACCTTTAACATGATACAGGGGAAAACCGATTTCTCTTATCCTTCTCTACGATCTTATTTCTAAGAAAACAGCTCCCCCCCCCCCCATTTTTCAACTAATTTGCAACTGATCCTTAAACAACTGTTACAGTGTTAACAATTTAAAAAATTAATCAAAGACTGGCTGAGGTTGGAAGCACCTCTGGAGATCGTCCAAGTCCAACCCCTCTGCTCAAGCAGGGTCAGCTAGAGGAGGGTGGCCAGGACTGGCTAGTTGTGCTTTGAGTATCTCCAAGGAAATACTCATAATCTGTCCTTTGCCAGTGTTCAACCACCTTCACGGTCAAAAAGCATTTTCTTATGTTCATAGGAATTTCCTGTTTCAGTTTGTGTCCATTGCCTCTCCTCCCGCCACTGGGCACCACTGCCCAGAGTCAGTCTTCTTTATAGCCACCCATCATCTATTCATAAACATTGATAGGATCCCTTTGAGCCTTCTCCTCTCCAGGCTAAGAACTCCCAGCTCTTTTGGCCTCTCTTCATATAACGGATGTTCCAATCCTTTAATCATCTTTGTGGCCCTTCACTGGACTCACTCCAGTAAGCCCACATCTCTCCTGTACTGGGGAACCTATGACTGGGCACAGCATTCCAGATGTGGCCTCGCAATGACATGAGCCAGCTCCCTCGACAGTCATGGGTGCACCTCACGTCCCGTGGACTTGACTACACCCAATTTGTTTAAATGTTCCTTAACCTGATCTTCCTTCACCATGAGAAGGAGGAGTCTTCCTTGTGCCAGACTTTCTAGGCTCAGGAGGATGGGGATTAACAAAGGCTGGTGTAAATGAGGACTCAGACCTCTGGCAAGCTTTCAGTTTTATCAAGGGTCACTGCTGGGTGGATAAAAACAGGACTAGCAGTTGACTGAAAGCTGGTCATTACTTTATCACTAATAGTCACAAAATTACACAAAACCTCCGTTAACCTAAGCTACCAGACGGCTACTCCAGCAACCCCTTCAGAGCCAGGTCTCCAGAAGCTCTTGGTGCCCAGCAGGTCTTGCTCACTATATGCATGGGGCAAAACCCCTCACATTGCACCTACGTAACACGTTCTCCCCCTACATATATTTTTTTTAACTGGGTCAAATTTGCTGAATTTGGTGCAACAATATACTATCTCCATAAGTGCATAAGCACTTTGAATGAGCTGGAAGCTAACAATGGACTAAAACTGGGAACCCATAAAAGGAATGCAGTTCATGCTAATTTTTTTTATTAGCTTTATCCCAGCAGACGTTATGAAACTTACAGTGGGATAAGCACACCAGCTAATTCAGGGTTTGAGTAGAGAGGAAGACCTCTAAAAGAAATGTGCCGTGAGACAGAGCAAACCACTTCAAGTACAACAGTTCCCAGCTTCCCATGGCGCATCACTGGCAGCATTTCCCAGTTCTCTTTGACTGCACAAACAAAATGAGAAACAAGTTCAAGGGGAGGAGGACTCTTGGGTAAGATACCTCACTGCATTCTGCTCATTTCCACACTGCCTCACCAGGAGATGCCTGGCCATGGGCACCGAAGTCAGGGTCCCCTCCCTTCCCCACCTCCATTCATTACTTATCAAGAGCCACTATCCTTAAACTCATCTGAGCAACAGCGTGGGTGAGAGATGGGACCTCCTTGGTTGCAAAGCATCCAACTATGTGTAGGAGCTGCAGCTGCAGATGTTCAAATACAAGTCTTCCATTTAAAGCTGCTCTGACTTTAATGTTTCTTAATGCCACAGAAGGCACTTGCCGTTTTCTGTAGAATAAAATTCTCTCTCCCTCTTTTTTCATTTGCACTCTGTAAGTGCTTATTTTTTTAAATTATTGAGTAGCTAGGTATGACTGGTTAATTTATTTAAATATTAGCATCATTTCCATGAATAGTTTTATCCTTTTTATAAACAGGAGTCCTATCACAATTCAGAAATATTTAAAAGGGCATCAGGGTTGGAAGGGTAGCTTTCCTCAGTACAGTAACGAGTTCTAATACCCTGCTTATAATCCATCTGTATATCTTCAGCATTTTTAATATGCCTTGCTCTGCAATACCAAGGTGCCATCTGCATCCCTTCTTCAGGCTCAGTTGTTTTTCTCCCTTCCCAATTATATCTATGCACTAAATCCTTTAAACCTCTATCCAGTCTGCAACTTCATTGGCTCAAACTAATAAACAGAATTTTCTAATTCCCTTTTGATAATCCTATTACCTGTCCAAAGCTATTTCTGCAAGGGTCATCACTACAGAGATGTAAATCTGAGACCAGGTCTATCTGTGGTCAGTTGTAATCCAGCTCCTCTCACGGAAACCACCAAGGACATTTGTCAGCACGCGGAAAAGCAGAGCTGAGCAACTGAGCCTCTCAGGTAGTGATTTATATGTCGATTGTCTTTCAAGTTTCATTTTAGTATGGGAATAGAATATGGTGTTTCAAAAATAGCCACAGTTGCTAAAATTTATTACCAGTCTATTAAGCATTCTAATAGATAAACTTAACTCATACAGTCTCTCAGAAAAACTTCACCTTTGGCCTCAGGCTGAAATGTAGGTGTTGAGATAAAAACTAATGCCAGATTTCCAGTTATTAATTTGGCAGGCTGTTTTGATTAAGCTGAGAATAACAAGCTACAAGAGTTGTCATTATGCGTACTTTAAATAAATAAAGGTTTTGCTCTAGTATAGACAGTAAGTGGTACTTTACTCCAGATGGAGTAATTTTGGGGAAGAGGAAATATATTAGACATCTGACCACTGAACAGCTGACAGTGCCCAGACTATTGGAAGTGACACCTATGTATAATTTAACAGAATTTATATATTCCTTGCATGGAATCCTCTCTCTTTATTTAACTTTGTCATTGATTTAATTCAAAATGGAATTTCTGCTCTTTTGTAACCTGTCTTTGAGTAGTAACCTGCATATAAGAATCTGCAAGAGAATATAAACAGGTCATTTCTTCTGCCTGTACTGGGATGAAGTGCTGTGCTCTGGTGGAGGGCGAGTGAAGGGTTCAAATGTCTGGGATGATCCCCCAAAAATTTTCATTTGTGGGTCCATCGTTTTCACAGCCTCCAAGAAACTCTAAGTGCTATCTTTAGATATCCAGGTAAGAAGGATTTATCCTAATTTCAGAATCAGAATTGTTTTCTTGCAAAAGAATGTTTTGGTAAGTATAAATATTAGTGTGAAATAATAAACCAAATGCATTGGACAAGAAATTTCACTATGCAGCTGGTGTGACAGCAATGATTTTAGGCAGGTTGTGAGTATCCTGCTTCGGCAGGAGAGTTGGACTAGATGACTTCTAGTAGGTCCCTTCCAACTCCAACAATTCCATAATTCCGAATGTAACTAAAAGGTATAAATGATGTGTTACATGAAAAGATGAAGAAAATGTCCCTGTCTAGCTGGTGAGCCTACCTAGTTTGAGGGCATCTGCCACCGACAGCAATGGAAAAAATCATCAGGTCCACAGTTCAGTGGAGGTGCAAGGACTGCTTCACTTACCTACCAGTACTTTACTGTTCTCGGTGGCACTTCATTGTCATTTGTACTCACATTTGGATTTGGCAGCAGACATAAGAACAGCTATATATTTTTTTATATATATATGTATGTCAGTCCTTAGAAAATAACCATAACATGATCAAAAAAGGAAAATTTAGTATATATAGCAGCCCACTAACCCCCCACTCTTTGATACTAAGAGATTGCTTTCTACGGCTGAGATCCCCCAGAAGATGAGCATGTTGTGAACTGTACAGGTCTAAGTGGTCAAGAAACCTCAGGGCAAAATTACATTTTGGATTCTTGCTTCCAACCTGCTTCCACAAACAATATGATCTTCTCAATCAACAGCTTCACAGGTTTCCTGCAAGTACTTGAAACTTTTTTGACAGGAGGGAACAGTTGGAACATGAAGTCACTCTTCTGCAACGGATATATTCCAGATTGCTAGAATTATACGTGAATACTTTATCCTATTTCAGAATAGGATTTTAAGCTGATCTCTGTTATAAATATTAATGTCTTATCCTAGCAATTCTAATTAAAGCACAACTAAAATCATGGGGAAATGCATTAGGGAATGAAAGATAGAATCAAAATAATATAACGTGAGAGCAAATTGCATAGCTAAAGATGATTGTTACATGCCAATATATGCAACTACTGGCATCCTGTGATAAAGGGAACTCATCACTAGCAGCAGATCTTGAAGCCTCCACGGGGTTCCCTTATTTCTAATTTATCAAGTGCAAAAACCCTGCAGGTATTTTACATCTTCAAAATACTCATGATGCTATCTGTTCACATCTTCATCTCAAATGCAAAGTATTTTTTCCTGGTTGAATTACGTTATTAAACAACATCCCTGCCCCCTTCCAGGTCTCCAAAACAGCAGATCAAAGAGAGCACCAATACAGAAAAAAGGGGCCTGACTGATACAATCAGTAGCCCCGCCTCAGTTGGGAAATAACTTTCAATAAATATTGAATATTCAATATGAATTGAGCATGCATATTGAATAGACTGGATTACAGGGATTAGACAGATCAGTTGTGCAACTAACTGCAGTTATAGGAGGCTGAGATTCTCACTATATGCAAAAGCTTCAGAATAGTCTTAAATGCAGAAGACGCAAGAACTTACGAAAAGTCTGTATCACCCTTAAATTTCCACCCTGTCTTTTAGACCTACTGTCATCTTAGACCACTTTCAGATAGCGAGTGGTATAAAACCAGAATAACAAACCCTTAATTCCACAAGCCACCTCTGGACAGAAACTCCTCCCCAGACTGTACGGCACTCTGGTTAGACACTGGTGAGCAACGAGAGGAAAGAAAAACCAGGATGCCTCCGTGATTTGGTATGTTTAACATGGAAAAAGGACACAAGGAACTCATCTGGATGTTCTGGTAACTAGCTTTCAATGCCATCCCATCTTAAACTATATAATAGGATTCATTTTAAGTCATATGGCTTACCACAGTTGGACTGAATTATAACCTTATGTACTGATACCACGTACGAGCAGAGTTGGTCAAAATTAGGGGACTAGCACTTCCTGGGTAAAAGAACAAAAATAAAAACAAAACAAAAAAATCCCTTCCAACTATTTCAAGTGAAAGACTTTTTGAATTCATGACACCTCTTGTATTAATTCTTTTTTTTAAGCTGAAATTAAACATTTCAATTTTTCATTGGCGTTTTCATTTCAGACAGACATGCCAGATAAGGGCAACAACAAGCAGAGGAAGTACGATAAGCCTGAAAAATAGCTCCATATATTTACCTGCCAAAACAAGAAACTGTTTTTTACGACCCAGAATCCTTTCCACTCTTAACAGCTACAGATAATAGAAGAAAAATAAGGGAAATGCATTAAATCGCAGCGAGCAAATGCCATATAGTTTTTCTCAATGCATTTAATCAGAGGAAGGGATGACGAGAGATGAGAGCTAAGCTAAGCTTTAATGAGCCATCTCAGCTGCTCCAAGCAAAGTACCTGCTACCCTACAAAACTCCACATGGTCAAAGCCCCTCCAAGAAATTTCCAAATGACCATGCTTGTTATCTAAGCCAGCCATCCAAAAAAGGCTCTGTGAACTGTAACTGCAGCAGTGACTTCAGCCTAAACTCAGCCATGCTGGCTGGCAGATTCAGCTCTCGGTCTTTCTTAGCCTCATAGCAAACTGCTGGCTAACAGGTATTGCAGAGAGCTAGGTGAAATTGTGTTACTAAAGTTGTTCTTAACAAAACCTATTCTGTTGATTTTTTTTTTTTAAATTGTTTCAGTGTTGATGAGAACTTCCACAAAAGCAGTATCTTTGTTTTTAAAACGTTAAAGTAAGAAGTTCAAATGCCAGCTTGAAATTAAATTTGTTTCTATTTCCATATCCTTGCCATTTCAGCAGTATGTCATTCATAATATGACATAATAATTAAAATATTCTGAAATTATTCCATTTATGGAATATCTTAAGGAGAGCTGCTTTGCATGGAACAAAATATTTTATCTTAATTTGAGATGAAAGCATGTTATAATAAAGTTTTCTCATTTTGACACAAACTATCAAATAAAATAATTGCAGTTGTGAGTTCCTTCATAACTGTTGGAATCCTATTAAAATAGCTGTCTCCAGTGGTATCCAAAGATAACCACATGTTCCCATTTCTCCTTTAGCAGGGATGCTATGATTAAAGCAGTAAAGATACTAGCTATTCATTTTCTCAGAAATCCCTTTAGGAAGGTCTTTATAAATTTTAAATAAAGTGAACTGAGACTATTTTGAAAGACATTATGAGATACAGCCTTGGATCTTGCCTATTTGAAACCACAAAACGATGAAATGCCTTCACTGAAAATTTTAAGTTAAATCCAAGCAAATCAATGCTGTTGACCATTACGTTCAGTATTGTTGTCCTTTGAACTCTCATGACATGCAAAACCGGTCATGGGGAGACTTCATTTCTTTCCCAAGAAGAGATCCCAGAAGGTAGCATTTGGCAACTGCTCACCTTCATTCTCTTGTATGTTGGATGCTGTCCAGGTTTATTTTACTACTTATTACACTCGGTCACAGGCAAGAGGCACAACTGAAAACACAGCCTAGCTAAAACCAAGCTTGCTAAGACTTAGGCCAAACAGGATGAAGTGAACCCTCAGAAAGAGTTAGCAGCAGCCAGGCTATACCAGAAGAGGAAACACGCCAGCCATTGTCCACGTGAGGTCTAAATACAGTGCCTTTAGATCTTGGGGACCTCCTCAGTGCCCATGCTACAGCCACCTCCAGGCACTCCTTGCTTTTCACAGACTGCCTCTCACAATGAATGCAAATTTTTGTTTCCATTACCCGTGCCTTCATTCTCTCAAGATTAGTTAAGTAAGTCCCATAGTCCTTCCAAAACCAGTTTCAGGCCACTGAACCAAGTTGTCAATAGTCCACAGCCTATGGTAAAAACAACAGTAGAATGCATTTATTCAGATCTTACTTAGATTACTTAATAAATAATTTTTAAAAGTTGCTATGTATTTAAAATACAGTACCAGTCATTTTAGGACTTTATCATTTTATTATTCTCTTCTGCTTAGTAAGGATATTGATGCATCATCCAAAACTCTCCTAAAATATTCAAAATATATGAATTAATATAGATTTGCTCTCATACAGACCAACCTAGTGTTTATCGGCTGGTAAATAGTTAAATGAATTACAATTTTATTTTCTTTAGGGAGCTTGTTGGAACACATCAATAAATGAGGCTCTTACAAACTGATTCACATTTGAACTGTTCTGTTGGGACAGTTAATGCTGTTACAGACATTTATCATGTAAATCCAATCAACTGACATCAAGCTAATCTGAAATAGCATGTTTTTTCCTCTGATTTATGATACTCTCTAGTCTTGTATCTGAGTCTAATTCTTCCAAAGGGAGAGCGAGTGCCCTCGCATGGATTTACATCTTATTCTTTAACGCTGGAGAATCCACAAATACAGCCCCTTCAAGTGCTGAAGCCACAGCAAAAAGCTTTTAGATTTTTAGGAAAAAAAAAAAAACTCCTAGAAAAAAAATCAGATTTCATTACTTCTAACACTCACTGAATTTCTCCCCTTTCCTAAGTACAGCACACTGCTATTCCATCCACCTCCCCTGTCTGCTGCAGCCAATTCCACAGCTGCAGCAGAGTCTAGTCCTACAGCGGCTCAGGTTTAACCAAATGCTCCGCTCTGCTGCAAAAACAAAACTGGAAGGAGGAGAAAAAAAACACCATCACAACACCTTCAGTATCTCGTTCTTATCTCTTAATCTTATGGCCAGTTGCTGCAAACAGAAGAGGTCAGGACCTGGCTTATCCTATCACATCAGCCATAATAGCGATGAGACAGGGGGACTCTGACACTTTGCAGCAACTTCCCCCAATACAAGGAACATTGTGTTCAGACACTTACCACTCATTTCCTATTTTATTCACTAGAAACCCGTGCTGTTGAGTATATTTTCCATTTACCCTTAAGATTAGCACTGAGGACCCAAAGGAATTCAGATATCTTTGTGCATACCTAGGACCACAGTACCCGTGATACTGTTATTTCTTGGGTTTTGCATAAGCCTTTTCACATCACGCAGGTGATAGTAATGCTTCACCTGGGCTTTGCTCCAAATTTTGGCTCTAGGATGTAAATTAGCATTCGAGCACTGTCTTGGTGTGCATACCCTGCTGGTGTGCACATACGAAGCGGATTAAATGAATCAGAGGCATTACAGTAAGATGTTTTCTGATAAGATCATTTTGTTCCCTTGATTTTACTTTTTCCCTTTCCCTTCTTTTCCCCTAACTCTCCCCTAAGCAAACAAAGTTCCTGGTACCTCCTGCTGCTTGTAAAAACAAGCCCTTTTCTGCTGATTCTCTTTTCTTGTGCTGAGATGAATGTTAGAAGCCTTCAAGAAAAGATCCCTGTTAGATGGCTGCAGCCAGGTTGGCTTCTTGCTACAACTGACCTATGGTAGCCTGATCATAGTGAAGGCTAAAATTTATGGAACTGATTTCAGGATAGAGGCACGGCAATGCCCATGAAGGAGTCTTAAAAACAACTAGCTGTACACAGAAATGCTGGCCCAGAATTTGCGCTCCAGTTTCTACATAAATAAAAGCAAGTCCCAGGGAAAGGATTTACTATGCTGTTTATCTGAGCTGTGTTTTGGAGCAGGATAGGAAAAGCATGTGTTTTAAGCCATTGACCCTTTCTCCAAATTGTGACATTTATTTACACATTCAGAGAAACTTCTATAAATGTCTTAGGTGCTGCATAACTGCACTCCCAGTTTGCTCAGGTTTGATCGGCAAAGGAAGCAAACCCATTAATTCTAATTTTATGCAGTTTTACAAGCCCCACATAGAGCTGTTTACAATTTAGCTGGTGAAACTTCACCCTGGATAATTAAGAGTCAGTCATAGGATCCCAAATAAAATATGAAGCCTCTGGAATGATACCAATGGTTTAAAAGATCTAAGCAGGAAAGGGATTAAATCAGGAAGCCATAGACCTGACATACCCACTGCAGGAGCTACAGCTCTCCAGGGCTTTTTCTTCTATTTTGGATATACTGACCTCAGTCAAGATTGCCTGCGCCCTCTTCACAGTGGCTGTGCTGCTTTTTGACAAATACAGATATACCAATGTTACATGTGCATCTTCCCATTTAAGATAAATATGGAAATTAACCTGCAAACTAGTAAGTTTCAGTTTCTGCGTCCAATTTGACATCCAATAGCTGCATGTGTGGCTATTGCATTAGTGTCAGGAGAGAAGGAAAAAACTTTTTTATTCATATTCCTGCATCCACATTAGTGGATGGCTGGGTGGGGGGATCACAGAACTGTAGAATCATCCCACATTTATCTAGTGCCCCTTCCCATATTAATAAGAGCGGCCGAAAGCTATTAATACAGAATGAATACCCACTTAATAGCGTAAGAGCCAGGAGGATGAGAAATACACACCAGCTGAACCCAATCACCTACATTACACAGCTAGTCTCTCCAGCTGAAAGAGGCAATACAGAACCGTTTTCTGCAAAGCCACCTGGAGGGCTTGCTCCCACACGCTGCCTAGATAAAGTTGAGAAATAAGAGCTTCCCATTGTCCGTGCCTTAAGTTAACAAGGTGATGTGAACGACTGACACTGTCAACTCTTCTAAAACATGGAGATGTGCTTGGTGGAGTCTCAGGACACTTTGCCAGAAGGGTAGGAAAGGGAATGGAAGAACAACAAGCACCTGGCAGTCACAAGCAAGCCCTTTCTGCTTGGCTCTGCCGGTCATACAGGAACAGCTTCAAGGCAGCAGGCTGGAAGACAAATTCTTGAGAGCACAGATGGAAGGTCTCTCCTTCATCAATGTCTCTTCTCTTACCATAGTACAGTCTTACTTGGTCTGCTCTGACTTACTTTACTCTTGAATCATCACCACAAAATATACATAAATCTAATTAAACTGCCAAGAAGTTAATAAATACTCCCTGTCAAGAGCTACTAACCTAGCTTGCCCAAAGCATTAGATGCTGCACTCTGTCCAAACAGGGTGAGTTGGTCCAGCTGCAGAGAAAGGTGCTAATTCAGTGTTAGAGTGTCAGAACTGGAAGATAATATAACTTTTCAAATGATGGGAAAGCAGCAAACAAAATCTTCACACATCTCAAGGACGCATGTTAATGCCCAGAGAAAGCCAGGAATGAAGAACATGTGAATTTGAAAGCTGTCCTAAACAACTTTTTTTCTTTTTCAAATTGCTTAATTCTCTTGAATTTGAGAGAAAGACCGTTTAGGAGACCTTGCATTTACAGGGAGCCTGTTGGCTGGGTCAAGCCTGACTTTTGCAGATAATGATAACAAAATGTAGATATGAAGAAAGCAAAAGCAAGAATTCCTACTAATTTACTTTTAGAGTTACAAATACACTTTTGAAAAAAAAAAAAGCTTCAACCAAGCTAAGAAAAAACAACCAATCCACACCAGAATTAAATATTTAATTCCTGAGACACACCTATTTTGCTAACTGTTTTCTGTGGGCAATTTTTTGCACATATAGAGCCCTAGGAGGCATTTTAAGTCAAGCCCTACCCTAAGACAATGGATGTTCTCCCAACTTCACAAGTTTTGATTCCTCCCAGTCCTCGCCTGTAGGCACCATTTTATTTTTATTTTTTTGATGGAAAGGAGTAGTAAGAGTCTTCTTAAAGTGCCTACAGGGTATTACCTCTTCTAGATCTTTAATTAACCTCACAACAAATTTTAGTTTCTTCCTATTTCCATGAAATGCTGGCCATCACCCTCTCTAAACACCCGCCTCCAGTCACTTCTAGAGTTACAGCTCTGACATAAGTGATTTTTGACAAATTATAGGGATTATATGCACTGCCAAACATCTGTTGAGCTTGGAAAAAAATTATATAAAATGTCTCCCCTGGGCTTCTGCTATTCATCACGCCATTGCTAATTACAGCAATAAACTCAAACCAAAACTCTAAGGGACATGTCAATTCTAGCAAGTTTACGTAGAGTTTAGAAATTAAACATTTACTTAAACATCAACTGAAAACTCTGTCTTGACTTTCAGAGTACTGTGGTGAAATGCTCAGTCCATCTGACAAATTGGGCCAGGCATTGAGGTTAAACATGGATTGAGGTTCATGCCCTTAAATATCTGCTGGCTGTTCTGCTTTTGCTTCAAACACATTTTCTTAGCATCCAACCATCCTCCTCTTCCACCCCACTTGATATACCCAAGTTTATTTAAAAAGAAGATAAATAAATAACAGTTTTCCTGACAGAATAAAAAAACAAAATAAAAAGATGAATTCATCACAATAGTAACAGCTATGTAACCATTCCAACAGACAGGTAAAATGCTCCAAAAAATTCAAAGCCTGAGATTTAAAAGGACCTTCACCATATAATATACAAAATTTAGCTTTCTCAAATAAAATATTTTGATAATGATACTTGACATTATTAATGTCAACTAATATTCTTTTCTGAAATAATAGAACAAGTCCTGTTTTGAAATATCTGCATTCTTTCTATACAAAACATAGTGGTACTGTGGTAGAAGTGAAGCTGATTGATGCAAAAGACGTTAAGCTAATTCCCCATTTCAGAGTGAAATCCAGAAATAAATGTGCAATCCATAAAAGATGAATAATTTCTGATGCATCACTATAGCCCAAATTTTGAAAGACTTAAAAAAAAAAAAAGGTGGGGTGGGGGAAGAGAAAAAGATTTTTAATCCTATGATTTTTTTTTTAACCTAACACAATGCTGTAGCTGCGGTGGTCACACAGGGAATTTCCTAATTGGCAAAGCCTTAAGGATAAAAGAAACATTGGACTGCATCTATTTAAAATGTTTCCAGCTCACAAATAAAGAACGGCGTAACACTCCTAAAGCGGATAGAACGAATAATCCAATCCCATAACCCTCTCATCAGTCACAGTGACTCGCAGCGAAGCTGACAGCTTTCTACGTCAACCCGTTCTCCTTTATGTTTTCCTCCTATCGTATGATCTCTTCTTTAAGCAAATAAAGTCCCATTCTGGTGGTTTGAAATCATGTTTTTTCTCCAAACACAGTAATCTAATCACTAGATGATACACCACGCTTTTACTTTGGGTAAGCCCAGGAAATTTCCATTTACCCATATAATAAGCCTGTCTTTGCACACCTGGGTAACACAGCGCCGGTGCAAGCAGTCAAAGCAGGTGACTGCGGCTCTGAAGGCTGGCTTTTAAATCTGTATTTACCCACCCAGCTCAAGGTAAGGGACCTGATTGTCTCTGAATGCAAAGGGAGCTGCAGGCTCTCCGTATTTTCGACTGGCAGCTACGTGGCTTGGCACCTGATGGTCGTCATCGGGAGCAGATCACTAAAGGTGCTTAGGGCTTTCGGCGCCCTCCACAATGCTCTGGCAATGGGTCTGAAATTCTGACCTCCAACCTTGACATTTTGCTTACGTAAGGATGCTAATGCCTCTTGCAAATCTAAATGTATACATGACCAAGGATGGCTAGCGCTCCAGCTTCTCCCCACCCCCTTTTCCAGGAACCAGCTGAAAAGCACTTGGTTCATACCACACTGACGTTCTCCAATCTCCTGCTCAAATGATGCCATGTTCCAGATCCATGTTATTTTACCTGGCTTCCCCACATTCCAGCAATCTGAACATTTAAATCCATAGTTTCTCCTCTTGCCTTTCTTGCTAAAGAAGCTGCCCGTCCACCGGGTAAGTTTGGTGGCCGTTATCATTTAGCAGAGGGGACAAGAATAAACAGGGAAGGAATTCTGCAAATGGAAACCAGGAAAAATGAGCAGAGAAGCAAGGTTAAAATTAGCGCTTGGGTAGAGGGAAATGTTGTTAAAATTCAGACACTTCTCCTAAGAGGCAAGAGCCAAGGGAACACTCCAGGCACACGTACTGGCTGACCAACTGCACGCACATAGCTAGAAACATTGAATGTGCAACCACATCTTGCTGCCAAAGATCCTTCACTTTTCATTCTTCCATTTCCATGAGTCCCCAGATTTCATCCTTCCCAGTTCATAGGCAATGTCCCACCAATTACTGGGGATTAGCAGCCTACTGATGATTTATAGCCTTATGTAAATCCAGACACAGAACAGCATTTATGGCATGATTTGCACATATGGAGAGCAGCAAATTTTTGCCTAGAGTGTGTTTATATTTTGAGAAAAATATTTCTTATGCTTATTTACTAGTAGGACTACTATGGACTAGTGGAAAAAGCTCTTACTTTAGAAATCAAGTTTCATTTATTGATTTTGTCCTTTACAGAATACATTTTGCCTTTTACAGCTTGTTTAGAGATTTTTTTTATTATTTTTTATTTCCCTATCTTCTGTAACTATAATTTACCACTAGAAGACACTATTTTTGTATTTACAGCTGTAATATGTTACAAGGAATAAATAAGCCTTCATTACAAATACACAGGTATGGTGCTTTCTTCCTGAGCTACCTCAGAAATTCAATATGCATAGGAGAAAATAGTTTTAAAGCTCCCCAAAATTGCGATTTAGGGTAAATAGAAAACTCTCTGTGAAGGTCAAAGGCACAAAATACTTGCTACTAAGTAGAAAGCATTCTTTCAGATTGGATGAAAAGCAACACTTTATTAAATGGTCACTTCTACCCTGTATTAAGGCTGGTCCATCTGGTTTAATGGCAACAGAAGAATGAACATCAGTACCAGGAATTGCTACTCTTAAGCTACAACAGATCAAAGCTCACAGAAATTGAATGTTAAATTCAGGCATATACTTGAATTTGGCCTTTTTTCTTGCTGAAGAAGTGACTTTTGGGACACAAAAAAGGTCTCAAATCTCCTCTATGAAGAAAGGAAGTTTTTGCTTTCTTCACTCAAAGTCTGACATAAAGACAGGAAAGTAAAGAAGTTATAGAACGATCAGTCTTTTAAAACATGTATGTGAAGTCACCATATCCATTGCAAAATACAGTCTAATACATTGATGATCTGCAGACCCGATAAGGAAAATGAAAATGCAATGTATCTTCTAAATCAGCAATTTTCCCCCCCACAAAGATTGCTGTTCACCTGGCACGTCACGTGCTGTTAAAATGGCACAAAGGGAAACTTGAGATCAGTAGCAATGCAGCTGGTGTCCTCAAATGTCTGTTGGTACTTCCTTAGCATTAACAGACACAAATAGCTTCAGCAATGACATTTGTTACCACTTTATCATCACTGCACATCATCCTGCCCTGCTGTTTGATTTTACTGCCCTCTAAAGATATTCTGCTTTCACTGTGTCCTCTTACAATGAGCAATTGTTTAGCAGGATTATGAGACTGCACGTTTACATGGAAAAAAAAAAAAAAGCCAGACTTAAAGCAGTAAGGATTCTATAAAAGGTGGTTGCAATGGCCAGGGATGTACATTCTCCAGCATGCAAACCCACCCCTATCGAATGCAACCATCCCCACACGGCTAAGTGTTGCCTCAGACCTTTGTGCTCCACGATGCTCGCAGGCTGACTGAGGTTTAAGGTGGTTGTATTAACAGATGACTTTAAATTTATAAAAGACAGCACCATCTGTCAAGTAAGTAGGACAGAGTTGCAGCTGGGTGTGCAAACACTAGCACTGTGGCCTGTCCAGGGGGGCTGCGAAGTGCAGCCGCTCTGACAAGAGCTGCTGTCTTGCGCAGAAGATGCCTCTGGCTGTCCCCACCAGATTTCAGTGCACCTGCAAAGCTGGGGAGGCGGCAACTTTAGATCTGAGACATCTTATCATGGGTTGTTACCAACAGCTGTGTTACACGGTCTTTACTTTTTCAGCTTTACTGCCTCAGCATTGCGCATCGACATTTCCACATGGAGGCACTTGCACAACATGCTCCAGAGCTGGTAGCATCCACATTTCTCCAAATATCTGGAACCTAACATTGGAAAATGCTGCATACCCAACATATAAAAGACCACCACCATGCCCCAAACCAAAGAAACCCATCCCAAACCCCCAAACAACCAGCAACAACAACAAAAGGCTTCACAAGGATGTGGGAGAATTTCCTACCCTGCTGATTGCGCATTTTGCCCACACACTAAACACAAGAGCCTACACCTTTTTCCACTGCGCTTCTTGAAAGGAAGAGTTATGTACTACAGCAGAGCCAGCTCATCCTACAACCCAGCTTCCCACAGATCACCTTGCAGTTACATGTTCACATGCCCTTGTCCTCAGGTGCCTAATTGGGAAACACCTGGCTTGGACGGCCTCATTCTCACAGAGCAAAGATAAGAAGTATAAATATTTATAACTCGACTACACAGAAAGGAGAACCGTTTGTGTGAGTTGCTCCAGGCTCACAGTCTGACTCAGCAGCAGGGCCATGATTAGGTTTTAGGAGTTTCCCACTCCCAAGTCTATGGTCAGCTTACCAGCCTGTGCATCGTCAGGATTCTTGCCTCATGCCACGCTGCAGAAGAATGGTGAAACACAGCTTTCCGTGCTGTTATGATTCACCTAATCTTTTCAGATTTATTAGGTACAGTGGATCAGTAACATGAACTTTATGGAGAGCTTTTATTTGTTAAGCAATCAGTTCTCATCTCTAGCGTTTCACCCAAAGCATGTTCAGTTTTCTGGTTCAAGCCTGCAACAGACTGCTTTAGTTTCACATCCTGTATTTTCAGTACCTTTCAAGGCTAAAAGCTACGACACAGCAAAGCATACAGAGAATTGAACCCCCTCTTTCCTCATGGAAAAAAGAAAATCCTCAGACAGAAGAGGTTTTTGTTTTTTTTTTTTTTTGATGTCTACGTAAGTCACAGGAATGCCTTACAAGACTTAGACCCAGCATATCCAGAGCTGTCCATCCCTGACATGGCAAAGATTTTCAGTTTTGCCTATGTGATATGGGATTAGTTTCATATTTCTATTTCAGAAGTGACTGAATAGCAATTGATCCAGTAATCTGGATGTATCAGCTGACAACAACATACGTACAGGAAGAATTTATACTAATGAAGTCTAATTCGTTACCTGCTTTCCTTCTGAACTTATATGCAATGCCTCCCATAAGTTTTCACTAATTGCCACAAATACATGTATGGAAAAATTCATTTGCACATTTACTAATCAACTTTACTCTCAGTCCACAGAAGAATCAAATTCTTGCTTAGACATTTTTCCACTTTATCCCTTGATGCTAGTATGTAAAAATGAAGGTGCACTTCCTCCTGTGCATATGTGCTACAACACTAACATCACTCTAGTCTAACACACCAGCAGCTTTTAAATATAGCATTTGTGGCAAATCTTAGCATTTGCTCCAAGATGTGATTTACTGTGGAGTCAAATAAATCTGAACAGCTAACACTAGTCTAGACCAAATGGGAGCACTCAAATCATCTGTCTTAAGACACCTGTGGACAGCGATACTTTAGCACATTAGAATTACAGTTTTTTACTAAAAAGGAAACTTGTGACTGGTGTGCAATATGAGAAAACACTCAGTACTGTGTGGTGGCCGAGTTCATGCACAAGACGTACTCTATCAGCAGTGCAGTAAAAATGTGTATGAAGAATCGGTACTTTTCTCCCCCAGCATATCCTCCTGAAACAGATAATTGATCTTCTCACGAAAGCTGCATGACTTCAAGAACCTTTACTGTGACTTTCAGAAACCAGCATAACATCAACCTGACCTTGAGAGCTCGATGCTCTGGCCAAACTCTGCTGCACTGTAATGCTGTAGGACCACTCAATTGGTCTCATCTCGTTGATGGGAATAAACGAAGGGAAACTTCTCCTCTTCCCGCAAAGACCAGTGGTTCTACCTCACCCCTCCTCAAAAACTCCACCATAACAGATAAAAAGGGTGTTGCTTGAGTACTCTTGTATCGCAGTGCCCTGTGATTGCCTGCTGGCTCCTTGGGTTGCCATATTTATAGAATGGGTGGAACAGGAAAGTGATTTTGATTTATAACCCCTGTAAATTTTTTTGTTTTGTAACAAACTCAACCCAACCAGTACAAGCAGCCTAGCTCCAGGATGTTCAGAGGTCTCTTGCCCAACAGGTTCAAATACTTGGCTCCATCTTTCTGTATGAGAAATCAGCAGTTCAGACAACCCTTAAAAATAAATACTTACAGCACTTGGAAAATTAATAGGTTCCCGATTCCAAGGGGGATTAAAAAAATAATAATAATAAAAAAAATTACTCACTACACATTCCCATTGCAAAAAGTTTTACAACCAATACTTCACACCATGTTCCAAATACCCTCTGATGACTGAGAAGGAACAGTAAAATGAAGAATCTCTCGCCAATGCACTTTCAGTAAGAATGTGGTCAGACATCTTTTCAAGGAAACTGACATATATCCTAATTGCTTTTTATGAGATGATGAGCAGCTCTACAATTATCATGTGTATTTTGATCTTCACTGACACCTAACAGCTGCAGGAAATTACACACTGCACCATACCTGCTGTGAGAATATCCCTTTTCTATCTTGTATTAATCACTCTCCTTTTTGAACTTGCAGTGTCTCCTACTCCAGCCACCAAAATGGAAGAAAATGCCAACACCAGCTTCGAAGAAGATTTTGAAGGACAGGCGACACACACAGGCAAGGAAACTAACTGCAGTTTTTTTTCTAAAAATAAGCTAAACTGTCCCTGTTCACTGGGGAAGCCCTGCCAAACCCCTTGCACAGAAACATAGTCCAAAATACATTTTCATTGGCTTTGGAGCCTAAGTGACACCCCTCACGGAAGGGCAGGTAACACCAAACTGATCTCTATGCCAATCCTTCTCATAACTGAAGCAAATGGCAAACGCAGAAGACAACTGAAGAAGCCACCCACCAGCAGCAATAGCACAGTGCAGGTTGTCTTGGTTTATTGCTTCAGTCATGAACAATGGCATTTCTTCTTCCGGGGAAAAGAGAAGAAAACAAAAGAGAAAAAAAAACCCACTCACATGCTAGAACTAGGTTATAAGGTTTCACTATAAAGGCGGAATTATTTTTTCCTTCTTATAGAAGGAACATTCAGTGCTAAAAGTGAGCCTATAAATCCTTTTGGCAAACACAGCATAGCATTTAAAAGCATCCTTGCTCAGAAAGACAATTCTTTTTAATCCAGCACTCAATCACCATGATTTTTGTGAGTACTGACATTGTATTCAGCTCTAAAGATGGTATCACTTCATCCCACCCCACCAACAGGTAACTATATGGCAATCATTCCCTCCCTGTGCTCCAAGGACTTCTTTTTCTTTGTGCTGTAATAAACGTAGCTCTTGAAATAACTCTTTCTGGGTTTATTTCCGAACAAGCCTTGCTGCTGTTGGCTAAGATTTTTTTTTTTTTTATATACATATATATATGTATATAGGGACACAAATGTGAAGCACTACATCCATGCCTAGGCTCCAAAATAGTTTTGGGAATCAGGCTCCTGTACTGTTATCACTATGCCAAGAGGTTCAGGCTAATTCCTGCTTTGGAATCTTGTTTGCGAAAAATCAGGTCACCTTCCCTTTCCATTGAAGGGGTGTAGTGCCTTTAGCCATCGCTTCAAGATGTTGAAATTTAATCCAAAACAGAGTCTTGGCAACTGGCAACACCATATCTCTCTCATAAGAGGAAGAGCTGCTTACCTAGCATTTTCGAAATTTTCCATAGAAATAGACGTCAGTCTGAAAACACTAAAACATTCCTTGTTTTTGCTTTATAATCTAAGATGTGGATTAAAATGTTTCAGTTTGAAAAACACCACTGGAATTTTGAAATGAATTTTTTTTCTCTCCATTTCAAAATTCAACTGCTTTAATTAACCAGCTCCAAAGACCAAGATTTGCATTACAATCAGAATTATCATAGCATTTCCTTACAGGTTACCCTTCAGCAGAACACGTACGGGCTTAAAAAAAAACCAAAACACCTAAAACAAAACCTTGTGTCCTGTATTCTTGGTTTTATTACAAGTCCTTAAGCACGTATTATGTATTCAAATACACTGTCGATAGAGAAATGCAAATATACTTCTGCAAAAGACTACCTTGGCCAACACATCAGTTTTAACAGGTTTCGACATCCTCATCCTTATGAACTACTCATGTAGTTCACCAAAATCCTTTTACAGGATTCTGACAGGAATCAGACCACCAAAGTGATCAAGGTTAGAAAAACCCCAAGCCCTCTTTCTTTCTTTTGGAAGGTAATGTAACACATTGGTCCCAAAGCTCTCGTGGAGAGTGCTCTGGAAGGAAGAGGGGAAGACGGATAAACTGTGGCGCAGAAGTACAAACCAGCAAAGAACAGAAACTTCTTAAGACAGCTTCTTGTGGCAGCCAGTTTCTCATCTAACTTCATTTCTCTTAGGGCCCAAAGGTGTGATCAATGACTGGCGGAAGTTTAAATTAGAAAGTGAAGATAGAGATTCCTTATCCTTGAGCAAGAAAGAAATTCTTAGACAAATGTCTTCACCGCACAGATCTTTCAGTAAAGATGATAAAGACACCAGAGAGAGATTCTGTCGTAAGGTAAGAGAAGAAAAGCAAAGTAAGTTACTTTTGATTTGATATAAAACATATCGGTTATAAGCTAGAAAATCCTAAATTTGCCTGACTCACTTCCTTTGCAATCTAGCAGAGCTCACACAATATAGACAGAACAAATGCACGTCCAACCTTCTATCTAGTCCTCTCTCAAGCAAAGTCTAACTTCAGTAAGATAAGCAGCATATTTCACAACAACATATCACACAACACAGAATTTGACCTTTCTTCCTCCCTTCCCTGTCTCAATGCTCTGTCCTTGCTTAAGGCAATGGAAAAATTTTAACATGTTTAAAAGCCTACTAGTCCAGAGAGAGCCCTGAGCCTGAACATCACTCATTACCATGTACCTGTTCTGAAAATGGGGGACACAAAACCCCCAAACCCACAGGAATTAAACTTGGACACCACTACAGTCACTGGCAAAATTCCCACCAACTCTGGAAGATCCAGAAGTTTTTTTCTCCAAATATGGCAACTGTCTTCAATACCATCAAGTTCACATGCTAGTGTTGAGACAGGATCTTCACCTATCTCTTGAAGAGACCTTCCAGAGTCACTGTGGGAAATGACTGCACTTCTGGCTAAGCTTTCCATGTGATGTTCTTTAGACAACTTAGTCTCTTCCTGTTTCATTGCCAACAGGTTGCCACTTATTAATTTAACATTCTCTCGATATTCACAGATGAGCATGCAGGAGTATGAATTAATTCAAGATGAGCAAGAAGATGAAAGTTGCCTACAAAAATACCGCAAGCGCTGCATGCAGGATATGCACCAGAGGCTGAGTTTCGGGCCAAAATACGGTTATCTGTGTGAGCTGCAGAATGGGGAACAGTTCCTCGAAGCCATTGAGAAAGAACGTAAAACTACCACCGTCATCGTCCACATTTATGAAGATGGCATCAAGGGCTGTGACGCTCTTAACAACAGCTTGACCTGCCTGGCAGCTGAGTACGCCACTGTGAAGTTCTGCAAGATCAAGGCCTCCGACACAGGGGCTGGAGACCGCTTCTCAAATGAAGTGCTTCCCACTCTACTTGTCTATAAGGGTGGGGAGCTTCTGAGCAACTTCATTAGCATCTCCGAACAATTCAATGAGGAGTTTTTTGCTGTGGATGTGGAGTCCTTCCTAAATGAGTATGGGCTGCTACCTGAACGGGAGCTTCCAGCACTGGGAAATGGCAACACGGATGAGCAAGATGTTGAGTAGTAAGAGAGCCATAGTCCTCACTGTCTCCCTTTCCTCTTCATTATGTTGTAAATCAGTCTCAGTAACACCCATCCCATTTAGAGAAGGCCATCTTTGCTAACTTATTTGTAAGATATACATATATAAACTTCGCTTAACTGTTAGTACATGAATTTTACTTAAAACACATACAACAGGCGGTCCTGTAAATAATTACTTCTGCATCAGCCACAAGTAATAGGAAGAACAGGAGATGGTACTGGTGATCTTTAAGAAATTAAGGGAAAAAAAAATAATTAAAAATTGAGGGCCCACATGTGTCTCCAGTAAGCACAAGAAGAGCTGAACTTCAACAGTAACAGAACTGATCCATCCCTCTGCATACACAAAAAAGCCACATCCGTGCTCTGGAATTACAACAAGCCCTGGCCCCTCTGATTCACTTCTACCGACTTCAGTAGGAACAAGATTTCATCCAGCAGTTTTAAGGACAAACAAATAGCCGGATGTCCTTGCACTTCTAAATGGCTTAAGTACCTAGGACATTATTTTATGCTTCTGCATTTAACTTCCAATATTCATGAAAACAAAGAAGTTAGCTCAGCACTTCTATAAATTTGTCATCCAAACAGCTGACACAGACAAATTATCAGCTAATTTCAGTTCATTGTTGCTCCATATTTTGAACAGTAATATTTAAAATGTGAGTTACTGAAAAAGTATATTGTGCTTATGTAATAACTGAATAAAGCTTAACAGCTCTCAAAACCTGCCATTGGAAGTGTGAAATATATTTGTAGTATATAGCCATAACCTTAAAAACATGTGAAATATTAGTAAACATTCACTAGACATTTACTAACTTAAAGTTTTAAGTTTTGCCAATTTAAAATTTATCTGAGAAAAAAAACACAGGGTAAACTCACTATACACCTTCCTCTCTCTCTCTGTAGGTATAAAAAAAATCCACATCCTCTAGTTCTGATACAAGACAACAAAACATTAGAAACATTTCAATGACTTCTTTTGCACACTGGCAAAACTGAAGGCTGAATTGTACTCTGAGGACAGAAATATCTGTACCTTACTCTGAGGTTAGAAACATCTGTATCTTAACTGCACATAATTTTGCTGATAACATTTGAGAGAATCAAAATGTTTAAAGATTATTTTCAGTACTTATATGACTCACCAGTTTTTATTTGATATGATAGTTTCATATTTTGCTCACATTGAAGTGCTTTGGGTCAGGATCCCACCATGGAAATGTCACCCTGCGAAATTGTGCACGTAGATCAGTAAGAATTCAGCATTGAGTGGCCAGCATCAAGCAGCCATTGCTCCAGTGATAAAACCCACACAATAAAAGCAAATTCTTATCACTCTTTTAAATACATTTTTTTCTCCACTTTTCATTCACTTGGAAAATTCACAGGGGTAGCTGAAAGTTACACTACTTTCCAACAGATCTGCACAACAAAATAATTCTACTCAAAAAGATTTGGGAAATATAACCCTGCAAAACATCACTCAAGGAGTCACGAGATACCCTTTCAAATAAAATTACTTAAACACAACTTATGCTTTGTTTTAAATAATGGTTAAAATAATAGTTTTTTTTTTATTTGTCCTATTTTGAATACTGAAATACAAATACTGAATTTCTACTTTTAATAATTTTTTGCCATGGATTAATACTTTAACAGAGCACTAGAATCCTCATCACATTGTACACTAGGCAATACGAATGGAGTTCCTTAGTATCTCTTAATGTACAATCTTCTTCAACTTGTAAAACAATACATGATTTTATTCCACCAAGAATTCAAATAGCATCTTCCAAAATGTAATGACAGCAAGACTGCCACAAGGTTTTCTGACAGAAGTCCAGGTGGAATAAAACATTTCCCTTTGAGCAGTCCTTCTTTCCCCCCTTACAGATGCATGATCTTTACCGCTCAGCTAAAATCACTTTCATCTTAACATTTCATTTCCATCAGTAGGTCAACTCTTCAAAAATCTACTATTTGCAGATATACTTAACATTATTTACTACATAACCTATTTTAAGATCATGAGATTTTCATAATGAATTATCTTCTATTACAAGAATAACCAGCTCCTTAAGTAGTGGGACAGTTGTCCTGCATTTTTTGATAAGATGATTTAAAGAAGAGGCATGAAAAAATTTCTGTCCTCTACACACCAGAAAAACTCCACTTAACATTCTGCAGAACCTTCCTTCTTTGTCAAACTTGGTTCAAGAGTTATTAGATTGCACATCAGCAGCCTGATCACGCAAGCTTCACTTCTTTGAGAAAGCAGGCTGAAAGCAAAAAAAAACCCTAACAAACAATAACCACCATAGAAACTGCATTTATAGGTAGTTGTAAGAAATAAGCTGACACTCCAATTTAAGAGACAGATTAAGCATGCTTAAGTAGGATTTCCTTCAACCTGTAATTAACAAAAAAAAACCCAAAGAAAAAGAAAACACACATGTGACGCCAAGCCTCAACAGAAGCTCATGACTAATGAAGTTGCAAATAAAGCTCTGATCACTGCAGTCATCCAGATTTCTACAGGAAAAAAACCACCTTAAAACAAAAAGCAAAACTTGACTCAAACATCATACTTCTGTTTGAAGACTCTTGAATAACAAAAAGTAAATGCTTTAATAAGCACATGAGAGCAGCCTTCCTGTTACTCTCGGCTACAGTTACTCCTTCTTTTGACTCAAAGTCACAGAGACCCTGAGTGTCCTCAAATATTCTGATGCAGACAAAGATGGAGGAAAGAGGGGAACTAATTCTCAGTCGTGTCACTGCTGATCAAACTAAGAACAGAAGCTCTAGTATATGCACATATGTTAAGCTGAATGCTACCCTTGATATGCAAGGAATTATAAACTTCATTGTACAAGACCACTGAGGCTTTTTAAAAATACATTTTAAAACTATGCAGTTTTACTACATAGTTTATGTAGTTTACTACATAGCACAGAAAGTGAGGTGTCTTTAAAATTATTCCATAACATCAATTTTAGAGCTACACCTAGAAGAGCCAGATTTTCAGATGTGGAAGTCCCAACTATACCTCTAGACTCTTATGTATTAAAATAAAAATCTATTTGCAGTCAGGTATACATGTTAACAAAGCTCAATTTCAGCCACAATGAAGTTTTCACAAACTGAAAGAGTCAGAAGATTACACAGGTAATAAAAGGATATACCTATCTAAAATCTGAGCAAAAGTTAAGCAGCATTCTAGAAATACTTGTAGAAGGATGTTTTCCTTTTTTTTTTCTTACATGAATGTTTTCCTTTTTTTTTATTACATAACTCATTTTCTCACATTATCAATGGCTACCAGTAGAAAAAGGATGGGAAGCAAGAGGACAATGAAATCCACTCTTGATTAGTTCTGTAATTCTTAGACAAGCAAGAACCTGCTTTCTTCTACATCCACCATTTCCTCACGGCTGGAAGTCTCAATCTGCAGATAGAAGTCAAATTACTCACTTTTTCTTTGACAGGGTTAAATAATTTTCTTTTTGCAAGGATGGTGGTTAAATGCAGTTTCCTCTATTAAAGCAGAAATCTCATCCAAAGCAACTTCTTTCTTTGCCTTCTTCCAACCTCAAATTGGAAAATTAGACTGCCACAGATCTTTGCCACCTAGTTAGTTAATAAGCCGAAGGATTCGTTTGACGGTCTATAGTAACATCATAAAGAAAAGGATCATTTACTAAACACTGAATAACCTTGGAGGGGGAGAGGAAAGACGGAGTTCTTTGCTAGGGAATCCATGGAATAATACCTCCAAACAACCTCTACTTTTTTACACCACGGGTGCCAAACAAGAACTATTGGGACAGCGTTTCGTGACAACTTTCTTATCCAGTGTAAGATATTTAGCATCTCAAATTTTCATTTTGATAGTTGAGTTTTGAGTAACAGGCAACTACCGAATAATCATGTTTTATTTTACCTCCAGAAGCATAACCCCCAATCTCCATCCACTCCCCCACAAAAAAAAAACAACAGAAAAACACAAAGATTAAAAACAAAACTTATTTCTTCTCATTACTCCCCTGCTCCTTCTTCTAATAGAGACTTTAGCACAACAATTTTTAAACCAACCATGTTTTGAAGCAAGTTACAAAATTAATCTCATTTTCTAGATAGCACTCAGCCTCCTCCGGAATGAACTGCTTCTGCGTAATACCATTTTGCCTATTGATTCCACCCATTTGCACAGAATAACTTGCATCTATAAAACATGCAGCACCTGAAGGACTTACCTGAAAACAGTGCCTCCATTGCAACATTCACTTTCCTCTGAGAGGCCCCACTTGAGCAATACTGAACACAAAAGATCAACACTGTATTCCAAAATATAGTTACAATACCAAAAGCAGATCTTTTTCCAAGCAAGCAAAAACAGAATACACAGATAAGCCAATGATATTTAAGACATCTTTCTCATAATTGCTTTTTATTAAAAGTATCCCATCTTAGTGTTCCAGTGCCTTTATACAAAAAAAGACATCTGCAGTGGTATTAAAATACCCTAAAATCTGTAATTCTTTTCTGTTATAGTTACATCCAAGTAAACATCACATTTCATACACAAACTATCTTCATTAACCTTACTAGAATTCTTCACTCCTCCTGCTCTCCTCATGGCAACTAAACAATAACGTTATTGCCTAACATACCCAGGAAAATATCTCATAATGGAAAGGTATCTGTTTACAGTCTAATAATCCTGATTGGCAAATGATTTTGACAAATCCCATGTATCTACAAGATAATCCACAAGGGCTGCCTAGATGTAGCTGTTGCTGAAATAGTTAATATTCCAAGAGAATGATGACTGAATCAGAGCTAGACAGAGAAATCCTCATCAAGAGTCACCGAGTAAAAGGCAGCATAAACACATCTCAGAAGTTCTATGCATTTCATTGATTTCTTGAACTAAGGGATTCACAAGCTGAATCGGATTAGTCATTAAACTCCTAGAAACTATTTGTATATCTATTATGCTAGTTAATCAATATTACCCAAAACAATGTATATGGTGGAATGTTGGCTTCATTAAATCTAATTTCTCCCCAATAAACTTTAATGAGATAAGATTTCTCTTAGCAAAGGAACCCTTAAAGCAAGAATCGTCATACAACGTAACTACGCTAGTTTTACCAATAGCCTGAAAAACACCAGTAGTAGCATTTTGCATTAAAACACCAAGTAGGAAGAAAATGAAAGTTCTACATTTGTTTAAAGGATCTTTCCAGAAAATAATACCGTTATTCATTTATACAGACAGACAGGGCTAGTTTCTTTGTAAACTTGATTCACCTTCTACTTGGTATTGTAACCGCATAATTCTGCTTGATATAGTAAGTGCATGCTGGAACAAGGAAACCGAACCTATCATTACAATTTATATTGCACATTTAACTGGTGATATTTAGGCAACCATTCTTAATTACTAATATATTAAACCCAGATGTTTCCATCTTGTAACTGGCCAATACTTCCATGAAGCTCTGCTTGCTTGAGTTTAATCACTGAAGTAATTGAAAGAGAAGATCGATGCAAAGACTGCAACAGCAGCTGCTATTACCACACCTAAAATAACAAAGGAAATGCATTCTGTAAGTGGCAAGGGCAGCAGAGTCAGCAGGAGCTAGGGTGTGGAGGGCAGGGTCGAGGTGAATGACGAGCAGGAGGAGAAACAATAAGAGCCACCCCAAAAAACTATCTACCACTGCTAAGCCTAAATCTAAAGCTACGATGTCAGATAATTAAATTATTAAAGCTCCACATGACATTTCTAATCAGAGTAGGATCCTTCCAGAAATCCAGTTGACTGCATACTTCTGTAGTACTTTATCCATGTCCTAGCCTATAAAATAATGCACTGACTCTGCACTACTGCTTAATTCTAGGAATCAGACTAGAAAAAACATAAAAAAAATTAAGCTTTAAGAAACAAAAGCTATTAAGTTTTTTCATTTCTGTGCAGCACTACAGCTTCTCTGTACATCTCCTTGTAACACAACAGTCATTTTTCTATTGATTAACATGCTTGCTACTGATTCACTTAAGACGACGACAAAAAAACCCCAAACACCTGAGTGACAATTCAAGGGAAAACATTTTTACATGCAAAGCAAACACATATTTAACACTAGTACTCTTTAATCTTCCAGTTACCGTGTTCTACTTCTAAGAATTAACAGAAAACAGAAGTTACATTTTAGTCAACAAAACAGTAACTGTAAAAGACAGTCAAAGCTCACAGCAAAGAGAACTGTACCAAGTGCAGACAGATAGAGGAGAGCTGGACAAAACAGTATTATTGAAAAGTTGTATTTGAAAGAAGAGTTTTGTGGCTGGTGTTCCCTGCATTATTGAGGCTGATAATTAGCACCTAAGCCCATACGTATTTTTCAGCTTTGGAAGAGCAATAGTGAGTCACTAGCCGATTTATGAATGTCTACTTGACAACGCCATTCAACTGTGCTGTGCTTTTTTTTTTTTTTAGAAGTACAGAATTATAGAAGTGGTGGCTCTCCAAAAAACAAATAAAGCTACATGAGCCTTTTGCATCGACTTGTAGGGTGAACAAATGCGAACACTGGTTTTGTTCCAACAGCAGACTGTGATTCTTTCTTCCCCAGAAACACCCCGCACCTACAACACTGAAACGGGGACTCATTTTAGAAAAGTATTGCATTAATCTCACCAATTCAGTAATAATGCTGTGGAATCTTAGAGTACTGAAAGAGCCCATTATAGTTTCTGGATTGCCATAGCAAAATAAGGGAAGTAACATACCCATATTTTGTTGAAGTTTCAACAGCAACGTTGCTTTTGTCAGTTGCTTCTGTTGTGTGACATCCACGTTGTCAGTAATTGGACAAAGATCAACTGTATGGAAACCAAGTGAAGAAGTAAATACTAGGTGAAAAGCTAACAGTTGTGTTTTAGAGAATTAATGCAAAATGCCAAGAACTTCATATCAACTTCATAAGAAGTACGTTTGTGGTAGAAAAAAACTCAGTATTTTGCAGTAAAAATGGTACAGTAGCAATGGTATAGTACTATAGTGTTCTATATGACTGGAAGAGTAAAAATAAAGAGAAAAAATACATTTGGGAAGGAGTTCCTCTTCCAAAAAATCACTTCCCACACCCTGCTTCCAGAGTAACACATCCAACCCCCGTTATATAACCTGGGGAGAATTTGCCAGAATCTCCCTGGGAAGAGGGAACCACCGAAATGAATGATTAACCACCTTCCAAGATGAAAGTTTTCACTTTAAAGATATTTGTCCAGAATTCAGGTTACATGTAAACCCCATTGCCACTAAAAGAGTGAGCCCAGCATCATTTCCTACTCAACAGTCATAAATGCTTATTTTCAAAGCACAGAAATTCCTTTTTGAAAATCCCTTAAAAGTGCACTTTTAGAGCAAGAATAAAAGGACACATTCCCTTTTGGAACAATTATTAAATCCTTAGACTGCTCAGCCAGGACGCGAGAGAGCTTGACTCTGCTTATAGAATGATGGGATTCAAACCTGTATCTATTTCCTTTCCAAAAACTTCCCTAATCACTTGGTTATATCCAGCTTGATAGAGAAGGAGAGAAGAGAAAGAAGGGGATTAATCTTGAGCCCTCCAGCAGAACTTGTTCTTTTGTCAGACACAGAGCAAGCATGCTTTGGACTACACAGTTCAGTGACAAGGCTACTTGACGGCGATACACCAAAGGTCTTACTTGCTTTCCTGTTCCCAGGACAGTTTGCTAAGGTCATAAGTTCTAATTACAATTCAGTAGCTACTATTGCAAGTATTTTCTGGACAAGTAAACAGTATGAGAAAGTATTTGTGCTACTGCACTGAGATCTAGATGTCTTCAGAAAGAACAGAATGGGCATGCTAAAAAAGGAAAAAAAAAAAAAAAAAAGGACTAACAGATTGCTCTTGTTCAGAAGATGAAGAAGAAAAACCCACAGCAGTACCCAGATATAAAGTTTTAGCAGTCCATGGAATACTGATCTAAATAAAAACAGATCTCCCATTTCCACAGTGCAGTTGTCAACCACCTATAAATTACAAATTAGATAGCTGAGTAATAAGGCACATCCCTTGCATGATTCATATGAAAGTGATTCATGGAAAAGTACTTTCTCTATCATATCATTAGCTAAGGGGGAAATGTACAACCTAGATGTGCGATTAGAACGGTTGTTTCTATCTGAGTCATGGGCATAATTGTCTTCAAAATCTTAAGTCAAACTTGCACAAGATCTGTTGTTACACAAAAGCAATCAAAGTAGACATTTAGGACCTGTCTTTAGCCATTTTAATCTCTGAACCAACTCACTCTGTATAGGATGTAGTACAGCAGAACAATTAATAACTGGCCAATATGAAACTTACCAAGATAGCAAGATCTATAGATAGAATTATAAGATCACAGAGTTGCCTAGGTTGTAAGGGACCTTTCAGATCATCTAGTCCAACCATCAACCTAACACTGACAAAAACCATCACTAAACCATACCACTAAGCACTACGTCTACCTGTCTTTTAAATACCTCCAGGGATGGTGACTCAACCACTTCCCCGGGCATCCTGTTCCAATGCTTAATAACCCTTTCAATAAAAAGTTTTTCCTAATATCCGATCTAAACCTTCCCTCGCGTAACTTGAGGCCATTTCCTCCTCTTCTGTCGCCTGTTACCCAGAAGAAGAGACAAACGCTCACCTCTCTACACCCTCGTTTCAGGGAGTTCTAGAGAGTGAGAAGGTCTCCCCTCAGCCTCCTTTTCTCCAGGCTAAACAACCCCAGCCCTTCTCCAGACTCGCTCCAGCACCTCATTGTCTTTCTTGTAGTGAGGGACCCAAAACTGGACATAGTACTCAAGGTGGGGCCTCAGGAGTGCCGAGTACAGGGGACAATCACTTCCCTAGTCTAACTTACCACTTATTCCCTATGCAGGCCAGGATGCTGTTGGCCTTCTTGGCCACCTAGACACACTGCTGGCTCATATTCAACCATGTCAACCAACATCCCCCAGTCCTTTTCCACCAGGAAACCCTGCAGCCACTCTTCCCCAAACTTGTAGCGTTCATGGGGTTGTTGTGACCCAAGTGCAGGACCCAGCACTTGGCCTTGTTGAACCTCATACCACTGGCCTCGGCCCATTGATCCAGCCCGTCCAGATCCCTCTGGAGAGCCTTCCTACCCTCAAGCAGGTCGACACTCCCACCTCACTTGGTGTTGTCTGCAAACTTACTGAGAGCGCACTCGATCCCCTTGACCAGATCATCGATAACGATGTTAAAGAGAACTGGCCCCAACACCGAATCTCGGGGAACACACTTGTGACCAGATGCCAACTGGATTTAACTCCATTCACCACCACTCTCTGGGCCCGGCCCTCCAGCCAGTTTTTAACTCAGCAAAAAGGACTCCTGTCCAAGCCATGGGCAGCCAGTTTCTCCAGGAGAAAGCTGTGAGAAACGGTATCAAAGGCCTCACTAAAGTCCAGGTAAACAACATCCACAGCCTTTCCCTCATTCACCACTTTGTCAAAGAAGATCAGGTTTGTCAAGCAGGACCTGCCTTTCATGAACCCATGCTGACTGGGCCTGATTGCCTGGTTGTCCTTCATATGCTGCACGATGGCACTCAGGATGATCTGTTCCATAAGCCTCCCAGGCACTGAGGTCAGACTGACAGGCCTGTAGCTCCCCAGATCACCCTTCCAGCCCATCATGTAGATGTGTGTCACATTTGCTAGATGCCAGTCAACTGGGACCTCCCCAGTTTGCCAGGACTGCTGGTAAATGATGGAAAATGGCTCGGTGAGTGCTTCTGCCAGCTCCCTCAGTACCCTCAGATGAATCCCACCCGGTCCCATAGACTTGTGTACATCTAGGTGCTGGAGCAGGTCCCTCACTATCTCCCTTTGGATTACAGGGGGCTTCATTCTGCTTCCCACCCCCATCTGCTAACTCAGGGATCTGGGTGCTCAGGGAACAACTGATTCTACTACTAAAGACAGGCAAAGAAGGGATTAAGTACCTCAGCCTTCTCCTCATCCATTGTCACTGTGTTACCACCAAACACACACACACACACATACATATGCTTACATCAAGCATAAACATTTCTTTGAGATTCTCTCTGCAAGCTGAACGTACATGTAAAATAAAAATAAGCCTATAACATTTCAATGCAAGGGGTGCGTTTTCGAAAAGAACTTATCACATATCTCTGAAACCCACTGGTACCCAATGAGGCAGTAGTTTCATCATTATGTTTTCTGTGCAAGGGAAAACACACCCTCATCTGCCTAAAATACAAGCAGAAATCTTTAACTAGAGCAAATGAATTACTAATTGTTGCAAGATAGATTTTTAAGCAAGTACCTTAGCTAGCACACTAAGAGCACCACATTCTCTCCAAACCACTTATTAAGAGTTTTCAATTCCCTAAAATAACATATCACTTCTAGAAAAGCCGACCACATTTCTTGGGTCATCTTTGAAGTATAGATCCAGCAGGTTTCTTTCTTCTTTAGTTTTTATGCGCAAGCAGGATAGTTTGTGCCCTCTAACTTTATGCTTCTTTGCACCTTCATATGAACCGCTGCACTTTTCTGAAGGTAACTTTTGAAGCTGCACATCAAGGCAGCAATGCTTGCTCACTCAGGGGAGAAAAAAAAAAAAAAGAAAAAGAGAAAGAAAGAAAAAAGAAACACACTTGAGCTATTTAGTTACAATTTATGCCATTAAGTTATGTAAACCTTGCATTTGAAGCATCTGTAGTATAAATCACAGAGTTTTCAAAAGCAGGTGCTTTCTAGTACCAATTATACAAATCCTTAATTCTTTGTTAATTCTTCAATTTGCAAACAAAGATGGGGAACGATTACCACTACTGAAGTCTTATTTATGTTTATCCACTCAGGGTATTTAACACACCACCCCCACCTTCTGCACCAAGGAGGAGCTGGGATTTAGTAAAGCCAATCATAAATGCAAAGCTTTCTTTCTATTGCTTGTATTAAAGCACTAAGTACCTGAAACTACAGTGTTAGAGCTATTTATATCTTTCAATTATAAATAGGTCATGTTTTACTTTCTATTTTCCATGCAACAATTTTAAAGCATGACCCAGCAGTGACCTCACTGCAGAGTTGTACAAGGAATCAAGAGAATAAACTGTAGGAGACAGCAGCAGGGGCCATACTACATAAGCACATAAAACTGACCTTCTCAAAATACCTTTATTTCACATGCTTTGACTAAAAGCTGCTCAAAAATAAATCTTTTGGCTATACTGATTAGATTCTCTTCTTCTCAAGCACGTATTTTAAAAGAGCAACAAAAAACTAAATTATTTTTAAAAGCCTGCTCATGTTCTTGAATTTTAAACAGCTCTTCTTATCAGCAAACTTTCCCCAGAACTGCACTAAGGATAGCATTTCCAGTTAATTCAAGGCTAGTGCCTAAGACCACAGGAATTTTGATACAAAGAAAAAGGCTAATGTCAAAACTCACTACAAACCAGTTTTTATACCACTACTGACTATTAACTATTATTAATAAAGGTAGCTCTAAGCTTTGAGAAACAACAAATGCTATCCAAATAGGAATGATGCATTGAAAAAGCCTTTACACAGGGGAAACCCCAAACTCTCATTATGCCACAAAAACATGTTTACAGCAAAGCTTACAACACTTCATGCCCAAGTACCAGTAAAAATCAAATTGCGAAATTAATGCTTTTTCTTACAAGACAGGACACTTTTTTTTGTTTGTTTTGGGGTGGTTTTTTTTTTTTTTTTTTTACACAGTTAACAGGTCTAACATCTGAAACAGCCTTTCTGGCTTTAATAAAAGTGTATAAATAACTTGTGATTTTAATAAACCATGTTAATAATGCCATAACAATAATTATCAGAATCAAACAGTGTTGTGCTGATAGCATTATTACTACCATTGCTATTAAAGAACCCATTCTATGGGCAAATCTTATGGTGTTCACTGGGATAATGCCAGTCTTAGTTTTTTTCCAAAATCCTCTTTCTTTGTTTTTCCCTTTCCACTGCTATGCACTTACTTCAATTTAGATTTTAAAAAACAAAACAAAAAAGAAATCCCACACACCTAACTATAACCAGCAAGCTACAAGAAAACACAAATTCATTTTATGACGTGGACATTTTGTCACCTGGACATCACTTTCCACGTATTAATGGCATCAAATCTTTGTAATGCGTTGCTCTTAGTCTAATCGTGCTTTCTCCCTGCCTCCAGATCATACAACTTTACATAATGCAATAACATTAAACTGAATCACCTTCTTTCTCCCTCCCATGCTTATCTCCACTGCTACAACAATATTAATTTGCCTCCTTAAGTTATACTAATTCCTTAAAGCTCAGTAACGATTAGCTTTAAGATAATTAAAGTTACTTTTATAATGCAAGAGAGATTTTTATTGCCTTTCCTGTTTCTCTGGACGTTCTTGAGCTGTGTACATTTTCTGCTTTTCAAGATAATCTGTCGGTTTCACTCCTAAAAGGTTTAGTTAAAACTTGGGAAAACGGATTAATTTAGAAAGATGTAAGAATTTATGGTTATCTCTGAAATTAAGAAACTCAAAAAACCCTCCAAGTAAACAAATAGGTCAAGTAGTTCACCCTATGCAGCAAGATCATGACTACGTTTTCCATTTTTTGCCCCTAAATACCAACATCAAAAAGTGTCCAAAGTTCTTATCCGAGAACTAGTGTTAATTTTTTTAAAATTTAAATTATAAACCCTGTAGCTCATATTCACATTGATGGGGGGGAAAAAGGGGAAGAAAAGAAAACTCTTCCATAAGAGCACAGGAAGTATTATTAGGTGCATTTCAGCTACAGATTTGACCCCTACATTGACATTAAAGCTGTATGGGGGGAAAAAACAAAACAAAGCAAAAAAAAATAAACCCCAAGAAACAATATAAACCAGAAATATTCAGAAAAAGAAACTCACTAAATTACAGCAAAATATCTGTATTAAGAGAAATAGAACAGTCACATACTCAGATCACAAACTGTCAAGACGTTCAGTAGAAAATAAAAAGCTCTCTCAATTTTCTTTCCATTTTGTGTGAACCACAAAACTTCAGTTTTGGGCACTGCATTTGATACATAAATTAAAATACTCAGAACAAAGAAAGGCACTTTGTATTTCTGAGAGGGTCAGGTTCTAGCATGAGAACTTCCCGAAAGACACATTAGACTATACACATATTTTTTTAAATATTTAGTGAAAAAAAAAAATCAGTAGATTTGACTAAAGTTCTCAATCTCTTATTCTAATTTATTCTAAGTAGTATCAGAGCTATTCAGCTCTTACACCAGCAAAGTTGAAATGCTGAAAAAGTAACTGGAATATAAAGCTTTACAGGTTTTTCTTACTTTATTTACCAATGTAGGATCATTCGTAATTCATGTGCAGAATAAAGGATGCAAACCTTGTTCAACTGAACCGCAGTTCATGAGCTGCAACTATGCTCGCACAGACAATGCAGTGAAAGAGCAAAATATTTGAGAGGAGAGAGGTCTGTTACAAGTCAAATATGAAAACTGCAAGAGCCCTTACCACTTCTCTCAAATATATTTAAACTGTAATTAGATTGATATAAACCCTTAGAGCTTGATATGAACAAAGCCAACTTCAAGCATATCCATATCTGGATAAAACTGACCTATGCTATTAGTCAACATTTTCGTAATCCATGATGCAGTCTCTCCTTTTCTCAGATACGGTATTTACCTGTGTTAATTTCCTCTGCTACATGGATATCTTCAGCTTGCACAGACTGATCCAACATCTCAACAAAACGTTCCTGAATTTCAGCATCGGCCTCATCACCAAACTTATAATCACTGAGCATCACACTGGATCCAGCAACAGGGACAAACAGTCTTTGAGGTAAGACATGATATTCCCTCTCAAAATCTAAAAGAAAAGGGGGAAAAATACCATCCAAATGAAAGCCTTGCCAGTTATGATAAAATTCCTCATTAATCTCTGACCATAAGATAAAGCTATTGCAAAAGAACTGCTAAAGGTTTCCATGTAAAAATTCCATTTTCAGGCATGGCTTGTTTCGTTGTTACTGTTTTATGAACGTTTTGGCTACCATTACACTGTTCTATGTTCTGACATTAGTCTCTCCAGAAATACCTGAGAGACCTCCAAAGCAGACCATAAGAAGTTAAACAGACCTTTTTTCATGTTTAGAATGACTAGCAAAAGTACGCTGGGAAAGACTGCAGATAAGAGTGTACACAGAACAGCCCACGATTTCAACACTGTAAGGGATTGCAAACATTTGGTCACTTTATGCCATAGAGCCACAAAGCACGGCTGCCACCTACAGAGGAAACTGAAAACTGCATGCAATTGAAAACAGCAACTTGAAATCACACAGGTTGGGTAAAAATTGGCTAACACCAAGACAAACCACATTATCCTAAAAGTAAATGGTAATTCTGAACATGAATCGGTTTTCTTTACACAATCAATATGTTTCCATCTCTTTTCTATTTTTTTCTAAAATCACTACCAAAGATAGTATCTCTTAAAAGGCTTTCCTTTATCTAAGATCTTCTAATTGATATTTCAATCAACTAATAATATATGGTTTGATAAAAAAAAAAAAAAATCAAACAACACAACAGGAAGAAGATAATTTGATATCCCTGCACTGACTCAAGAAAGTTTAAAGACTCACCCACTGTCAGCTAGGAGATCTGGTCTCAGCATATGCCCCCATAGTTTTTAATATAATTATGATTGGCAGCTTTAGTTTAATTAGATCGATCGAGAAATAACGTTGAGGGGGCGAAGACAACACAAGTGATGTATTTGTACAAAAAAAAAAAAAAAAAAATCAGGATACTTCTTCACATCATAACCACCACACACAATGCCATATTTAATTCAATGGAGATGAACTATCAAACCTAAGAGTTCACGTCCATTAGAATTCACCACATAGCCTTCCATATTCTTATATCACCTATGTCCAGCTGGTTCTTTTAATCCTACCAAGTTTTAGCATGCTTCAATATTAACAGGAATACCATAGAGTTATTTAAAAAAAAAATAATAAAAATTTAAAATGTGCAAGTTACAGTTAGAACTTCAGTGACAGACGTTTTAACTACAGAATTTCTAGCAATTACAAAATTTCTGATCCACTGATCAGAAAGAACCTGAAATTGCATTTTGTGGTCATGAGAACTAAATACAAACTTGACGTGAAAGCTGTGATGCCAAAGAACATATCTGAACTTGACAAAAATTCTCAGGATTTAATAAAAGTCAAGGCTGCCAAACAGAAATTGTGCTTTTAATTTGCTTTTAATTCTGCTCTAACCATACTGGAACTTCAGTACAACAGGAGAACTTTCTAAGAACCACAAGTCACTGCAAATGTAAGCTAGTGGGTTTTGTTTTTGAATGCCTACTTTTTTTGTGAGGTCCTTCATTTATAATCAGATCTTCAAATAGTATTTCACACCGATCACTCAATGTGTTTATTATGTCTCTTTTCAAAGCCTGCAAGGACAAAAGCAAAAATATCATTAATATAAAAGCCATTTGCAAAGGTTTTGACTAGTAAGAACAACAGAAGTCCCTCATAGGCTTAAACCATGTTGAAAGAACAATTTTTCCCAGAAAATAAAAATTTTAAAGAGAATTTTTGAAAGTCCAATAAAGAGAAGGCAACATGAAAAGAATTAAAATTAAAACCCAATGAAACAAAAATAAAAAGCTGAGGAAATTTTTAGTATTGTTAGAATAAGAACTGACAACTTCTAGACATTACCATTAAAAACAAACAATAATAATCAAAAGGTAACGATAATCACTAAATAAGGGGGAAAAAATTAACTCTACAAATAAATCTGTATTTTCCTACTACACATACAAAAATATAGCCTGTAACCTTTTCTTAACTTTAAGAAAATTCTTCAAAGTCTAATCACTTTGACAATTTGTGCAAAGATTCACCAGAGAACAGCCTTAGAAACAGGAGACATACCTGCTAGAAGTGAAAAAGGAACTGAATCCACCACATATGCACACGTGGTTTCTAAAACAATCCCTGTGTTCAAGGGGATAAACATTTTGACCCCGGTTCAGACCATGACATTATGGCGAAGAAAAGCCAGTATGACAAATTTCATGTATTTCAGAAAAATATTTCTGATGAACTAAGAACCTTTTCACTACCTGAACAGCTTCTTTGACTTTTGGCTTGTTGTTATGTACGTAGGCTCTGCATTTCACAGCACCTTTGAGATTTATGGAACCACTGCAGACCTGGACTGTAGCTGTTGATCTAGGACTTGAACCCTGGGACTGAAAAATAAACATGTTTCAGTTTTATCTTGGTACCAAGACACTTGCAGCACGAGTAACAAAAAGCAGAACTAGGAAATTAATAGCATACCTTAAGATGTTTACATATAAACTGGTTTCCCTCATAATTTATAACTCTAATTTATTTAGTTTTTAGTTTTGTTAGTTAAGACTGAAAAATCTCTCTTTTTCCATTATGGAAAATGTATTTACTTTTCCAAACGTTCCATTTCTTGCGATTTAAATATTTGCATCAGCCAAGTGGCTTGCAGCTAATATTAGTGTTGCAATCTAGAAATCTTTTTAAGATTTTTTTTTTTTTAAGCAGTGAAGTTTGTATATTTACTATATAGCCAGGAAAGCCTACAGTATCCTGAGTCATCCCATTAGTTAGTACCAAATTATAAATGCGGTCACATTTAGAACCGTATCAAACTGTTGCCTAGAAATATTCCCCCTAATTACCAAAATCATGAGTGTGTTGTATGAAGCACTCTAAGACAATACCTGGCAACACAGGGATGCGTAACTTCCACAAGAACCACATAAACTACTTCTGCCAAAACAAAAAAAAATTTTCTTTCTCTGAGGCAGTTAACCACCAGAACAACGTATCAACAGAAAGTAACATTTCTATAAGTTTTGCTGAACATAACTTTCCAGAAACCAGGAACTACCTGACAAAAACAGGATGGCCTGTGCTGTGCAAGAAGCCTACAAAACAATGTCGGGATACCTTTGGACTTTAGGACCTAGGCTGGGGCACCTAATTCAGGGCTCAAGTCAGCATCATCTCTGGTAGAGAGCAACCTTCTGACATAGACCCAACAGCTTCGGATCATGATTCACCTCACAGGATCCATACCTTAATCCAAAACCAGTGACTCAGCTTGACAAAAATCAATGACAAAAGCATTCACGTAAAGGTCCATAGCTAGCCACAGCAAGTTGAAGCATGGGGATGATTCTGAACTTCATAAGGATGCAAAGTCACCTTGAAATCAACATACGCAGGTACTGACAGGTAACCTACCATCAAACTAATTAGTTTGCAGGATTTCTTTTCTATAACTAGTTTTTCATATTTTCCTTGCAGCTGTACTATGCAATTCTTAGACGATGCAGTTATCACAGCATGAGAATTTCTAAATACACGAAATATGCACATACGTCCAGAGCTTCATAGCCAATACCTGCAGGGAAATCAAAAGTCTTACGACAAAATAAGCTGGATTTCTGGACAGTAATTCAGAATGATCTTTTTTTTTTTTATTCTATTTTATAAGACAACAAAGAGGTTATACTTTACAAACCACTAAATACTTACCAGCTGTGTCAGAACTTTGACATCAGAAAGCTGAGTGCTGGAGTGAGTATTTCCTCTTAACTTTTTCTGAGGGGAAAAAAATTCTGAGAGTCATGAAACAGGAAAAAAATCTCCCTGAATCACAATCTCCTCACTATGGTATAAAATGTGCTCTAATTTATAGCTTTTAAGAGAGAAAAAATAGCAGATAGTAAACAGCCATGAGAATACCATTACAAAACTGAGAGATGAACGCATCAGCCAGACAAATGCATTTCCGCTCCTTGTTAAACATTCAGACATATGTAGGTATTAGAAATCTCATCGCCTACATTCACGCCTTAGTCATGTTCCTTAATGAGGAGACAGCATATAGAAAAATATTTAGGCAGACTTCACACGCAAGTGTTGTCTTCACATTGCCAGAGGAAGTGGAGCCAATTTGCAGTAATGAAGATGGGAACACAAGCAGTCCCGTGTATTAGTTACCCAAAACAGGCTGATTAGATCAACAGACATTGTACAGAGGACATCTATCTAAGTCAATGCTTTATTATATTGGAGATTCTAACCACACCTCTCTTAGAGTTGCTGTTCAGGACTCACCTGCCCTTCCAGTAGTTCTGTATCACCATCTTTAACTTGTCCATTGATTAGAAAAACACTGTCTTCTATTTGTTTTGACCATCGATTTAATCCATTCTTTAAAAAAAAAAAGTGAAAACACAACAATGTCATAAGAAAGAGGAAAGAGAATTTCACTACAGGAGTTGGACAGTATCATGCTGAAAATTACAGAAATACTCATTTCAACAGTTACTCGAGAGAGTTTTAAAGTCTCTGAAAAATTTGTCTACGTGTTTTTCCAAAGCTAAATCTTAAAATCAACACGTTCAGAATATATCCTCAACAAAGAAGCATTTCAAAATATTTAAGTGCTACCCCAGGGATTTTACTTTTGTAGACAGAGATGCAGCCAACTGAAAGTCAATTCATATTAAAAGCATCCCACGCCCCTGTTCTAATTGGATGTAATGTTTCACTAGGAGAAGCAAAGATTTTAGTTGGAATACTCATGACAAATTGCCAACACTAAGCATAGCAGAAGAAAAGCTATCTTCATAGCAACTTCAAATTACATTTAGAAGCTGAATAACTGCTGAACATTCTCCACCGAATAATCCTACTCCTCTACTCAAACTATTCCGATCTTTCTCTCTCATTTAATTTGCAACAGAAAAAGTAGCGTAGAGACCAACTACACAACCAGAGCAGCTGGTTAGTTACCTTGGTATTCTTCTCCAAGTCATGGTTTGGTGAAGTAGCAAGAAGTGGAATGTGAATATTAACATTTACGGTGCAGTCCAAAGCTAACCAGGTAGCAGAAAGAGCACTCTGGTATTTCCAATCTGCTGGTTTAGCTGAACTCTAAGAGCAGAAATAAGCAATAAAGCATCTCTACAAAACAGTGTATAACTCAGAGATAGTGTGGGTTTTTTTGAAACATTACTTTTCATGAATTAAAAGCTGTACATAACGCAAAGGATGACACGCTTACCTTCGGATCTTGCACATCATAGGTTCGGCAAACTACTCTTTGCTACTTAAAGAAAAAGTATTATTTACTTTTTTTTTAGTCATTTTTTATTTACTAAAGAAAAATTACTTTGTCCTTTACTTAACTTCTTTGTTGAGCTAATTTATGCTCTGAAGAAAGTTCTCACCTTTCCTTAGTGTAAAAAAGTAGAAAAAAATTGACTGTAAACTCCAACTACCAAAGTGATGCTGTCCCATCTCTTACAAATACATTAAGATCAATAGGTATTCAGAGGGAGAATCACCAATGCACCAATTTGCAATCTGTCCCTGTCTCTCTCATCTCTCTAAGGAAACGCCTTGCGTTCTCTCCTTGTATTCACTCGTTATCAACAGATCCAGCATTTTTCTGCTGCACCAGTACAGATCCCACGTGCTGCTACTTGCCCACTTCCATGTAAGTGTTACTGGTAAAAGCAAGCTCAAGAAGCTAGACAGTATTTTAGATGTTTTCTTCAATTTATGCAAATCAAAACTGACTGGGGAAGGCATAATTTGATGCCACTACACACACAAATCTAACAGTAAGAAATTATGAAAATCTTGCAAGGATAAGGGGGTCAATAGTCTTACAGATAGCGAGAAAACTTTATGACTTCAACTTATGCCTATCTGAACTCAAACAACTCCCTCCTCCCAATTTATAATTTATTCAGAAAAAATACAGAATGAGGTTGGGGCTAGCAGTCTCAATCAATAAACCTTGGGGGTAGTAGTCTCAATCAATAAACCTTGCTCATAAAGGATACTTTTTTGTAGCAGAACAAATTTGAAGAGCTGCTCTGTCTGAGACCTCCTCCTCAGTAGGTTTCCAGAGCCTTCTTTTAGTCAAGGACTTTTCCACCGAGAAGATTATCTAAAGATGAAAAGTAGTACTATAGATTTTTCCACAAAAATAATGCATTATAATTTCTGGAAAATAGTCTTGCACTAGAGTTCTAAGTCCAACTGATATCATAATTATGCCTAAATGGGAAATACAGCTTACATGCCACCAAAATGCTGCGTTAAAAGAACATTCAATGAAGGTTCATAGGCAACTACTCCAAAGCAAAAAAGTTGTTTGTGAAATCTTAATTCAGCTTCCTTATAAACTGAACCAAACAACACACATTCACATATTCAACTTGTATGCTTTTCTCCCTGCAAAAATATTACAGCTTTATGCCTATTGGTTGAGGATCCGGAAAGACAGCTGTGAAAAACTATCAATTAAAAAAAAAATAATAGTAGTTCAGGGATCACTGATGACTGGACACAGCTCACCTTTTTTTATTGGCTACTGGTTTCAGTAATCACAGCTGAGATGTGATTGCATTGCACTGCCAAACCTGAATCTTTGACCTTAGGCTTTGAAACCAATTCATGTTTAAATCACTTATGCTTACCTTATGAAAATGACAAAATGAACCTACATCTACAGAACAGAATTAAACATGGCACTAGATGCCCCAATACTGTAACAAAAATGCATTTTAAGTCTATCAAACAGTAGCAAGTCCTAAGTAGTTTTTAAATATAAACCCACACACCTAAGTCAAATACCACTATTTGTGGTATTGTGTATACAAGATATTCCTTTTAATGGAATCAGAACTAGAGATATTTCACTATTTTAACTGTCTCTAATCGTAGCAATTAATTCAGACAAAAAAAACTAACAAATGTGCCACAAGGACTTAGCTTACTATAAACCTTGAAGACGTTTTCCTTAATGTTCACTTTCAGTAAATAGAGTAAGATTTGCTATTGCAGTAACAAATGTCACAAGAAACAGAAAGTTAGCAAATAGGAACTGTGGTACAGTTCCAGAAGACAGCAATTTCTGAGGTTTCAGTCTAAAAACCATAGAGCAAATCAGAACATTTGTGCTTTTAGAAATAATGTAACAAAACAACCATTATGCTCAAGAAAACTATATAAAATTATTCTGCTACACACCTGAAGATATTCGTGTCTTTCCACCAGGAAGTCTACTTACCCTGCGTAAAGTACTTTGACTATCTTTTGACAATTCTGGAGTTGCAATAATAAATACACCAAGAACTGATAAGCCTCCAGGAAGCATTCTAGAAACCTTAAAAATAAAAATGAACATGTATTAATAGGAATCAGAGATCTGGCTTCTGATTGTATTCAAAAACAACACAGGTATTTTGTTTAAATATTTATGTATATGTATTTTGTTTCAAAATATCCGTGCCTAGCATGGCTAGGAAGGTTCTTTTACTTTGAGAAAAAGGCTTGAGATTACACAAGTGATGAGACAGTTTTTGTAAGACATTTCCTTTCTGTTCCTCCCATCCCCTTCATTAACTCATACTGTGCTACCTGACTGGCATGCGTAGTTATCCATTCTTCATCAACAGATACCAGTTTTGAAAGACTGATGTTGTCTTCCTTCTGCTCTTCCTTTGGAGGTGTTCGAACAGCCCGAATCACATAGTCTCTTTGTGGGGAACACTTTCAAAACCATCAAAAGAAGCAAATATGTTATGAGGTTGAAATCAAGTCTAAGAATATACTGTGTAGTATAGTAAATGTAAGGTTTGCTTTGCAGTAGGTATTATTAAACTCTATAGTAATCTGTTACAAAATAATTCCTTCATGAATTTGCCTTTGCCTTAAAGCCTTGTTTAGTGCTAAGTTTTATCTTTATGATTTTAATTTCTTTTCTGCCTGTCACATCTTTCACAAAATTATTTTAAAAGACTTGAGTAGTCAGCTGACATCGCAAACCCTTTACAGAAGTCCCCCCAACCATATTATCACTCTCCTGCATTATACACACTCAACTTGATGTTAACAAACGTATCCCAGATGATTAAGGCCAAGGGAGTTTTCCCCTATTATCATGAATGAATGGAACAGACTTCAGATATTACACACTCACCTGCCCTATTAACAGGCCAGTGACATAAGGCTTTAATTTTGTGGTGAGGTCTAAAAGGTACTGCTCAATAGCTTCCTCAACAAAGTAAGTTCTACCCATTGCTGCAGGTTTAGGACTATTGTAGTTTCAACCTGTAAAACAAATAACGTATGAAGTCAAAGTAATTATATATACTACACCTGCTACACGAGTCTCAATAAAAGATCTTAAATATGTTAATACTCTATCTGTCAATAAAGGCTAGCTAAAAAGCTTTACAATCTGCAAGTGTTTACATTATGAAAAATATAACTGTCTACACTAGAGGAAAAAGTATTTTATTGTTTTTTGAAATAAAACTATTTTAAATACCTGCCACTGAAACAACATGACAGGTCATGCAAGCAAATGCTAGGAAAAACATATCTAAATTGCTAAATTCTGTACTTTAACATGCTGTGCACAATTTTCTTTCTAATTCCTAACTCATTAAAAGTACAGGATCTGTGGACCATCTCAAAGGCCATCTTTACAGCTTCTCTCAGTAGCCACATGCACCCAGAAGGCCAGGACACTGGGACTGCCACAGACACTCTTCCCTTCCATGCCGGCCTATTTTGAAAATGGCTTAATGCACTGAGGACTTTCTCAAAAATTAACTACGAAAACGCTGAAGCCAAAGAGCACACGGTGAGGAAGCAAAAGACGCTCCGAGTCCCCGCAAAGGTGTCTGCCGGTGAAAGCTGCACGGGAATGGCGTGGCTGAAGCCCTGGACCGGGGCGAGAAGGATGGCTGTCGCCCACCTCACCTCGGCCCACACCTTGGCCGGGCCAAAAGCACCTCTGCACCCGCCTGCACCTGCACTGGAGCCCGGCCCACAACTCGGCAGCGGCTCCCGCACAGCTCTCCCAACCGCCTCGGGGCGCGAGCCACCCCCAACGCTCCCCGCACTAGCCTGACGGGCGCGGTCACCGCCGGGTCCCCCGGTTCGGCCGCCACCGCCACCTCACCCCAGCGCCGCCGCCTCAGCGAGCCCTGAGGTGGCTAACGCGCGCGTCACTGGCAGGCGCCGCTCGCGCCCCAGCGCGGGGGGATGACGCGCCCCAATCCACCGCCGCCTCACGGCCCCCAGACCCGAGCGCGGGAAAAGGGCGCGCCGAGGGAGGGCGCCGCCATGCTCTGAGTGGCGGTAGCCGTAAGGCCTCCTCCAGCATCTCCCAGCGGCGCAGGACGACTTAGAAAAGCGAGAGACCTCGCGGCGAGCTCCGAGACGAAGTCTTGAGCCCTCCTGTCTCGATTTCAGCCGCTTTTACGCCTCAACCAGCAACTATGGCCCCGCTCAACATGGCGGAAAAGCCTCGCCCCACCGGAAGGGGAAGTGCCCCTAGGCGCGGTGCTGCCCCTCTGGAAAACTACATTTCCCATGATCCCGCGTGACCCGGCCTCCCCTCTCGCGCATGCGGCACTGCGGCGCCTGCGCCGTCGGGCGTGTGGCGGCCCGGTGGCGGTTAGGCCGGAAAGCGCAGCGGCGCTCTGGCCTGCCTCCAAGATGGCGGCTGTGCTCCAGCAGGTCCTGGAGCGGGCCGAGCTTTCCAAGCTGCCTAAGCCGGTGCAGGGGAAGCTGGAGCGCTTCCTAGCCGACCAGCAGAGCGAGATCGATGGGCTCCGAGCTAGGCATGAGCGCTTCAAGGTGGACAGCGGTGAGTCTGGGGAGCGGGGAAGACGGGAGGACGGGAATGGAGGCGAGGGGCAGCGGGAACGGGGCAGGCCCTGGGGTGCTCCGTGCGGAGGGGGGCTGCTCTGCCCAAGGGTTGAGCGGTATCTGCTCGTCTCGGTGCCCGAGCAGCGGCAGCGGTCCGGCAGGGGATGGGTAGACTGGGGTCGAGCTGGGTGCCTCATTGCCCCTCCGATGCGTTTTTAGCGAGCAGCAATGTGGTGGTCCCCTCTAGGAGTGAGGGAGGTAGGGCTGGGCCTGACGTGTGGTTGTGGTCTTCGAAACGCTTTCAGGGGGTAACATGGGGACTGTGCGGTGGGTGTGTGCGTCCTCTGCCTGGGAAGGGGCCCTGAGGCGGGGGGTGTGTGTCCTTTGACTGGGAAGGGGCCTTTTAGTTGAGACAGGATTGGATTTTTTCTCTCACTTTTGTTTGGCAAGAGGAGTCTGATTTTTTTTTTTTTCCCCAAAGGTCTATTCAGGATTAATTCTTCATTCAAAATGGGCTTAAAAATAGCTATTAATCAGATTTTTAACAAGTATTCCAGTCTGCTCTGATCCTTGCCTCGAAGAAAAATAATGATTTGTTTACCCAGGTCTCAGATAGTCTTGAGGTTATACTTTTTCTGTGAAATTCCATGTTGGAGACCATAACATTTTCGTAAAATGCTCCTGGTAGAATCAATGTCTTTATGTGGATTACTTGACCACATAAAAGTAATACCAGTAGAGAATTGGAGTAAAAATGAGAAAAGAACGTGGATGAGTGTAAGCACTGGGCGGAGTTGTGAATACGAGTTAATTTATCGGATAGGTGACATACTTCTGATGTCAACTCTATTTACACCTTTTCTTCAACCTTTGGGTCTCTTTCACGGTAAAAATCTTGCCAAAATAAATTCATAAAGTGTAGTGTAAATTAAGATAAATAACAAATCTTAGGAAGTTAATCTCTTTCAAGTCCCTTCTTTTCATATGTGGCTGGAAATTTGAAAATGTAAAATACGCTAGGAACCATAAGATAAATAAAAATCCTTAGAAGCCTGCAATGCCTGAGAGTGAGATTAGTTCTGCTTTTACTAAATATTTTACAGGTATGCTCTGTAACACACTTACTGTTTCAGATAACCAAAATTTAGATTTTTTTTTTTTTTTTCAAGTGCTATGATATATGCAGGATAGAGCACAAGAGTTCATTTTAAGAAGTGTTCATTACGAATTTTCTAAATCAGATCTCTTCATTCATAGGGCTATGTGGATTTTATTTTATGTGTATAGAATATGCTACAGATAAAAGAAACTTTAAGTTGATTTAACTGGGACCACACTGTAATTGTGCTGACACAATGTTCTCTAGCTACATCAAAAATGTTAAAGATTAGGGTGTTACTTTATGGGTGATTTCTGGAAATGTATCCTTTTCCATGCTAATGAAGTATTTTAAACAGTGTTTATTCAATGTGGAAATGCATCTTTTTGCATTCAGAAAGACTTTTTTTTCTTCAAATTCTACTGTAGTCTCAATATTTTTAGATATTTTCTTTATAAGTACCATTATTTAATGAAGACGTCCGTTAATAAAGATCCTTGATAAAGGTGAGAAAGAAAAAGAAATGTTTATAATAAAGTGAAATTGAGATAACATTGTTAATTTGCAGAACAACAGTACTTTGAAGTAGAAAAACGTCTGGCTCAAAGTCAGGAGAGACTTGTAAATGAGACACAAGAATGTCAAACTCTCCGTGAGGAGCTTAAAAAACTTCGTAAGTATAACTGCACATTGTTAAGATTAGACAGAATATTAATTCTTCCCTTCACTGTTATGCTGAAATGCTTTACATTTTAAATGGGGGTTGAAAATCCATCCATCGGCTACATTTGTTATTTCCGCATGTTTTGATTTTGCATTCAAGTCTGCTTTTTTAAAATGGAATTTTTGTTCTAATGGAAGAAGTAAAGTTGCTTTCTGATTTTGTAGTAATAGTAATGCAGTGAGTTATGTATTGATCTTTACAATAAATGCTTCTGGTTTAAGGATTGCATTAGTTTGCCACAATACTACCTAGTCCATCCATAGTGAAGTCTTGAATTCTTCTCTTTCTCTTTTTTTTGTTCCTCTAAATTCATGTTGTTAAGGGAAATTTAGGCTGCATTTGGAGAGTGAATTCTGTCATTATGTTACAGGCGAGATACCTCACTACTCTTCTTTCTTATCCTACAGATGAACAGTTGAAATCACTGAATGAGAAAAATAAAGAACTTGAAGCTGCTCAGGATCGTAATGCAGTCATTCAGGTACTGGAAGAACTTGACGATAAGTTGAAAGACTTTGGTTGAGTTGTCTCATTGCAGCAAAGAATGCAATCAACTTCCAAACTGGACTGTATCAGCTAAAATGTGTATATTTGTGTGCCCATATGGTTGTGAATACAATAAAATTGTGTGGGTTTTTTAAGGAAGTACGGGTCTTGTAGCAAACTGTACAAGTGAACGTATGTCAGAGCAGATGTTTTTGTTTCATTCTGTCTGAAACCTATTGTGAAGTGACTTTAAGCTGAAGCTCAAAAGTGTAAAGAGGAATTCTGGATTTCCCCCATCCTTTCCCATAGACTGGCACAGTTTTCCTTGCATTGTGCTCAAAAGTCATGGGGTTGCAGGATGAGTCACTTTAGCTGACTGGTCCAACAGAACACTAATTTTGGAGCAGGAAGCAGAAACATTATTATTAGATTTTTTTTATCCACAATGAGAAGATGGATCTGATTGTTTCCCTGGAGGGGCTTACCTGGGCCTAGCTGGGGTGGCTTGTATTGATGCCTTAACAAGACAGAGGCAGTAGTGTAGCCTATAAACGATCCAAGACCACTGATTTTTATTTGATTTTGATTTTTTGCATGTGTTCATTCTTCAGTTACTCGGTTATGTCTTTTATTTAAACAAATAATAATCTTTAAATTGAGTCTTAACTATCAAAGCTGTCTTTCAAAGGATATTAAAATCAGATGCATTTTTGAACAGTTCCCATTCTTTGTTTTGGATTTCTGTTAGGCCTTTATTTAATTTCGTCGGCTATAAATTCAACACTTTTTACTCTGATCTTCATTCAAATACAGCTAGAAGCAGAGGGAATCTTCTGGCAGTCTGGACCCCTCTATGCCAATTGAAAAGCAAAGGCATGAAAACTACGTATTGGCTATCCTGATCTTTAAAGCTCTATGATAATTCGCTCATCTTTGCTGTCTAATCTTATGTGATAGTGGCATTTCTATTTAAGCACAAAGGATCAGCTAGACATTAGTTATCTGAGTGATTTGTGGGGAAAAAAACATTAATTGAAATGTGTTGGCTATTAGGCATTAGAAGAAAGAGGTACATTAACCTGCATTTATTTGAATTGTATATCCTAACATGATAGAAAAAATGAAAGCAGCCATGCTTTCATACTGTGTAGTTTAGACTGATTCATCTGCCTGCACTAAAAGCCTCTTATCCTAAATTTCAGTCACTGTAGTTGACTGGGGTAACTTGCTGTTGTTTACTATGCTTCTTTGTGATGATAAGTGTAAATAGAGACTATAAACTGTTACAGGAAGCTGATCAGATTTCTTTCTTGATTTTTTTCAATATTTTTCAGAGCCATTTAAGTAGAGAAAAAGAAGAACTGGAAGCTGAAAAGAGAGATTTGGTTCGAACAAGTGAAAGACGATCTCAGGAAGTTGAACATTTAAATGGTATAGCCAAGAATGTAATAACAAAATGCTTCATATAATTTTGCTAAATAAAAGACATTCTTGAGTAGTTGAACTGCTGTGGAGTATCCAGTTTGTATAGGCAGCACCAAATAATGGATTAGCAGGAAACAGTATTTAGAGAAGAGGAAACACGTCAGGAAATGACATGTTAATTGCATAAAAACACAGCAGTTTGATGCTTGGTTTTTTAGATATAAAATCATACATTATAGAAGATCTTATTGCACAATATACAATTACATACTTTGTATCTTGTCTGTTTGTCATTCTTTTCAATTTAATTGAGTAATTAAGAATGTTGGTTCTACAACTAGCTTTTCTTAACACTGGTTTCCCTCCTTCAGAGGATGTTAAACGCTTAAATGAAAAGCTTACAGAAGCAAACACAGAAAAGGTGAAACTTCAGTTAAAGTTGGATGAACTTCAAACATCAGATGTTTCTGTGAAGGTTAGTACTACTTTATGTGCATAGTATGTGTTAATCGTCTAATAAGTAGTTGTTTACGTGTGATGTAATCATCATTTTGTCATTTTTTACTCTAAAAGTAGGTCAAGTGTACTCCTATTAGGTATATCAAATTATATTATTATAAAATTGGTGGCTGTGACTGGGAGGGAGACTTACATTTTTAGAAGGCAAGGTTGGGCAAGCGTGTTGACGCTTCATTGGTGGCAGCGGTGGCTGCTTCTGCTTACTAGGAAGGAGGAGTCCAGATCCATGAAGTCAGGTAGAAAGGAGAAAATAATTATTTGTGAACCTGTGCCATTTCTCTGTGGGCTGAAGAAACTCCATAAAGAACTGAAAGAGAGGAGGAAAGGAGAAAAGAGGGGGAAAAAATTTGATACCTTAATTTATTTCTTTTAAATAGATATTATCTAGTTAATGCTCCCAGCTAACATAAACTTTGAGGAAGCTAACTCAAGTTTCCAAAAGTTCTTTGTAGTTTGAGATTAGTAAGTTAGTATTACCAATGTAATAAGGAACACTGCCTGTCATTTGGTGCTATTTGCCAAATTATGGTACGTTTTTGTTACTCCTACTCTGATTGTAGCACTTTGATTAGCTGCTTTATGTGGAAACAGTACAATTACACTATGCAATTTTCTTTTTAGTACCGTGAGAAAAGGCTGGAGCAAGAAAAAGAGCTACTACAGAATCAAAACACGTGGCTGAACACCGAGTTGAAAGCCAAAACAGATGAACTTCTACATACTGCCAGGGAGAAAGGGAATGAAATCTTGGAGCTTAAGTGTAATCTGGAGAACAAGAAGGAGGAGGTAGTGTAATCACTGAGTGCTTTTGCCATTTTTTATGTCTCCTGATTAACAGTATTAAACAAAACCAAGTACTTTATTAACTATATTGGAGTGAAAATTTTAAAAATGTAGATTTTGTGATTAATAACAAGATGTTCTTTCTTTTAACTTCTGATTTTTAAGGAATATATATATAAATACCATTATCTAAAATAAAAAAGTCAAAGATTTTAATTATAAGCTAGAAGTTTTGGAGTTACTGATAACAAAAGTGTATAATTAAAATGTATGGGAATGCAATTCTTAATAAGGGGAAGGTGCAGAAGGATCTGGCTTAACATTGTTTGCAGAGTGGTGTGATGATATTTTTGTTTTCCTTTAGCAATATACAGGGCAGAATCAGTGGCCATATTTTGAAAATACACAGCTTTGGTCAGCTTCTGTTTTGGGTTCCTGAGCAGTTTCTTTAACTGTGACAACTGCTTGGGTTTCCTGTGGCAGTTAGCAGCACCAAGGCTCATGGATTTATTTTGTTATACATAATCGGAGCAATCTGAGGAATCACACTTTTTCATGTAGCTGAATGCATGAGAGCAAAGACTGCTAGAAAATGTAACCATTTATGCTCTTATTGGAATTTTTTTTTTTTTTAGACATTGGGATGGGTATTTTCCACAATAAAGTGGGTCAGAAAGACAACTTTATACATGGTGTTCTCATTTATTCTTTGAACAGGTTTCCAGAATGGAGGAACAGGTAAACAGCTTAAAACAGTCAAATGAAAATCTTCAGAGGCATGTGGAAGACCTTTTGAATAAACTGAAGGAGGTAAGACAACTTGAAGCATATGTGTAACAGCGTTAAAGTTAAAGAAACAAAGTATATGAAATAGAAATAGTGGAATGCTCCCCTACTCTCTCTCTTCTTTAATTTACTAGGCAAAAGAGCAACAAGCTAGTATGGAGGAAAGATTCCACAATGAACTGAATGCCCACATAAAATTATCCAACTTGTATAAGGTGAGTTTACTGATTCTGTTATAAGCATATATTGGTATTACTTGGGGCTGAATCTTAGCCTTAAATGTATTGCAGGCCAGGTTTTTTGGTTTGGTTTGGTTTTTTCCCCACAAAGTATAGGATGTGGGAAAGACTAACTTCCATTGGAAAACATTGTGAAACATCCAAAACATAGTTTTCTTTGCTGCTGTCTTAGGCAGCATTTGAAATATTACATTACTTGGATTGTTTTGTAGATTAAGCAGAATGGGAGTTAAAATAGTAATTTTATGCTTACTGGTTTGAGGCTTCATATTGTATGAAAGTGGCTATGTCTTACAACGTTGTATTGGGAGGTAAAGGTGCGTATGTAAAACATGATTATGCAAGAGATTTTTTTACGCTTGGTTAGTAGAAGTTCATTTCAAATAACACTGTAAGCATTAGTCATCTGATTAAGACATAGCTAAATGTCATCTGTTGTGTCAAATAAGCACCATGTAAACAAATACTTTGTTTGGTCAGCTCAAAGACTGAAAACTATCCTGTAGCATATTGACTAAGACAAAGTTGGCTGAAGAGGACAACTAATTACTCTTTAGTTTATGCGTATTAGATTCACAGGTTAATCAGTTCTGTTTCCTGAGTTTTCTTGCATAGATATCCACATAGAATTAAGTGGGGTAGAATGCTTGAGTTCTACATTAATATTTTGTCTGATTACGTGTAGTAAACTGATGTCCCTTCATTGAATAGCAAATGAATAGGTAACTTTCCAGGAGCATAATGCATTACCATTTACCTTTTGGGTTGGTTTTTTTCACTTCATGCTTTTATTATAGAATTATTGGTTTGATGGGGATTAAAGGTTTGTCTTCTGCTTAACATAGGGTTTGCTGTATACTTGTAACTGCTGATGTATTTGTCTGACTCAATACTTTTAGTATTAGGTATTATTTTAGTTTAAGAATACTTTTAGTATTGAGTGGAGTACCCTCCCATGGCAGCCTATTTTGAGACTTTGCTGTTTAGCAAAAGTTGAATCAACTTTGTTTCAGTTTTCTCTAATTGGCGTGCAGAATTGCTGAAGTATTGTATAATCTTGCGCTGGTGAAATCTCTAACTGGAAGCAAGGAAACATAAACTGTTTATATAAGATTCCCTAAAAATACCACATTTTTTAGAATTATTAAAATTGAGTACTCAAAATTTCTCCAAATTTTCTTCAGCGAAGAGAAGGAACAAAGCCAGCACCACCTATAAAGCAGCTAAAGGGCAAACATATTATTTGGATTTGTCATATCCAATCAGTGCCTGACACTTCTTACTCTCAGATGGGCAGTTTGCATCAAAGTGCAACTTAATCCAAGTGGAAAGAGAGTTGTCCAGTTTAGGTGTATCTTTTAGCATTTTATTCAAAAACTGCGTGTTCATGATTTTTGGTCAGTTTCTTATAAAAATATAGTTGCTATTACTATGTAATAAAAGGTTATATAAAATGCTTTTATTTAGAGTGCTGCTGATGACTCGGAGGCAAAGAGCAATGAACTGACAGGAGCAGTGGAAGAGCTGCACAAGCTCCTGAAGGAGGCAGGTGAAGGTAAGGTGTGAGTAAGAAATAGCAAATGGAACAGAGCAGTTATGCTCCTTTGTAACTGTCGTGACACATTGAAAAATAGGTATTGAGCACTTATGAGAGGAGCTTCATTAGGCTTTTGGGGTGGTGGAGACATCAGTCACTTTGTAGCAAAAATTTGATGTGAAATTGAGTTTACTTGCGGGAGTGTGTGTGTGGTGGAGAACTATCTTCAAATATATCTGGAATTTTACTTTGGATCTGGATGAGAGGATCTAATTTTGCAAGATATGTCTCCATTTTAGTTTATTCTCCATTTCTTTTCACTGATAAAAAGACACTTGGTATTTTAGGCCTCTTCTAAGCAAAGGTGATAGGCAGCAGTTCATGCTTCCATCATGCTACTGAGTTTTCTTATCAGCATGAGCTTCTGCAGATCACACAAAGTTAAAGTAAAATTCAAGGCAGATATGCAAATTTTGGGTTTTTTGAAAGGAAAAAAAATAAAACTAACCACACCACAACAAACTGCTTGTCTGTTTTTATTTTAGCTAATAAAGCAACCCAGGAGCATTTGGCTGAGGTGGAAAAGTCAAAAGCAGTAATGGAAAAAGAACTGAGAGAGAAGATCAGTAAACTGGAAAAGGAGTTGGAGAATGCTAATGATTTACTGTCGGCTACAAAGCGTAAAGGTAGGGGTAACATTGAGAACTAAAGCCTCAGGCTTTCTATCATAAGTAGTCTTGCATGAAAATACTATGCTGAATTTCTATAGGAAGTAAGCGTATTAATCTTAATTCATCTTTGATCATTTCCAATGAGTTTCAGAAACCTTTTCGCATATATATGTATGAAAATATACTTTATATGTATGTATACATAACATGTAGTTTTCCCCCATCAGAAAACTCGTTTCTGTCAAAAAGTTTTTTGAAGTTCTTTTGTTAAGCTGATTTACCTTATCAAAGAAAAGAGAGAGGAAACATTTCTAAAACAAAGAGAGCACCTCAGGAAGGAACAGAGACATGAAGTATATTTGCTATCTCCCTGTATTAATTTAATGAAAGTAAACAAGTCCTTTGCAACTGTAAACCTCCTGCAGTTTGCTAAGAAATCTACTATTTCAATTGCTAGTGTTCAGAAATGATCTAAATTTTAAAAGTCTAATACCGAAAACTTCTCAGTATTTCAAATTACACTAGTCAGAGACCTTGATAATGATTGATGCGGAATATTGTATATAATACAAGTCACTTGCATGTGTATATGTATAACATAGAATACAGAAAACTCCTGAACCAGTAACTTTAAGGACTTAAAATAGTAATTTAAAATACAGTAGTTTTAAAGCACAAAGGTGCGTGAAAACATTTTTTATATTAATAAAGAATATTTATGATGGGAATTATTGCAGCTTTTTAATGGTAATTGGTGTGATTATGTCTTCAGGAGCCATATTGTCTGAGGAGGAACTGGCAGCTATGTCTCCCACTGCTGCAGCAGTAGCTAAAGTAGTCAAGCCTGGAATGAAATTAACTGAGGTAAGTGAGAAGAAACTCTTCAATTTCAAGGCCCTTGAAATGCCAACAGAAATACGTTGATAATATAAGGGTGCAGACTTGATTCACTGTTTTGGATTTGCTGTAATGCCTGACTGAAGTCAATGAAAATTTTTTCACCTATTTGAGATAAACTTTACTAGTGATATTAGTGGGATTTTTTTTTTTTTAAAACATACCTTCCAGTTTTTCTCTATTAAATTAAAGCATTTGGAAGGTCTTTTTGGTTCTTTTTCTGAAATACATATTTTCTTTTTGCGCACATAAACTTATTTTCTGTAGGCATTTTTGGCAGAAGCATTTCTATATTTTTTTTCTTATTTACATAATTTTTTAATATGGACTGCTGCACATTTGTCTTATACTTGCAGAAAAAATTAACTTAATGGCAGATTGTACATCTTCTAGGTTGTTTTTTTTTTTTTACACTTCTATTTATGCAATTATAATTTTCATGTTGTTTGTTGTTCTGTCCACCCATGAAATTACTTTCTTACGTGTTTGCTGCTTTCTTTTGCGATATTAGTTTTATATTTCTGTTGTCTTAAACTTGCTTAGGATTTGTCCATTTTACATAGAATTCTTTCATTACATACAGCGGCACTATAGAAGTTTGACATTTTTAAATTAATAGGGATAACTGCTTTGCCACGGTATGAGTCCTAAAACCATTTTTTTTAAATACCCAACTTGTTTCTCTGAAGTAATTAGCTGTATAAAATTATACTGCCTTAAGGTATGAATCATGTGGTTCTATGATACATCTCGACAGACATATGAAAAAAAACAATTAAAAAACTTTTCTTGCAGCTGTACAATGCATATGTAGAAACTCAGGACCAGTTGCTTTTGGAGAAGTTGGAGAATAAGAGAATCAATAAGTATTTGGATGAAATAGTGCAGGAAGTGGAAGCCAAAGCACCAATCTTAAAACGTCAGCGTGAAGAATTTGAGCGTTCCCAAAAAGCTGTTGCTAGTCTGTCTGCAAAGCTTGAACAAGCTATGAAGGTCAGTATAAAATAAAAGAGCATGTAAAATTTTGGGAAAAAAATGGATTTTTAATTACTTAATCCTAATGACTGTTTGTAAATGTATAAAATGGATCTTTTAGTCAATTTTTATTGTGGGAAAATATCTGTTGAACTTTCGAGCTTGTGATTTATTGTACTGTGCACAGTATTTTACAGAAACAGCATTTTACAGATATATTTTTTTTATATAAATTGGACTTCAGTGCCTACTTCCCATTAATTTTAATACATACACTAATACAGCATGAAAGAGCATGGCTTTTGATTCCTAAATGTGTGGAGTTTAACCTTTGTAATGTAACTTAAAAGAAGTAAAGCATAGTTCGATTCACAAGGCATGTATCCCTAAATTACATTATCTGTCTGGAAAGAAATGTGTCTGAGTTTAATAGCTATGTGTTTCTTAATGTTTGTATGCTTGCAGGAAATCCAGCGATTGCAGGAGGATGCTGATAAAGCCAATAAGCATGCCTCTCTGCTTGAAAGAGAAAACCAGAGACTGGAAATCCAAGTAAAAGACCTTTCACAGCAGGTATAACAAATGTTGCTATGGTTAAATGTGCCATTTACAATTTATTTATTAATATGGTGCTGTATTTCTAAAGTTTACTTGAAAGTTATGTTCAGACACAGTCATGTAGACTTTGCTTATCATAAAAGCCTTAGCAAAGTTAAAAGCGTCTCCTTAGGACAATGGATATTTATATTTCCGCTTACAAAATTAGAATAAGTTTAACTGGATAGGAGTGATGCACTTTAGGATAATGTTGTTAATCATCTAACATTGAAAAATCATATATATATGTAACTTCTGTATTTGTTTGATTGGTTTGTCCTGTAGTTTCTTTGCACAAATGAACACAGAATATCTATTTCTCATTTTTACGGGGTTTCCTTTTGTCAAACTTTTTTTTTTTTACAATCTACTTATCTTACAATAATTTATTGATTGTAATAGTTTGTATGTTGTAGGAAAAATATTACTAATTTCCAATTACTTTTTTTCTAATATATTATTTTTCTGAACAAACTTTTGAATCTCTTTGCAAGTCTTATGCTAGAATGTTGTCTTTCAGATTCGTGTGCTTTTAATGGAACTTGAAGAAGCTAGAGGCAATCACGTGATTCGTGATGAAGAAGTGAGCTCTGCTGACATCAGTAGCTCTTCTGAAGTGATATCTCAACATCTAGTCTCTTACAGAAACATTGAAGAACTTCAGCAGCAGAATCAGCGTCTCTTGGTGGCTCTTCGGGAGCTGGGAGAGGCTAGAGAAAAAGAGGAGCAAGAAACAACATCATCTAAGTAAATTATCTGTTCCTTCTACCAAATTGTTTATACTAACTAGTAATAGGAATTTATTCAGGCTCTCTTCAGGTTTTTTGCTTATGAATGTTAGTGATTGTGTGAGTATGTATATGTAAGTATGCATATGCTCATGAGCAGCTGTGTAATTCATAAAGGCAAATTGTTATTAGGGGACATTGTCTTCGGCTTTTAGATTAAAATGGCTTTATAGCTATATATCTTGGAATTTCTCTTCATTATTTTTTATTCAGCTAATGTAAGTAATCTCTTCCAAAACCTCTTCCTAAACAAACTTTCTTAATCCAGAAGGGCACAGAAGTATGAGAGCCCACACTGAAACACTAGTCTTTTATAATCAGAATAGATTTCTGTGAAAATCTTTCAAACTTGTGACATTGAGTAAAAATAATTGTTGATCTTTTAGTGAATGTGATTTCACACAGCAGAGCTGTTTTTTAAAAAGAAGATTAAGTTTTCATTCTTGTTCACTGAACATAAAATTGAATATATGCATATCTAATTCACTAGCTGTAAAACTCACAGAAAATGTAATTCTGCATTGAAAGTTCTTAGCTTGATTCTCTGTTCATGCTACTGACTTGTTTGAGGTTATTCACATGAATAGATTTACCTCTGTTTTACTTTTCATCGAAGAGGCCTTTCTTTGTCATCTACAAAATGTCAAGCCCAAAGACTAATTTTCCTATAAGTTTGCTCAAAAATCTCAGTGGTGCTTAACTTCCAAAGAGGCAGTAAATGCACACTAAAAGATTTGCGACAAAATGTGAAGGTTGTGTCATCATGGTGTGCCTCGCTGTGCGTGTTACTGAAAAAAACCTGTTGTTGGTTTCAGAATTTCTGAGCTTCAGAGTCAGCTTGAGGAAGCTCTCAATGAGCTGGAAAAACTGCGCGAATCACGTCATCATCAGTTGCAGCTTGTTGAGTCTATAGTTCGTCAGCGGGATATGTTCCGCATATTGTTGGCACAGACCACAGGAGCTATCATTCCTTTGCAAGGTAAGCCTCGCATTTCTGCGCCACTGAAAAAATAACGTCATTTGTTATGAGCTTTCAGTAATGGTGATGTGGTGATACTAGTAACTTCTGTTAATTTGATATTCAGCTTTTACCTTTACTCACTGGGAAAACCTATGAGTTTGGATTTATACACGTGATTCTACTTTTACAGTGTAATAACTTGCTGCATAATGGCTGTCGTGTAGTGGTGACTAAATGTGTTCTGGTAGATTATTGTAGGTATAAAGAATGGGCAATCATTCACTTGCTTAGGAGCATCAAGACTTTCTTAACAATACAGTGTTGTTTTTTTAGTCATATTTCAATATGTTTATATGATCTTCTGCTTTGGCAAGCGTTCATTTAGTTGTTGCCTTTAAAACACCCTTTATCTTTTTTTAGGTTCAGGTATATTACCAGAGGAGATTTCTCTTACATCTACTCCAAAGCGCCCAAGTTTACCTCAAGCGATGTCAACTCCTGCTCCTGTGTCAATGACTGAGTCAGTGGAGACTGTGGAGGCCAAGGCTGCGCTTAAACAGGTATATTTTTCAATAAAAACTGTAGAAAGCTATCACCATTTCTTTGTACTTTGGTAAGCACTTTAAAGTCTGGCCTTTGATGTAGTTGCAGGAAGTTTTTGAGAACTATAAAAAAGAAAAGGCAGAGAATGACAAGTTGCTGAATGAGCAGAATGAAAAGCTTCAGGAGCAGGTCACAGACTTGAGGTCACAAAATGCAAAGATATCCACACAGCTGGAGTTTGCCTCCAAACGGTAAGTGAGCTGTTTAATTTCATTGCCTTATATATGTGTTCTCTGTGAATAAAATGTTGACTGCTCGATATCATTTGCTCAGGAAGATTTGCCTTTAAACATTAATATTGTCTATTCTGTTAACACTAAGGAAATAGGGAAGGTGGGATCAAGAATATATCTCCTAGTTGAGTGAGCCACATATGTGAAAATTCGCACACAAGAACATGAAACACATAGTTGGGTACACATACCTCTTGTAACTAAAGTCAAACAATTTAATGTGGCAAACGTATGCTTTGCTTTGTTGTTCCACATGAAGTTACGAAATGCTGCAGGATAATGTTGAAGGCTATCGTCGAGAAATAACATCTCTGCATGAAAGAACCCAGAAACTCACAGCAACAACTCAGAAACAAGAGCAGATAATCAACACTATGACTCAAGACCTCAGGGGAGCTAATGAAAAACTGGCGGTGGCAGAGGTTAGTAATACAGTGTTATACTCCTAGATATTCCAAGTTAGCACAAGAGTTATTGTTATGATTGTCTGGAATGATGTCATAACTTGAATGTGTGGCTTTTTGAGTGCATCAGCCATTAAATTTGTAAAAGCTTGTGTGCGTGTATATTTGGCGCTCATAATGTTCCACAAAATAGCTCAACTACTGAGTGAAGATGAACACCATTCTGAAAGTGTTTCAAATTATAGAGAAAGCAGAATGTGATCGGTCAAAAAGTTGTGTTCTTGCTGTTCTTGGCTTAATTTGCATGAATTTTAATTTGCAATCTGTAAAAGTTATTTTTTAAAAAATAATATTAATTGATCAATAATTTTGTCCAATCACTGGACAGATTTGGGATTGATAACAAAGCTTTGGTATTATTTGCTCTCTTAAAGGTGAGAGCAGAAAACTTAAAAAAAGAGAAAGATATATTGAAGATGTCAGATGTGCGTTTGACTCAGCAACGTGAGTCTTTACTAGTTGAACAAAGAGGACAGAACTTGCTGCTTACTAATTTGCGAACTATTCAGGTAAGTGGTGTTATTCTTACGTCCAGGTCTGGTCTGTCTTTCAAAGTTTTAAATAAATACCTGTCAAAATCAACTTGAACTGTCATGGGATTGGGTCTTAAACTGGACTTTTTGTTACCAGTGGAGACTGAACATAAAATACTTGAGCACTTTGTTTATTGTTTAAGCAAGTTTGTTATCCCTGTCCTAAATTATGATAGTAATATTTACCTGGGCAAAGTCCTGATAATTTTGAGTTGATGAGAAGGGTTTTCACAATAAAATGGAAATTAAACACTTGAAACAAAGGGAAAGGAAAAAAAATCTGTATATTATTTTTATGATAGCAAAATTTACCAGTGCCTGCGTTGGCAGTTTATTTTCCTATTCTTTTAAGGTATATTTGCTTTTATACTTTTAAATCTTCTATTAAAAGGTATATTGACTCTCAGAGTATAAATATTTAAGTTTGTGCATTTTGTCATGTGACTGAATTCTATTTCTGTAGTAGATCTTTTGGGTTTTTTCAATCCCTGGAATTAGATTGCATAGATAATAGATCTTCCTCTAATAATACTTGTATCAATATTTTTTAAAAATTAGTTCAAAACCAAGTCATACATTATAAGTGCTAGTCTTCATAATTTTTTGTATCTACCTATTATTGCTTGCTCCCTGTAGTAATTATTTTGTGGATGGGAGAAGTGTTGTGATAACTTTGTACAAAGTGCTGCTGTAATTCTTAAAGTATACTGTAAGAATAATTCATTATGCTCTTTTATCAGGGAATACTGGAAAGATCTGAGACAGAAACAAAACAAAGACTCAATAATCAGATAGAAAAGCTGGAGCGTGAGATATCTCAGCTGAAGAAGAAACTAGAAAGTGAGGTGGAACAAAGACATTCTCTTACCAAAAATCAAGAGGTAAGTATAATTATAAATGTGCTAAACTTGTTTTAGTGAAAATTAAGCCACAGTTGCATGGCTTCTGCCAGCTTGCAGTGCATTGTTTTTTAGGTGTGAAATTTATAAACCTATTTGGTCTTTGTGCCATTTATGAATAATTAAAAGTTTAAAAACCTTGTGTTTTCAGGTTCATATCCTGGATCTTAAGAGGCAACTCGAGACTGAGACAAACCGTCACATAAACACAAAGGAACTTTTAAAGAATGCCCAGAAAGAAACTGCAATGCTGAAACAGCAGCTTAACAACACAGAGGCTCAGCTAGCATCTCAGTCATCACAGAGGGCTCCAGGGAAAGGTAAGATATTTTTCTACATTGGATTTGTCTTTATGTTAAACCTTGCTGTCTGAAGAATGATAAAGTGCCTAATTTATAATAATTTAGAATTAGGAGGATAGTACACAAAACTATAGACGTCTTCATTATTACAATCACATATTCAAATGAATGCTAAACCAGGATGATTTGTTAAAGTAAAGTTACTTTTAACAAGCAGTCCAATCAGTCTTTGACAAAGGGGAAAAATAAAGCTGAATTTATTAAGGGATCCCTTTTATTTTTACTTGAAAGAACTTAAGTCTTCTAGGTTACTTATTTTTCCCCAAGAGGGAATGGTTTCAAGCTGAAACAGGGTAGGTTTAGATTGAACATTAGGAAAGAGTATTTCACAGAAAGAGTG
>JAOXJK010000004.1:6675456-6691729 GCA_025774025.1 Xenus cinereus
TAGAGTAGGGTAGATGGTTGGACTCGATGATCCCAAGGGTCTCTTCCAACCTAAATGATTCTGTGATTCTGTGAAATAGACATTTTTTTGTCTGAATCAACAATGTTTATTGTAAGCCACTGTTGATTAGGGCTGACAATTTTATTTAGGGAAGCTTTGTGAGGGTGATTGTTTTCTCCATGTTAATATGCTAAAAAGACTTCAGTTTTTCAACGGAACAGTGGTTTTAAAAATTGAATTAAATGTGATTGGTTAATTACTGTGTTTCAATGTTATAGGTCAGCCTAGTACAAATGAAGATGTGGATGATCTTGTAAGTCGATTAAGACAAGCTGACGAACAAGTTAATGACCTGAGAGAAAGACTCAAGACTAGTTCTAGTAATGTGGAACAGTACAGGGCCATGGTTCTTAGTCTCGAGGAATCCCTTAATAAGGAAAAACAAGTAAGTGGTTATCATTCATTGCTTGTTAGAGCAAAAACAAACAAAAGATGGTTTGCTTGTAGGGTGGGGTTTTTTTTGTACTGTAGTCTGTAGGATTATGGGAGGGATTATAAAAAAACTCAGAAGGCACTGAATATAAAGTAGTAGACAATATTTTAGGCAATTTTATTAAAAACACATCCAGTAGATGATGGAGTGCTGTTTGTCCGGTATCCTTGTTCTCTGCCTGTCTGTGTTCTGTTACTGTCAAAACTTCATTGTGGCTTGATATGCTTTAGCAATATTGCAGACTAGCATGTAATAAAAAAATATGCTGGTTGCTGCACATTTAAGTGCAGCTGCCTAGAACTTTTCTTACATGTGCTTCATGAGGTATTGCAGCTTTAATGGGGAAAAAAACCCAGAAAATATTTTCAATTCTATTTGTAATTTTCAGCATTTCATCATTGCTCTAAATGAGATGCTGAGAATACCTGTTCTGACTTTAAAATGTTAATAAAATACCAATTTCACATCAGAATACCATATTTAAATGGGAAAAAATTGATCTGTTATGATGGATTTCAATGAAGGTGACAGAGGAAGTTCGTGCAACAGTGGAAGCTCGTCTGAAGGAATCTTCAGAGTATCAAGCGCAGCTGGAGAAAAAGCTGATGGAGTCAGAGAAAGAAAAGCAAGAACTGCAAGAGGAGAAGCGTAAAGCTGTGGAGAATATGGAACAACAGGTATGCGCTGAATGCCCCCTCCATTAAACTCCCTTGTAGAGAGTCCACGAGAATGCACTTTTAGGTAATTCCCTAAACTTCAGTTTGTGTCCAAACTGAAATCTCTTGGGATGTACAAAAGGCTAACTAAACTTGAGAGGTTTCCAAACATGAGTAGTACATTAACCTTATCACTTTGTTAGGGTGGTTGTGTGTTAAAAGCCATATCTTCCTGAACTTTGAGCGCTGTTTTGCAGAAAAACATGAGTAAAAGCCTTTGGGAAGGGTTTCAGAAAACCTTTTTTGGACTGTGAGCCAAACCCAAATTTTTAGCATGCATCTATTTTAAAACCAGAGTGATCTATTTGTCTGGTTTCTAGTTGGGGTTGAAAGAAACAAGATCACCGCAACTAGAATTGCTGCAGGCCTGACTCTGAAAGAACAGTAATACATTTTTACCAAGAAAGAGCTCTGTGTATTTCCTTTAGATTAAAATTAGTGTTAGAAAACAAATAAACAAATCACCCTTTGGTTCTGCATATTTATGACTGTCTACGTTCAAAGCCTTGCTGTGTTCAATACTCTGTGAAATAGTGTGCCATTTACTCTTGGTTTTGTTTTATTGTTGTTGTTGTCGTGTGTCCCCCCCCACAACTATAGCTGTCAGAACTAAAGAAGAGTCTGTCAACTGTGCAATCAGAAGTTCAGGAAGCTCTTCAGAGAGCCAGCACGGCTCTAAGTAATGAACAACAAGCCAGACGTGACTGCCAGGAACAAGTATGTTACAGTATTTGTCTATTTCAGCCAGAGGTCGTAAACTTAATGTTAGTTTTTCGTTGTTTTTTCAGTTGAACTTAAAACAGTTTCTTAACGGTCATGCCGCTAATCAGAGACTTGCGGAGGCAAGAGAAGTGCTATAAGAGCACTTTAATTTGTGAACAGCTGCTTATTTAGTGCTTCACTTTTCCACCCGATCAAACATTGTGGTAATATCAACTAAACTGACTTTGAATATTAAGTTGTGCTGTAAGCACAGTTCGTGTCACATTTAAAAAACAACAGATGCAAGGGATTACTGTTTCTAAGGTCTGATTCGTTATGTAAAAAAAAAAAAAAGTGGATGTAAGTAACTGTTTTTAATTAATTGCTGCTTCACTGTCCTGAGTGGGGAGCAAAAAAGAAAACTAAACTCTCACAAGACAACAATGGGAAAATACTGTTCTAACCTGAAACAGAATTGTCATCTTTTAAAAATGGAGCCATATGTTATTTAGCAGCAACTGATATGATTGTCTTGTTACTGACTGTTTTTAAAAGAGAATCTACTTTTCTGGAGGTGAGAATTGCAGCAAAGCTGGTTGGTGTAAAAGATGTAGAAAAAAATTTGGCTGTTGTTTAATCCAATCCAACATTTTATACACAATCATTTCCTTTTTTTTTTTCCTAGCTAATACTATTACCATAGTCTGTCCTTAACTTTTTAACCTTATACAGTAAATATATTTGCTTCTCACGTGTGGAACTAACTAGTGGATGTTCTTAGACTAATACATGCCTCTTACCTATGCAGTATCTACAGGAAGAGGTTTGATTGTAGAATAACTATAGAGTGTGTGTCTTCCTTCTAGCCACTCAAAGTTATTTCAGATTCTAGTTTTTCTTGAAAATAGTAATTTCTTTAGGGGAACCATTCTAAGCTTATCCTCTTCTTTTTTTTGTACTTGAATCACAAAGGTTTTGGCCAGTGGTTTTCTTTTTGATTAGTGGTCACTGATTTTGTCTAGAACTTGAGAATCTCTGTACCTGTCAAACATAAAACTTTAAAGGTAATAGAATGCATTTTGTTATATTTTTTTCTGCAGGCAAAGATGGCTTCTGAAGCTCAAAATAAATATGAAAGGGAATTAATGCTCCATGCTGCTGACGTCGAAGCATTACAGGCTATTAAAGAGCAAGTTGCCAAGAATGCAGCGGTAAGGCAGCAGCTAGAGGAAGCTGCTCAGAAAGCTGAGTCTGAATTGTTAGAGTGCAAAGCCTCCTGGGAAGAGAGAGAGAGAATGATCAAGGTATGATTGTTTTATGGTTTCAGTGGGGTTTTTTCAGTTACCAGCTTTCACAGAATTAAGTCATTGAACAATTTTTGTTGTAGGATGAAGCTTCAAAACTCGCATCCCGCTGTGAAGACTTGGAAAAACAAAATCGATTATTACATGAACAGCTGGAAAGCCTAAGTGATAAGATGGTGACCTCTATGAAAGAAGCTATGCCAAGCGCAGTGAACGTTTCTCTCAATGAGGAAGGCAAATCCCAGGAACAAATCTTAGAAATTCTTAGGTAAATTTAGCTCTGGGCTCCTTCTCTTGGTGGTTATAAATTCAGTTGCCACATTGAAGAGTTCTGTATTACTTTATATTTGAAGGCTAATGTATAAAATTTAAGTGATTTAAGTGCTTTTTTGCTAGGTAGGAGATGGTTGCTCTACATCAGTAACTAATTGAGGAGATTTCTTTCTACTCCTAGGAAAAAACTGTGAGTCGGTTATGACAGGAAGCTAAATCAGATTGGAGTGAATGTGATTAGCAAGAGAGTTTTAGAGGTCATTTTTTCTCATTGTGGTTCTTAAGGGGTTTATGTAGATTTTTAAGGATTTTTATCTAGGATTTTCTTTTTGATTTTTTTGAACCAATTTCTATACCTAGTAGGCCTCCAGATATAGGATGTTTCAAGTTAAAATTTTGCGTTTTCCTTGATGTGATGTGATGTTCATTTGCTTATTTCAGATTTATACGTCGAGAAAAGGAGATTGCTGAAACTAGATTTGAGGTGGCCCAGGTGGAGAGTTTGCGTTACCGTCAGAGAGTAGAGCACCTGGAAAGAGAACTCCAGGAACTGCAGGACAGTCTCAATGCTGAGAGAGAGAAGGTGCAGGTATGGTGTGATATTATTGCTTATGATTTCAAGAAGTAGAGAGAGCTGTTTTATATGTTCTACTCTTTGCTGCTTGTGCCCAAACATGAAGTTTTGGAAGAATCAGGAGCTTTTAAACTGAGGTTGCTATGTAGCCAAATGGAGGGTCTCGTTTTGAGTCTTGTTAAGCAGTGTGGCAATTCCAAAATCAGATAGAGGGAAAATAAAGCTAACTTCTCTCATTTTTTTCCCTGTCTCCCATTTGTAAGTGATAATTACTTGTTTTGGATGTACATGTGAGATAGTGAATGCCATGATAACTTTCTAAGATAGTGTTATGCCAGATCCAGGTAAGTATATATGCATGTGCAAGCAGAACAAATGACTGAGTTAAATCTTTCCAAAAGGTAACAGCAAAAACCATTGCACAGCACGAAGAATTAATGAAAAAAACTGAGACCATGAACGTACTGATAGAAACCAACAAGATGCTAAGAGAAGAGAAGGAGAGGCTAGAACAAGAGCTACAACAAATTCAAGCAAAGGTTAGTACTGAGCTTCATGTAAATCTTTCAGATGCTCAAGCTGATGAGTTAGTGTCTGGCAATACCATTGCTAATTACAGTAAATACATGATTTAGATTGTGATTATTCCTTTACATCATACACAAATGAATGAGGAAACTTTCCCCTTAGAATTTTAGAAGACATTGGTCCACCTAGAACATTGGGAAGTTTGAGGTTCAGTTTCATTTAAATGAAACTGAAAGTTGTCATTTATCCAGTAGCAAGGATGTTATCAGCAGATAAATGAAAAATTGCACAGGAATGCATATAAAGCAAACGACAGCTTTATTAAGAGTTTGAGGGAGATACACGCCTCATTCCATTTCTACACACCAGTTACTTTAGTGGAAGCCAGTGCGGTGTTGTTTGGCTTCTAGCATGTAATTAATAATCTGTTTCCTGTACCAAAGTAAAAAGAGTAACAATCTAAGATTGTGAAGTCATGCCTGTGTTATATTTTCTTTTCCCCTCTGTTGGATCATCCCCTGCTCTTGCCGCCTGCTGACCACTGGGAGACAGAGAGTTGGAAAAGAAGCTATATCATGATTTCTTCAGGGTGTTGGGTTTGCTCTCTCTGTCCCTCTTACCATCATTGTTCAAGTCCTACCATATTCCATTTCCTTCGCTTTCAAAAGATCCAGAGAGTTTAATCCCCAATTGTGTTTTTTCAGGTGCGCAAGCTTGAGGCAGACATTTTGCCTCTACAAGAGTCTAATGCTGAACTGAGTGAGAAAAGTGGAATGTTGCAGGCGGAGAAAAAGCTGTTGGAAGAAGATGTGAAACGCTGGAAAGCCCGGACACAGGTAGGGAATGCACGTTTTCAAAGATGTTGGCGGGGATGAGGGCAGAGGGTTGAAGAACTGAAAAAAAGGTCTAAATGTTCTTAACAACAACTAAGAAATGTATTTGAATTATAAAGCATTGCTTATGCAGCTTCAAAATAGGCTATTCTAATTCATAGGCATTCCAAATCAAAATGCAAAAGTAGTAGTTCTAATTCAAAGAGATTTCCTGGATATAGCTGTATAACCATCTTACGAAAATGCAAACTATTTTCTCAACTTTTCAGCATTTATTGAGTCAACAGAAGGACACTGATCTTGAAGAGTATCGGAAGCTACTTTCAGAGAAGGAGGCAAACACCAAGCGTATACAACAAATGAGTGAAGAAACAGGCAGGCTTAAAGCAGAAATAGCCAGGTGTGGTATAAGTCAATTAGTAAAAAGTTTTGTGCAAAGCAAAATATTTTAAATAAAGCTGTGTCTGGAAGTGTAATTTCTTAACTGTCTCTATGTAATTAGGAAACCTTTGGTATTCCTAACTGTAGCTTGATAATGCACAGGTAAAATGAAGTGAGAATTGTTTTGGAAGTTGTCTTTTAGCTGAACTTACTCTAAATTGATTTTGTAGAATAATTTGTATTCTGCAAAATTCTAGAAAACATAATTTACTACAGATAATGCCTGTGTTATTACATAAATGAGCAACATTGAAATGTATTAATTATTTCAAACATCTCATTTGCATTTTCCTCCAATCTCTTGTTATTTAGAGCTAATGCGTCCTTAACTACAAGCCAGAATCTTGTTCAGAGCCTGAAGGATGAAGTAACTAAAATAAGAACAGAAAAGGATACTTTGCAGAAAGAACTAGATGCCAAAGTGGCTGACATACAAGAAAAAGTGAAAACTATAACACAGGTCAAGAAAATTGGGCGCAGATACAAGACTCAGTATGAGGAGCTGAAAGCACAGCATGATAAGGTAGATACGTTTTCTCTTTGTTTGCAAATAAATTCTATTTTAAAAGTATGTTTTCATCTAGAGTCATATATAATCTAGCTAATGATCTTCACGGTCTTCTAGTATAATACTGTATGAATACTTACCTGTGAAGAGAAAAGCAGAAAATCACATTGTTTATTCTGCTGTTAGCTCAAACTGCTACAAAGCATGAGCTGCATATCACTAAATACTTTGCAGCACTCTTAACAAAACTTCAGAGTTCAGTAGAATTCCTGGGTTTTGCCCAGAACTTTTTAAACTATCAGTTTGCACGCAGAAGCAACTTGTGAATCAGATAGTACCCTTTAGCCTGCTACCGTTTGACATATTTCAGATGGTTGCTGAAGCATCAACTCAGCCTTTAGTAGAACAACAAGAAGAGCAAGTTTCTGTCCAGGAAGTACAAGAGCTGAAAGATACCCTCAGTCAAGCTGAAGTGAAGACAAAGTCTTTGGAGGCTCAGGTTGAAAGTTTACAAAAGGTAAGAACAGTGAACTGCTTCAGAGGACTAGACTCTACTGCAGTCTTAAATGCCTAACTGGGAAGAATGTGAGGGTGGTCTAGTGTGTGTGCGCGCACGTATGCACAGAGATATTTGCCTTCCTTTGTTGGGAAAGGGAACTTAACCCTGGTGAAGTAATAGTAATGTATCTCATGCTGTTTCTTGGCATAAATAAGTGGGAAAGAGAATGCTATTCTCTCAGCTATTGCATTCAGAGAGGACTGGACTCCTCTAATATTAGTCCCTTGGAATTTGTTAGGTTATATATTTGCCAAAGTAGCTGGTTATGGACAATAGCTGCAATCTCTCTCTCTTCAGACTGTAGCAGAAAAGGAAACTGAACTTAGAAATCTTCAGGAGCAGATAACACAGCTACAATCAGAACTGGCTCGTTTGCATCAAGATCTGCAAGAGAAGACTACACAGGAAGAACAACTCAGGCAACAGATCACTGAGAAGGAAGAGAAAACTAGGAAGACCTTGCTTGCGGCCAAGCAGAAAATTGCACAGTTAGCTGGTATACTATATTTTTTCCGTCCTTAAGGTGTCATTTTCTATTTGGGTTTTTACTTATTCTTATGGAAAAGCGTTTAGACAGGATGCTTGGGAAAATACGGCCTACTTCATATTTTACTTAAAAGGTTTTTTTCTGGATTAGATGTTACAGGAATTGTTCTTAAATTGTAGTCCTTCAGGAAATGATAAAAGTATATAACTAGCTGTACACTGTGGGGGAATGTTTTGCTTAGTTTTGGCCAGACAAGTTGATCCTTTTGTTGATCAGAGCAGATTGACCCTACTAAGAACTTGAGTAATTCTCCCCTTCCTTCTTCCCTCCCTAAGTGTACAGGTGCAAAACATACTGCTTCCTCTGTTTTTAATTGATGTTGAGAGGAATGATGGTGCAAGAGCTTGCTAAAAAGTGTTATTCTTTTGTGACTATTTTTTAATTTAAATCTTTGTTTATATATATTTATTAGATAATTTCAATCAGAAAAATGGCATGTGAATGTTGAAGTTACCTCTAAGAGCTCTGTCAATAGATCAGCATTTTTTTTAAGGTTTTAAAATACTTCGGTAACCTATGAAGAGAGACAGGCATTCAGCACACAGACTTAGTAGGCAGCTTTACAGAGGCAAGACTGGATTCTTTCCTATTCAATTAGGTACAAAAGAACAGCTAACAAAAGAAAATGAGGAGTGGAAGCAAAAGAGCAGCTCATTAGAAGAGCAGAAGACTGAACTGGAGGTGAGGATGAGTGCACTCAAATCGCAGTATGAAGGTCGAATCTGCCGCCTGGAAAGAGAGCTTAGAGAGCAGCAAGAGCGACACCATGAACAGCGAGATGAGCCACCAGAATCTACAAATAAGGTACAAAATCCTTATAGCTGGCTGTGGGACAGGAAACAAACAGCTTGCATGTTTCATGACTGAACAAGAGCGACAGCTCTCAGTATGAGGACCATTGTCCAACTTGGTTTGGTTTTGTGCACACGGTAGTTATTACTCAGGACTACTTTATGTGAAGATGTTTTTTCTGAACATCCTAAACAGCAGATGGAAATTCTTGTCATAGTTTCCTATACTTTAAACAAAAAAAATCCAACCAGACAAAAAAACCCCTAACTAGTGAGGCCAACAAACTGAGCACTGCGAACAGAGCAGGCAGACAGAGCATGTCGTGTCAGCCATGGTGTGGTATGTGAGTTTGTGTGGCAGGGCATGCAGGAAGGGTGCCTCTTCGAAGGAGGGGCATTCCATTGGCTGAGTGGGAGACTTGAAAGACCCATAGCCCGGCAACCAGGCACTGTTCTGTGACCATCTGCACAGGTCAAGGGTACTCATCCTGCCTGACCTTCGAGACAGAATGGTGAGCACCCTCTCCCCACCATAGAGGGTGTTGCTGTCTATGTCAGTGACTAGCTGGAGTGCATGGAGCTTCACCTGGGGATAGATGAGGAGCTGATTGAGAGTTTATTGGTCAGCATTAAAGGGAGGACAGGAACAGGTGACACTACAGTGGGGGTCTGCTACAGGTTATCCAACCAGGAAGACCAGGCAGATGAGGCCCTCTATAGACAGATGGAAGCAGTCTCATGTTCACAAGCCCTGGTCCTCATGGGGGACTTCAAACACCCCGATATCTGTTGGAGGGGTAACGCAGCAGATTCCAGGAATGCATTGATGATAACTTCCTTCTCTAGGTGATAGAGGAGCCAGTGAGGAGAGGTGCTATACTGTACCTTGTTCTCACCAGCAAGGAAGAGGTGGTGGGGAATGCTGGAAGGAGCTGGTGGGGAAAGCTCAAGGGCAGCCTTGGCTGCAGCGACCATGAAATGGTGGAGTTCAAGATCCTTAGGGTAGTGAGGAGAATGCACGGTAAGCTCACTGCCCAGGACTTCAGGAGAGCAGATTTTGGCCTCTTCAAGGATCTGTTTGCTAGGGTTCCATGGGATAAAGCCCTGGAGGGCAGATGGGCCCAAGAAAGCTGACTAATATTCAAGGACCACCTCCTCCAAGCTCAGGATCAATGCATTCCCACGAAGAGGAAATCAGGCAAAAATGCTGGGAAGCATGCAGGGATGAACAAGGAGCTCTCAAAGAGTTGCAGTCAACAGCTCGATGTCCAAGAGGTGACCAGTGATGAGTGGTGTTCCTCAGGGGTTGGTATTGGGATCACTGCTGTTTGACATCTTTGTTGGCAAAATGGACAGTCGGATTGAGAAGCACCTTCAGCAAGTTTGCTGATGACACCAAGCTGAGAGGTGTGATCGACATGCTGGAGGCAAGGGATGCCATCCAGAGGGACCTGGACAGGCTGGAGATGTGTCTTTGTGCAAACCTCATGAAGTTCTACAAGGCCAAGTAAAAGGTCCTGCACGCATGGGTCAGGGCAATCCCAAGCACAAATACAAGTTGGATCGAGAATGAATTGAGAGCAGCCCTGAGGTGGTGTTGGTGGATGAGAAGCTCAACGTGACCTGGCAACGTGCACTTGCAACCTAGAAAGCCAACTGCGTCCTGGGCTGCATCAAAAGAAGCATGGCCAGCAGGGTGAGAGAGGTGGTTCTGTCCCTCCACTCCACACTAGTGAGGCCCCACCTGGACTACTGTGTCCAGCTCTGGAGCCCCCAACATAAGAAGGATATGGACCTGTTGGAGTGAGTCTGGAGAAGGGCTATGAAGGTGATCAGAGGGCTGGGGCACCTCTGCTATGAAGACAGGCTGAGAGAGCTGGGGTTGTTCAGCCTGGAGAAGAGAAGGCTCTGGGGAGACCTCGTAGCAGCCTTCCAGTCCCTGAAGGGGGCCTACAGGAGAGATGGGGAGGGACTTTTTATCAGGGAGTGTAACAATAGGACGAGGGGTAACAGTATTAAACTGAAAGAGGGGAGATTAGGTATTAGGAACAAATTCTTTCCTGTGAGGGTGGTGAGGCACTGAAACAGGTTGCCCAGAGAAGCTGTGGATGTCCCATCCCGGGAAGTATTCAAGGTTGGACAGGGCTTTGGGCAACCTGGTCTGGTGGGAAGTGTCCCTGCCCCATGGCAGGGGGGTTGGAACTAGATGATCTTTAAGGTCCCTTCCAACTCCAACCATTCTATGATTCTGTGAAACTGCTATTGAAGTCCTACTGTTCCCTGGTTTTGGAAATAAACAAGTTGGTTTTAGTAATAAACAAGTTGGTTTTAGTGAGGATTCAGAAATAAATTTAAATCTTAATTCTTGCCATAGTCAGAATTCCCAGTGCTAACAAGCATACAGTTATATCATTATTCACTGTGAATCAGCCAATGAACTGTTTGAACTCTGCTCGCTATTTTTGTATTTTTATCCATGTGTTCAGTATAACGGGTTCTAGTTTGTATTGTTCCAATTGCTTCAGAAGATACCTGAGGAATTTCTGAATTGGTTTACATACTTGGTATGACTAGTATGATTTGTCTTGGAGAATCTGCAGTAATCATAGAGTCTAAGTAGATATGCTAACAAGTCTGTTAGAGAAAAGATTAATAGATCTGTCTGCTGAAGTATTTTTAGCCAGTTGCTCTCTGTGTTTCTAATGTACATAGTATGATACTGTTTCTTATTTAATAGGTCCCAGAACAGCAGAGGCAAATCTCACTCAAGTCTACTCCAGCTTCAGGTGAAAGAGGAATGTGAGTTGAAGGGTTTGGGGATTTTGCTGAGTTTCTGTGGTCGCTGTTTCTTGGTTTTGTCTTTGTCTAGTTGCTCTTCTTTTTAGTAAACCAATGGCTTTTCACAATTTTTCTTAAGCAACTTTGAAGATATTTATTGATATAATATATTCTTCCTGTTTTCTCAGCTACATTTAATCAGTAAAGCTTTTAAGCTGTTTAATTGTCCTGTTAGCTACTGGGGACATGGTATCTGGGGAGCACAGAAGATTTTTTAAGTGTTCTCAGACCTCAGGATTCTTGAAGTTGTACAATTTTATTGTTACCTTTAAGCTTAGTTTTGGGAGGGATCTTCTTTGTGCAGAAATCTCAAACATGAGAAACAGACTAAATAGACAATAACAACAGATAAAATAATTGAATGGCTAAGTTCTAAAATGGGAAATATTACTGTATTACAAAGTTTAGATAACAAACTCCCTTTCAGTTTTTATGACAGCATCCTTTTGAAAGCAAGGCTTTCAAAAATGCCTCTTAAAATTTGGCTGATCCTCATCTCAACCAAGAGACGATGTAGCTCTGTAGTGATTGAATCACTTAGTTTTAATGTAATAAAGACCCAGCACAGCTAATAGTAAAAGCTATGCGCTGCTCCTTGTGATCTGCTTACAGATCTCTAGCTGATTACCTTTGAAGAAACCTGTCAAACCTCTAAACTGGACAAAATACTACTGATGCCATAGTGTATCTGTCTTGGGATTTTTTTTTTTAATGATAAACAAATTTTGGAAGACAATTAACTATGCCCTTGTAAGACTTCTGAATTTTCAATCTTTAAAAATTAGTGTTTCTGGATATGATAATATATTTACATTTGGTGTTTTTAAAATCTGATTTCTGCGCTACTATGATGAAACCAATATCCTATTTTTCAGTGCTAGCACTTCAGACCCACCAACAGCAAATATTAAACCAACTCCTGTTGTGTCAACTCCAAGTAAAGTGACTGCTGCTGCAATAGCTGGGAATAAGTCTACTCCGAGAGCCAGTATCCGTCCAATGGTTACACCTGCTACAGTCACCAATCCTACCACTACTCCAACAGCCACAGTTATGCCTACAACACAGGTGGAAACTCAGGAGGGTAAGCATTTTAGTATAGTATAAGGATCTACAGTAATCATAAATGCTGTCTTTGCCTTGAGATCTTGGTAATTACTATTTTCAAAGTATCTAAAATAATTTTATTGTTTCTGCATCTCTTTCAATATTGCACGTTTGTGACTTCTGTTGCAACAAAGTTCATGACTCCTCAACTGAAGATGGGTTAAGGAATGTTAACTCAATCTGCAAAACATTGATTCTGCTTACTTAGGGCATTCTGAAATGGAGAATGTGAACTGTATTAGATAATGAAGACAGATGAATGTGCTGCTGTTTGCCTTTCAGCTATGCAATCAGAAGGACCCGTGGAGCATGTTCCAGTCTTTGGAAGCACTAGTGGGTCTGTGCGTTCCACTAGTCCTAATGTTCAGACGTCTCTCTCTCAGCCCATCTTGACCGTTCAGCAGCAGACACAAGCGACTGCTTTTGTGCAGCCCACTCAACAAAGTCATCCTCAGATTGAGCCTGCTAATCAGGAGCCATCCCCTACCATTGTAGAAGTTGTACAGAGCTCTCAAATAGAGAGGCCCTCCACTTCTACTGCAGTGTTTGGCACAGGTTGGTTTTATTTATACGCCTGCCTTTCTGAATAGTTCCTTTTACGTAGCTCCATTTGGACCCTTGTCGAACCAGGCCTAACTTTGGCATAAGTTGCTTTGATGCTTTTTCTCTTGGGAATTGGTGCTTTTTCTCTTTTTTTTTCTGCTTTAGTTTATTGCATGTTTTACAAACTTCTGAGGTTAGGTTGTTTTCTTGAACCTTCAGAAATGGTATCTCTGAAATGCTGTTGTCACTCATTCCTTAAAGTAGAAAATAAAACCTAAGGTTTGTTTATCTATTCAGAGCAGCAGAGAGGTTTAATTAAACCTTGCTGACTCTGTTTCCATGGTCCTGTTGGAGCAACATTACTTTCAGGAGTCATGAGTAAGCTGTTTAAGCTGGAATGTAAAATTCAGAGGAACTCTAAAGCTACCCAGTGTGATACACTGTTGCACATCTGTTTGCCCTGCATAGTGTTTATTTTGGTGATGAACTTTTCCCCAAAATGCACTTTTGTAAATTGCTTTTTTTGTTTCCCAGCTGTTCAACTTTTAGGTGTACTTGTCAAAAGCAAAGATGTTGGAAGACATATTTCAGTTGTATCCAGAAGCTTACGTTAGGTGTCAGTTAGGTTGTGGATGTAGGTCTAAGAAAGGGCTGATGGTTTTCATGTCCTAGGAAATGGCACAAGGCGATTCTATCTGATTCTGTTTGTTATGATTCAATGCAGAAAAAGAGGTGATATTCTAGAGTAAAAGAGAAAAGCTTTTGATTTTCTTCTGTTGATCTGAAAATAAGTGAGAGGCTCTTTTAAGTTTCAGCTACTCCAAGTTCTTCACTGTCTAAACGTCCACGAGAGGAAGAGGAGGATAACACTGTGGAAAACTCGGACCAAATTTCAGAGGAAACGGTGGATGTACCTCTTCCAAAGAAACTGAGAAGCATACAGAGAGTTGGACCTGAGGTTTGCAAGAACATAAAATGCTACTACTTAATCTGACCCTTTGGAAGATTTTAATGAAGGAGCAAGTATATTACTTCAGAGCAAGTCAGTTAATTCTTAACATGCTTCTTAATCTGTTGGGGAGGAGGCAGTTATGTTTGGGTATTGTAAAAGGCAGAGATTGTACCAGTTGCAGTGAATGATACCAGTGTTAGAGAACCGTAGGATGGAAGTGAAAGGGCCATATCCTAGCATTCAGGAGGAATAAGTTAAGACATTTTTTTCAGTATGGTCTGGAAGGCCATTGTCTACAGTTATTCTGGAATAAAATACAGTGTACTTGAGCAGACACCAGGAAGGCAAAGATGAATTCAATGGAAAAGCTTACAGGAGATGCATGTGAAATACTGATGTGAAGGAACTTGATGTCCTGCAAAAAATGGAATGAACTTGAGACAGAACCTTAGAGCAGACAACTCATGAGTAATGTTAAGGAAGTCAAAGACGTTTTTTGCGTAATAGAAAAGGGCAGGATTGCATAAGAACATTATCACTTAATTAGCTGAAAGATGGAGGTGTAATGGGAAACCTTGAGGGTTCTTTTTTGGTCCTGAAAAGATTTAGGGACGCTGAGGTCCAGTGGACTGCAGTAGGGAAATTTTATTTCTCCAGAGCAGAGAAATGGGGTGCTAGATAAAAGCAGAGTTAAGGAATAATAAAAGGGGAACAAAATGTTGCCCGTGATCTTTGTGGGAAAAGGTAATTTCTTTTAAAAAGTAAAAAAAAAAAATTAAAAAAATCTCATGTTAAAGAATGAAACTTTAAGACTATGATGTGTTTTAAATAAGAAAAATATATGTTCTTTCAGGAGGAAGTGACAGCAGAAGAGAGCACTGATGGTGAGGTAGAAACTCAAACATACAATCAAGACTCACAAGACTCAATTGGAGAAGTAAGCATACTTGAAAAGAAAAAAATCTCCATTTCTGCAGAAATAGCTATCTTCTCTTTTTTTTTTCCCAAATGTAATATTTTTAGAAGTGAAATACCAAATCAGATCCTGGTGGAAATGATTTATAAGTTTTTAATGTTTAAACTTGAAATGTTCAGGCATAGATACTCAATTTTTATTGCACTCTTACATATACCTATATAATTAACATTCAGAACATTAATGAAGCTTTGCTATTTTGAATTGTGATGTGATGATTTAGAAATACTAGTATCCTTGACCCCAGTTTTATATAGTGAAAGTGAGATATAGAGGTTAAATGAGTCACAGTCTTAAAATGGAATTGGAGTTTTCAGTTCTTCACTTATTCCTTTGGAGTACTTCTTTTTGCTTTCTGGCTTTTCTTTTACATAAAGATTTGACAGATTCTTGAGCAATCTTAGTGTTAGATGGGTCATGATGCGATAAAGTGAAAAAAAAGTTGGTTTTGTTTTAGTTCTGTAAAATGCCTGTTGTAGCTGTGTTAGGAAAGCCAAATACAAGTGAAAACCATTAATTTAATCTTCTTTTACCTCAGAAACAAGGAAAAGTTAAGGTAGTTCTCTAACTTGGCAAAACTTCATGTTGAGTTGTGGAATCTGTTTTCTTTAAGCATTGGTGGGTACTGAGTCTTTAGTCAGTCATTTTTTCCCTCGTAATCTTCAAATGTGTAAAAGGTATGACAAACATTTATCTTCCCCATTAAATCCCAGATGTACGCTTTCTATTTCACAGGTATCTTTAAACGTTCTTTAATTAACAGTTCTAGTACTCACTATGTTTATTTGAATTCTGCTGTAAGACAACCATTTGTAACATTAAAGTGACATGTTCAGAAAATAACAGAACCATGTTATCATACCTAAATCAAAAGTCTTGAATGCGACAGCATGTATGTGGTAGAATCCCAAGTTATGCTTTTTAATTTTTAAGAGGTTATGGAGGACTCTCCCTGAGGCATTTTTTTTCTGACCACTTCTAGTCATACATGTCAGATTTTGTTCAAATTTTTTTTTCAATATGCATACGAGCTGAATGGAAAGAGAATTTTTTTGCTAGCTCTGTGTCTGGCTATCATGTGAACTGAGTTACTGTTCCTCCAGACCAAAAGAACTCTAAACCAGCAGCTCAGAGTTCATGCTTAGGAGAGAGAGATGTTTGTTCCTTGATCCTGGGTAGACTTTTAGCTTTCTGTAGGTGATTGGTGACAATCATCAGTAGTAGTCTCTTTTGTCCTCTTCTGTCTTGGTTAGTTATTACTGAATAGAAATAACTAGTGTTTTTCTGGTAAGCACAAGAATCTGTTTCTCATTGTCCCATCACCAGTCTTGTACGCTAACAGTAACTGCAGTGTTGGTGGAGTGCTCAGAGTATGCCTTTTCTTATCTTTATCTTTTACAGGGTGTTACACAGGGAGAGTACACTCCCATGGAGGATAGTGAAGAAACTTCCCAGTCTATCCCAATAGATCTTGGACCTCTTCAGTCAGATCAACAAAATACTTCTTCATCTCAGGACGGTCAGTCCAAAAGAGACGATGTCATTGTAATCGACAGTGACGATGAAGATGATGATGATGAAGAAAATG
>JAOXJK010000004.1:6691734-6708758 GCA_025774025.1 Xenus cinereus
TGAAGAAAATGAAGGCGAGCAGGAGGTATGTATATCACTGAATTATTTTATTTATGATTTTGTCTTTGATCAGATATAAAGCTCACTTGGCAGGGCTGATTTAATCAAAAATATACTTTTTACTGTGTTTATGTAGCCTGAACTTCTAGTGTTTTAAAGATACTCAATAATTCAGCTTGATTTTTTTGAAGTCATAAAATTTCATAGTACCTCTAGATTATCTATGACTATTCAACATACAAGGGTGGCTTCTGTGAGGAGAGACTGGGGGCTGCCCTGTGTTGGGAATAGCCTGTTCCAGCTGACTCTGCGGTGACCCCACTGCAGGACACAGCTGAACCCATCAGCTGGTGAAAACTTATTAAGAAAGGGCAAAATGCTACATGGGAGTGTTGGGGGGGGGGAGGGAAATGGGAGAAACAGTCCTGCAAACACCAAAGTCAAAGAAGAATGAGGAGAAGGAGGTGCTCCAGGCTCAGATAGTCCTTGTTGCCCGTGGAAGACACCACAGTGGAGCGGGTATTTCCCTGCAGCCTGTGGAGAGGAGGATATTCCCTGGAGGAAACTGCAGCCCGTGAGGGAATAGGCTTTACTGCCACAAACCATGGCAGTAGAGAAGAGAAGTCAGCGCAGGAGCGGTTTCATCCTGATGAATGGTAGCCCTTCAGTGGGAAGGACTCACTGGAGTAGTTCTTGAAGGACTGCAGTCTGTGGAGGCCACCCGCACTGGAGCAGAGGGCAAAAGTGTGAAGAGGAAGGAGTAGCAGAAAGAAACTGTTACGGACTGTCATAATCTCCCATTCCTTGTCCCCTCTGCCCTGCTTGGGGTGGGGGAAGGAGGAAGAGGAGTTGGGAATGAAGGAGTGAAGTTGAGCCTGGGAAGAAGGGGGTGGCTGGAAGGTGTTCTAGTTTTTGTCTCTTTCTCACCATCCAACTCTATTTTTAATTGGCAACAAATTAAATTAATTTTGCCTGAGTTGTATGTTTTGCCTGTAATGGTAATTGGTAAGTGATCTGCCTGGCTTTATCTTGACATTCAAGCTTTTCTACCTTATTTTCTACTTTTATCCTGTTGAAGAGAAGTGAGGGAGTGAATGGGTGGGTGTCTAGCAGCCAGCTAAGGTAACCTACCACTGCAGTCAAAAAATAAATACATCTACTCTGTGGGTAACAAATGCACATCTTCAGAAAGAGATCCATGGGCAGAGGTACCATAAAGTGAAATGTACCACTTCGGGATTTGAAATTACTCCACTGTCCTCTCCACACTTCCCTAAGGCTTTTTTATGGTCTTGTCATAGGACTATGAGGATGAGGAAGAGGAAGATGAGGATGATGATGAAGACACAGGGATGGGAGATGAAGGTGATGACAGTAATGAAGGAACTGGTAGTGCTGATGGTAATGATGGTTATGAAGCAGATGATGCTGAGGTGAGATTTGTATGTTTTTTTATAGACTGTTAAATTTCATGGAATAAATTGATGTTGTAATGCACCTGCACAGATTGGAATCCTTGAAAGAGAAAATCTTAGTATGAATTCCTTCCAGGAAATTGAGGCTGCTAGTAGGTGACAGTAATTTCTGTTATAACTGGTGTTTTCACAAGAAAATACAACTTTGAATGTTTAAGAGGGCTGAAAGAAAATGCAAAGTACAAAAACCAGTAGCAAATGCTGTGGTTGCAAAGCTAGTAAGGCAATTTTGTCAAAAGCTGCATACTTAATTGTCTATTATTATTAAATGATAGTGGCTACATTGTTCACGATTGTATATGTACAGATAGGCAAAGCTTCTGAAATTTCATAGAGTTGTACACATTTAACTAACTTTGTAGATATTTACAGAACTATTTTAAAGATTTTCATATATCTTTGTTTACTTTCTGAGTGCTTTTTAAATACTTTTATATTCTGTTTACAACCTGTAAGTTGCTTAGTGCTAAGTCATGTTATATTTATGTGGGCTTTTAGGGTGCTGATGGTACAGATCCTGGAACAGAAACTGAGGAAAGCATGGGAGGAGGTGAAAGCAACCAGAGAGCAGCAGATTCTCAAAACAGTGGTATGGTTATTCCATGTTTCTTTAAAGCCTATGTCTGTAAGGAGAGACATGTAGAAGCTGTTTTGCGTGTGTTAAAATATGCACTTCAAATACACACTGAAGACCATTTTAAACTACAATGTGTTTTCTTTTGAAGTGTTCTTTTCTGGATATATTCTACGTTTCTTTGAAAACCTGACAAGCTCTGGTTGGTATGGAAACTGCTGTTGATGGCTCAGTAGATCAATTTGCTTTCTCTAAATCAGCACTTGAATCATCAATAATTTGTTTCGGTGCTGGTCTTGACATAGCTTGCACAAGGCTTATTTTAAGTAATTATAAATAACAGTACTGACCTGACCCTGCTCTTGCAAGGGTGAAAATATCTGTATTAATGCTTTAGCAGGGGACTTGGGCTAGATGATCTCTAGAAGTCCCTTCCAACTCTGTCTAATCCGTGAATGTGGTACCAGAATTTGAAAACTTGCCTTCGTGTTTTCAGCTCAGTTTGAAGGGCATGGGTTTACTCCTGTATATACTGCTGTGTGTTTTAGGAGAAGGGAGCACAAGTGCTGCAGAGTCCACTTTTCCTCATGAAAGTTCAAGAGAACAGCAGCCATCATCTGCCTCAGAGAGACAGACCCCTCGACCCCCACAGTCACCACGCAGACCACCACATCCACTGCCCCCACGACTAACTATTCATGCTCCTCCTCAAGAACTGGGTCCCCCAGTACAGGTATAAACTATCTCTAGTGGTTCAGAAGACTTTTTAAAAAATACTGTATAATTTCTTCTAAATAAAATCTAAGTACTCTGCCTATTATAAAAATAGATAGCATCCTAAAAATGGTAGCTGAGCAAACTGACTTAATGTGGCTCATACTGTAGATTATGGCTGGACAGGGAACTTTAGAAGCAGTAAGGCACTCATGGTGGATTTGTATCTTGAAATTCTTAATACTGGTGGTGTTTCAGTCAGTGACTGCTGATATTCCCATTACAGAAGCTGTTCCTGAGCAGATTGTAACTCAGACAGATTGGTAGGGGGGGTTTATTAGTCTCTGCCCCAATGCAGATGGGGCAGAGGAATGTTGCTATTCATTTTCTAAGCTAAACCTTTTATAGTCAGTGATTATGATAAACTGATTCATAACCCATGATTATGCTTTGATGTAGACCTATAGATTTTGTAAATTAAAACATCACAATCCAAATTTTTCAAAAATATCCTTACTGAAATTATCCTTTACCATTAACTTTTTTTGAGACTTGGGGCCGCAGTATTTCTGTGTTGAAGTTTTCTGTCCTCACTAGAAAGCTGAGTAAGATAGTAATGTCACTTCCCCAGAATTTAAACCTACATGATTCTCTTTCATGGTTAGACCAGGCAGCAGTTAAGAGCGTAGCTGCTGCTATGGTCTATTCTTTAAGACGGTATGATGCTGTACCTAGCAGTGTTCTACACTTACTCATTTAGCCACTATCCTTGGCTCAGATTGAATAATCATATGTTATTAGAATTCAGGAAAGCATTCATGCTGTTTTTCCTTTACTCTAAAGAGAATCCAGATGACTCGAAGACAGTCGGTGGGACGTGGACTTCAGCTAACTCCTGGTTTGGGTGGGATGGTAAGTATATGAGAGTCTACTGCTAAAAACCTGTACTGAGGGAACATTCATAACTCTTAGGTTTTATTCTGTTTTTTAAAGAAGTCTGGCTACTGACTTCAGGGGTGGGATGGTTTCTGTAGCCTTGCAGATAATATATTGGTCCTGTTAATTTCTGTATAAATGGAAGGCCAAATACCAGAAAAGTCCCAGGAAGCTAAAGCTCTTCAAAAGAGACTGAATTGGTTTTGTCCAAGGCAGTTTAAATTACTTGGTTTTAGAGTCAGTCTTTTAAAGTGGATATCTTACTAGAAAAAATAATATGAATGTTTTCAGCCTTATCATAAAGGAATAAGGCTAATATATGCTTTCTGTCTGTCTCCTTCAGCTAATTTTGAACCCTTTATTCAACTTCAGCTGTGTTTGACAGAATGAATGCCAAATTCAGTGAGGGAGGGGAGAGAGACTGACTGACTAAAAAAGTATCTTTTTTGACATCAAAGACATCAGCTCAGATTTTTTGATTCTGCTTGGCTTGCATGTACCTGCCACTCCCATTTCTCATTGGATCTGGTACCTACTGCTTTTTGCCTGCACAGTAACTGAGCATGAGAGGAACCTTACAGGTACTTCAGGGAGAAAGGTTTGAAAGATATGGAAGGAAGACAGGGAGATGAAGAGAATGCCTTGTAGAGGATGAGGGAAGAGGGAGCTGAGGTTTCTGGCTTTTTAGGCAATGCAGGAACAAAGGACACAAGTCCATAGGGAACAGATTATTTGATTCACATTTTGAAAAATCCCATATGCTAGGTACATTACAGCAATCCAGATTAAGACAGATGATTCCTATCTTATTTATGAATGTGTCACCCTAAGATTCCTTTGTAGTCAACAGGGAGGTGTGGCACTTTGATGGTAGAATGATCTCATAGAGTTGATGTCTAAAAACCTTTTGAAAGATGAGTGCCAGGCAAGTGTATAGTTTTTAGTTTGGTTTGGTTTGGGTTTTTTTGTATTGCCTGTAATGGTGATCTATCTAACAAGCTGAGATGTCTGAATTAGACAAGAGTTTTCTTGGAGCTAAATGTGTCTTTGTTTTGCTGGACAATGTGGAAGAAGCAAACCAACCTTTAACGTGGCTTGGGAGAAACTGGAAAGACATTGTAGGCTCTCATATCAGTCTCTCTTTTTCCAGCAGCAGCACTTCTTTGATGATGAGGACAGAACAGTTCCAAGCACACCAACTCTTGTAGTTCCGCATCGTACAGATGGGTTTGCAGAAGCCATTCAGTAAGTAAATGTAAAGAAAAAAGGGAACTATTTCTTTCTTTTTTTCATTGTAATGAAGATAAATTCAAATGAAATGAACTTGTGATTGGAGTAACATGCTAAAACGTGCTAAGCACCCCAGATATTACCAATAAAAGTAGGAAAACTTGCCTCCATTTTTGGATGTGTGACAGTTCTGGACATGTTCAGCAGTCCACTTAAAATTGTAAGAATTCCTAAGATGAATAAGTAAAGAATATACTCTTCACTGTTTTAATGATTTCAGATGCAGTGCAAAGAAGTTTGCGAAAGTATTTGCTATTTAATTAGCAGTAGTTTAGCTGAGTTTTATGGTCAGTTCATTTTGTCTCATGCATAATTTTTTCTCTTGTTTTGGTCAGAAAGTTGCATTATTTTTTTTCTTCTCCCTCCCCTCCTCCCCCTTCCTGAGCACTGAAAGAATTGCAGAATTCCTTAAATTTTTATTTTGATAGTTCCCCTCAGGTAGCTGGAGTTCCTAGATTCAGATTTGGACCCCCTGAAGATATGCCCCAGACTAGCTCAAGTCACTCTGATCTTGGTCAGCTTGCATCACAAGGAGGTAAACCATTTCTGTTCTCTCTTTTCCATGGTGATTCAAGTGAAAAGCAAATAATGCAGTCAATAAAATGCAGATCTACTTGTGTACTTGTTGAAGTGTGGAAACCTGCAACTCTTAAATAATTGTCAGCAGAGAAAGACTAATGGAAAGTAAAAAGGTGTTTCCTTCAAGCTACTGCACTTGTGTCTTTAATACGGTTTAAAAAGTAGAATGCTTCTATGGGTGGGAACAACAGGCTTGTGAACCAGAGACGCTGAAATTTTACATAGGACAAATTGCCTGCTGGGCACAAGAAACTTCATTTAACGAGAAATGAAATATTGAAGGAACGGTTGTTTTTCGGGGTTTTTTTTACTGTTTTATTTTACTGTTGGTTGTAGCTTTCCTGTAGTAAAATAATAGGGAGAAACAACAAATGCGAAGAAACCTTTGGGATATTTCCTTACCTGCTAAGAGGTGACCTTGTCTATTGTCTAATGTTGTCCTGAATCAGTCCCTTTCCCCTGCACCCCTGTCAGCATGGAACAGTATGCTGTTCTTTGAAGAAAGCTCACAGCAAAATAATGACATAAGGGTGAAAGTAAAACAAGTAGTAATATTTTCATAAAGGTTTTACCTTTCAATAAATTACAATTAGCTCTGGCAGTAAGTCAGAAAAATTTAAAACACAAAAATGTCCATATTTACGTACAAATCACCGGTTTCCTCAAGTATACAGAGAGAAGACAGCAGTTATTCTGTTTTTTAGCTGGCTTTTTTAATTGTCACTAAAACTTTCTGTGTTGCAGGTTTAGGAATGTATGAAACCCCACTATTCCTTGCTCATGAGGAAGAATCAGGTGGTCGCAGTGTTCCAACAACACCATTACAAGTAGCGGCACCAGGTAAATGGCAAGCAGTTTGCAGGCTGAAGTAAAAGCTGGAAACCTTGACTTTCCAGAAAACAATTTTATTATTGTTGTTATAGTGCTTATTGCTCCATCAGGAGTATTCCAGTAGCCCTTTCCTTGACGTGCCAAAGATTTCCGTAAATTTTCTGTAGGAAATTCAAACTAACTTTATGTTTATTAAACTCCTTTTCTTGTACAGTGACAGTTTTTACCGAAAGTGCATCAGCTGATGCTTCGGAGCACGCTTCTCAGTCCGTTCCCATGGTTACAACATCTACTGGCAATCTGTCCACCACGACAGAGGCTGGAGCTGGTGATGATGGAGATGAAGTTTTTGCAGAGGCAGAATCTGAAGGGTAAACTCTGACTTGTTTGGTTCACTAAGATTTGATGTCATGTTAGTTTTAATGATTTTTTTTTTTTTTCATTCAAGTGTGCCTGTAATTCATTTTTAAGTTAACTTGTTCTGGTAGGAAGGACAGCTCGAACAGGATTTGGTAATTTTGCGAAGTAGTACAATCTGACCTTTTTGTCTAAAACCAAAGATTTTTCTTCTGATTTTTCTCCTTCTGTTTTAACATAGCTAATATAAAAGTCACCCCAAAAAATAAACTTTTGTGTTTTTTCAGAATGCAAAAGGCTGTGGACTAGTCAAATACCGATGGTAAAGGCCCCGGTGGGGTTTGTAGAATAAAGGCTAAAAGCATTCCTGTTTGTTCATAGAGAAAATCACCCCTTGTTACAAAGCAAGCGTATACAGCGAGGTCGTTCAGTAAAGGCAGTGCGAAAGTATGAAAGCTGTAGCACAAGACAGAGGAATAAGCAGTTCTTCAGAATTTGATAAACAAATTATTTTGTCTTGCACTTTCTAAGTGCATTTTATGCTGTCTTTTGATTTTTATTGGTTGCATAATAATAAAAGATGTGTAGTTCACAGTTTACCTAAACTTTTCTCTACTGATTGCAGGAGGGTAGGAGGTTTGGTCATAAAAAATTAAAATGTTACTGCTGCGAGTTAAATAAGCCACACAGTTTTCTTCATGCAGCACCAACTTGGGTTGCGATAGTCTGCCTACAAGTAGATAGAGCATAGGATGGTTTTTCTAATGTTAAAGTTTCAAATTTGTTTTTTATAAAACCATCTAATATATACTTCTTACCTTTAGTGATTAGAAGTATATCTATAGAGGAACTAAATGGTTCACAGAATGATCTGTAGTTCTGAACAGGCTTTTAGCGTGATAGGAGAGCAAGTCAATCTGTTGCTAGTAGAGAACAGATGGTTGCCACAATTTATGAGTTTTAGTTATCATCTTCTAACAGTTTTTGTGTACTAATCAAAGTAAATAAAATGTATACCAAAAAGTGAGCTGCATTTAAACTACATGGAATGTTTGAATTTTTTTCCAGCCCTATGGGTTTTGTCTTTTGAAGATGGAGTCCAAATAACTTAGGTATCACATCAAGTGATCTTTAGGTGGTGGTCTTTCCACTTCCTTCTTCCACTGCCTAACCATACATACCACCGCCACAGTAGGCTTTTTTGTTATTGTTATCAAATAGCTTCTATGACCTTCTCTGAAAGACAAGTAATGTGTTGAATATGCATCTAGAGTTGGGCTGCATATCAAGGAAATTACATTGTTATTTTTCTAAAAGCCAGATAAAGCTCTCAAGATTGGGGTGGGGAGGAAATGACAAAACAGAATAAAACCCATGAAAATTTCTGGGGAAAGACGTTTGCATAGGAATCTTTCTACTCCACGATGATGCTTTTTTTTCCTGGCTTTTTGACACTGTATAAATATACATACATGTTTTTCCTCCCTCTCCTTCTCTTCTAGAATCACATCAGAAGCAGGCCTAGAAATTGATAGCCAGCAAGAAGAAGAATCTGTTCAACCATCTGATGAGTCAGATCTTCCTTCGACTAGTCAAGATCCTCCTTCTAGTTCATCTGCAGGTGCGGGTTAATTACTGGAAACAGTTGTTTCATACCATTTCATTACATGTGGGAACTTTTTGGACCAGCATTAGGCGTTGCTGATAGCCAAGATACACAAAATAAGACAGAACTCTTAGAGCAAGGTCACGTTTTGTTTGCCATCAAGACTATAGGCATCAACTTTTTTCTTGGACTGCAGTCACTAGAGTAGGCCATAGTGAGAATAATGCTTCAAGGAGCACAAGTTACTGATACTTTGGTGATTTTGTCCACTGATACGTTTGATGTCAGATTTAAAAACACATTTTCATTCAATTAAATCATCCAAGAACAGTGAGTAAATCACCGTTATCAATTTACCACTTAGCACAGGTGATGAAAGGAGTCCCAGACTTACTTGTTTTGAGGCTTTTATTTATATCAGAGATGTCAGTGAAATAAGGATGCACCTTCCTAATTTTAAAGTAAATTCAAGAGCATAATGCATATCAAATCATGTAAACATAAACACTGAGAACCTGTACTGGACACAGACAGTCTTTCCTGCATTTCCACTTATTCACAGACACAAGCAGTACCCAGCCTAAGCCTTTTCGACGTGTCAGACTTCAGCCACCAACATTAAGAACTGGTGTTCGTGGTCGTCAGTTCAACAGGCAAAGGGGTAAGTGTTTGTGGTTGCTCAAATTCAGACTCTTTAGAACATATTTTTAGTACTGTCTTCCTGTGGGGACCATATATGAAGTACTACTTTATAAGCCTGTCTTTGCTTGTAAGGCATTAAGTAATACAGCATCCCTACCCTATCTTTCAATATGTTACCCTAAGAGCTCTGTAGTTCTGTTTTAGTATGTTAGTTTGAGCATGTTTTTAGATAGGCAAACTTTCTTCTTACACGGCACTTGGTTCCTATCAGTGGAGGGAGAGTAAAGTGCAGTTGATCCTAAACAAGCAAAGTTTTAAGAAGATTTAAAAAAATAATGTTAGTACATATGTTTAGAAATCTTTTGGTTTTAACATTACATATAAGTTTCCCATAGGGTATGTAGGGATTCCAGTTATTATCTCGCTATTATCTCACTGATTTGAAGAAAAAAAAACAACAGAAAAGGTTTGTAGAAGTGTTACAGATTTTTGTAATGCAATATAGAGTTAAACCATGACAATAAATTATTGTTTGCAACTTCTCTATTAAGGAAAATAGTTAGATGAATTGTATTCAGTTTGGCATTATTTTAACGTTGTGGAAGATTTGATACTAGCAATGAAATACAGGTATCTGGTATTTCAAAGAAACAAAAAGTGAGAAAAAAAATAGATCAAGTCTATCACCATTTATTTAATAACAAAAGGCAGGGACTAACTGATTTCAAATATGGTAAGAATGCTTTTGCCACAAGTCAACAACATTCTTTTAAATGATGGAAATGCAGGGTGTCCATATCACCAAGCTTTTGGGGAGGGAGGGGAAGCTTGGATTTTATCAGAAAGGAAGTGCTTCACTGCAGTAGCAATTCCCTACAGAAGGATAAAGTATTAAATGTACTGATGGCTTACTAAAAGGGTGAAAAGGATTTCTGTTAATGCATTTGTTTTCTTTCCCAACACAGGTGTAACTCATGCAATGGGAGGCAGAGGAGGCCTGAACAGAGGAAATATCAGTTAAATGATCTGTAAAGTAATTACAGCTGTGTATACAAAAGTGCCAGTTTGCCCGTGGTTCCTTTAGTGTAATGAAGCCAGAGCTTAAAGCAGCATTTTATACTTAGATTTGTGTGCACACATTTCAATGTCCTTATTAATAAAATTAGACAAAATGTCAACATTCAAATGGCATCTTTTTTTTTAAATCCTCTGCTGTGCATCACTTGGTAGGACAGTTGTACCAGTCTTTGGATACAGTCTTTCCTGTGAGTGCAGTAACAGGTCTTGCTATTCTTTTGCCAACATCCAAACTGTAGTACCGATCTGAAATGAAGATATGTCAGAATTAAATTCCAGAATTTACATTTAGTACATGGAAAGAATCTTGAAGTTAAAGATTTCCTTTTAATTTCATTTAGGCATAAATAACAGATTTTTCGTTCCACATAACATATGTGGAGTTGAGGGGCCATAACAATTAAGTTTTGTCCTCAACTTTGTCTTTTACATGTCCTTCTTTGTGTTTAGCTAAGTTTTATAGTACTGCTAATAATTAAACCTGTCCCAAGAACAGGGAGTAGGGGAGAAGACTCTTATATTGCTAGAACACAGAAATAGCGTTAAGAATTTGGAAATAAAACAAACAAACAAAAAAAAAACAAACTAGAAACAAAACAATCCTGCACTGACAGTGGGAACTCTCTGGTCCCTGAGTGCGAATTGGCCTCTGTTAAGGTTAGGAATTAAATAACGCTGGCAGAGACTTACTTTAGCTGTATCCCCATACAGGGTACTAGTTCTTAGAGCTTTTTTTTTCTGAATGATCCAGAAAATTCTGAGGAATGCTTTTTGCATGATTCTGGCTGGAGGGAAAGGATCTACCTAATCTGGAATCATAAGTAATTATTTTCTGTGAAGCAAAATGATTCTGCTTCCTTCCTTTTTTGTTTTGTTTTGTCAGAAACATAGTTCTGTGGAAGCCAGTGAAAAAAGTAGCAATGTGCAGTGGTCCAAGGATTTCAATCTATCATTAATATAATTCTGCATTTAAGTGTCAGGTTTTTTTGTCACTTAATAAGCCTGAACTCTTATGGCAATGTATTCCACAACGGGCTAGCTTGAATCATTGTACCTCATTGCTGCTAGTTGTCCTGTAACTATTGAATTGTTTTAATGGAAACATCTCTCAGTTGAAGGCAACGTTTTAATTCTCAGGACTTTTTAGTAGTGCTTAAAATTAGTCTTGCAGAATCACAAGTGGTGACCTCATGCTTTGGAAAGCTCTGAGATACATGGGCTGCTTTCTTTCCCCATCCCTTACTCTTTTGAGATATATAGTAACTTGCATTAGCTTTAACTTACTGTAAGAGAAGGCATAATAATCATAGCCGTCTGGCTTATTGTGGTTGGGTAGTGATATAGTTGAATGAATTACTTTCGGGAGCCCTCTCCAGTAGGTAGTCATTTTGATTTCCTTGCGCAAAACTCCTGCAAGCAAAAGACAACTTAATTTAGGAGGTATCACAGTGTGTTTGCTGTAAGCTATTGTTTGCTTGTGTAATCTACAGCAAGCAAGATCTATTGGATTAAAAAATTTTAAAAGTACTATATTTAAAGGAAAAAAAAAAGGGGGAACAGAATGTTGTGTTTCAGAAATTACGAAGATTAAAATGGTTGTATAAAAGAAACTTAATAAACGTAAGTTACCAGATGGATATGGGTTGATTCTGACACTCTGAATAACGCTTGGCATTCTTGCTGCACGTTGGAAGCGTCTCCTTATTACAAGTCTCGGGACAAAAGCTGGGTATCTTACGGTAACCTGGGTTCTTCTTCTTTGACACTTCTTGGCTGGTTCTTGTCTGTACACATACTGTTGCATGTTGCCATCTAAAACAGATGTTTGTTTCATTTGGTTAAAAAAAAAAAAACAAAACAAACCCAACCAAATTAACAAAAAACCCCAAACCCCCAGCTCGATCGGATATGAAAATGTCATTGACAGCCGTATTACACACAAGAAATCAATACCATCATTTTAATACAGCTGTGGCAGCCTTCAGCTTTTCATATGCAATCCTACATTTTGAGATTTAAAAAAAAAAAGCCTTGCTCTCTAAATCCTACGTATACTTCTAGATGTAGTGAGCAGCACTTCTGCAGCCTCATTACAGTTATTGTAGTAAGTACAATTCCAGGGGAACTGCTTTTGCTGCCGTCAATCCTGTTTATCAAGGAGAGGGTTAAAACCATCATTTTAGGCTGCATGAGAGGAGGGCTAGAGTCCAGAAAAAGGATTTGGATTTTCTTAACCTCTGCTTTTTAAACTCAGATAACAATTCTTATGTTGGCAGTACATCATTCATATAAAACAGGGAAATTACATTAATTTAAAATAAGAAATAGGGAGAGAAATTTCCATGCATAGTTACGAACTACTAAGATTAAAGCCTTGCTGTCTCTAATTAATTTAAGAATAAAATGGTTTTGCCACCAGATAAAACTTACTTTAATCTGTGACAATGCTGGATTCTGTCCCTTACAGCCCTATTTTAAAATGCACTTAAAGACCTGTAAGTACTAACACAATTTTTTTAAGCTTTGGGCTATTTTTTGAGCACCTAGTACACTCTGACATCATCTATGTTTCTGTTTTTGGAAGAAATATGTCTTCCAGTCAAGAGAAACTGTTTTATTCCCGACAAAGGCAATTCAAGCATTTTTTGATTGTCTGTGAGCTTCTGAAATATGACACATACCTTTTTTGATAAAATAAACAGATTCTGGTCTGTTGTTGTATCTTGCCACAGGAAGCGTTGCCACTATTTTCCCACTAAGCCCTGCAAATCCATTCGCAAGAGGTTTGGGATAGCCTTTATCCATAACACCGTTCGTGAAACGCCAGTATAGGGGACCCTAATGATTTAAGGAAGATAGGAGCTTTAGAGGAAATTCATTCTTGGTAATTCAGCTTCAACGCAGACCTGAAAAGTACTATTAACAGTAGCATTTTGAGAACTACATGGCAAAAACCGACTGGAAGCACTCCTCCTACCTCCGTTAAAACCAAGAAAAAAATATTACAACTTCATAAAATATCTTCTTGCAGTATTTTAACACCGCCTTTGAATCGGGATAGATTGTTTTGCAAATGAGCGGTAAGAGCGGTTACTGAGCAAGGCCTTGCTAAATCTGGACATCTTCACAGGTAGGAAAAAACTGCTTGAGTTCCAGCACTGAATGATTAACTGTGTAAAGTCTTTAATGAGGTGTTTGCACTTCACTGTCGCCTTTCAGGGATGGAAATGTATTAGGAAGAAATTTAGGCCATGTTTGGGCAAGGGAAAGACGTGCTAAAATACCCGTATTTTCAACATATTTTAAAGAGTTGGGCTTTTTTTTGAAGGGTGGCTCGTATGTAAAAATACTACCTGCTTATCCGTCACCCCGCCACTGTTTTGTCCCCTGGCTAACCGCGGGGGGGGAGGGGAGGGGAAGGGAAACACCGAATTGAGGTTTTTCCTGAGAAGCAGAATCTCGATGCAGAGGAGGCTGGGGAGGAGGCGCTCGGCTTCACCCACAGAGCTTCAAACCCGCCAGGCTAGTTGAAAAAAAAACCCCATTTGTTCTATAAAAAGAGCAATGCAGCCCCAGAGCAACACAAACCCCCTCCCCCTTCTGTAAGCAGCCAAAACCCAGACTCTTTTTTTTTTTTTTTAAGCTGCCCTGCCCCTCAGGCTCCCTCCACAGAGGGAGGGGCTCCCCACCTTGATGAAGAAGGTCTTGCCGTCGCAGTTGCACCTGGAGAAGACGGAGTCGATGGGGGATGGGATGCCCCAGCCGTCGCTGATCCGGCGAGGGCTGGTGGTCGGCGGGCTCCTGCCGTTCAGCAGCCAGTAGTAATGACCTGCAGGGAGGGAGGAAACACGGTGAAAGGCAGAGGGGCCGACGGACGGAGAGAGGCAGGGACCCCACCGTGAGTACTGCGTCCAGTTTGGGGCCCTTTACCACAAAAAAAAAAAAAAAAAAAGACATTGAGGTGCTGGAGCGAGTCCAGAGAAGGGCCACAAAGGTGGTGAGGGGTCTGGAGAACAAGTCTTGTGAGGAAAAGCTGAGGGAGCTGGGGGTGGGTTTTTTTTCTGGAGAAAAGGAGGCTGAGGTGAGGCCTCGCTCTCTACAACTCCCTGAAAGGAGGGTGTAGCGGGGGGGGGGTGTCGGTCTCTTCTCCCAGGCGACGGAACAAGAGGAAAATGCCTCAAGCTGCGCTGAGGAAGGTTTTGACTGGATACTTGGCAAAATTTTTACGCTGAAAGGGTTATTAAGCATTGGAACAGGCTGCCCAGGGAAGTGGTGGAGTCGCCATCCCTGGAGGTATTAAAAAGACGGGTAGACATAGCGCTTAGAGACATGGTTTAGTGATGGTTTTTATCAGTTAGATTGATGGTTGGCCTAGATGGTTGTTGTGGGCGGAGTGAGCAGGAGCCGTCGGGGGGGATTGGGAGAGTGGGTAAGAGGGAGAAAAACAGGGAGAGCACACTGCCACAATGATCTGAAAGGTCCCTTCCCACCTAGGGAATTCTATGAAAGGCACTGGTAATGGGCCGCGCCTGTCCGGGGCAAGTGGCGGGGGAAGAGGGGGTTTGGCTGGGGCCAGCCTACCTCGGAAGACGGCCAGGGTGCCGTTCTGCAGGGCCACCATGCCGTCCGCCGGCTTCCCGCTGCACAGGTCCTTGTCCGCTGCAAAACACCAAAGTGGTTCGGGTTTAACATTCCCCAGAAAGCACGTTTCCTCCCCTGCCCACCGCCGGTAGCGCTGCGGTTGTCAGCTGTGATGGGCGGCGTCGGGCCTTGTTCAGGCCTCTCTGCCTGGCACTTGTCGTGCAAAGGGTTTAATTTCTCATTTGAGAGAGTTTCTTGGAAAGGCTGGCTGTCCTGTTTTAGTCCCAGAGCAGTTTACCTGTCTGAGTACGGATATCACTACTTAGTGCTTACCTGAGTACCTGTAATTCAGAAGAAGATCTATAAATGCATTGTATGCTACACCTATTTAATTTCTTCGCGCTCTGGGATGTTTACTTGATGTTTCTCCAAGCTGCTCTAGTGCGTTCCCCTACTACATTTACTTTCAGTTAAATATAAAGGAAGGATGACTTTATTTTGGACCAAAATCCAAGTATTTTGTACCTAGAAAACTTTTTTTTTTTCCAAAATACATGTCAATATATGATTGAAAAATCGCCCAAGAACATAGGGGCCATATCAGATTAAAATAAACTGTGAGGACATGAGAAATCCTGTAGCAAAAAGTACAGAGGAAAAAGAATACAGGGAAAAGACTTCTTGTCTGTCTTATATGACAGATAAGGTTTTTTTGTATGTGATTACAAAATGACAGTAGTAATTTTGTACACACGAGTAACTGGATATTCAGCCTGACTCCCTAGCAATGTTTTCATGGGATTTAGGAATGCATCTTATTTGTCCTTGACTTTCTGTGTTTGCATCTTTCACAGTACTTACAGCAAACATTTTTCAGCTGAGCTGATTACTGAAACAGGATCACTCTCTAAACTACATGGAGAATTTCCATAAAAATACAAATGAAAAACTGAGGTACCAGTATTGAGGTCCTAGCTGACCACCATAGTTGAGCACAGGAGTGCAGTGTTCTTCTGGCACCAGATAAAAAAATTTTGCATGTCCTTTACTCGCGTGTTTTGCTGTGCTCTCTGGTTGAGTTACTGGTGCTTTTGTACCTACTGGAATGCAATTACCTTGTGTTTCTCCAGTTGAAACTGGCAAGTCTGCAGGTTGTATTAAAGGCTTGTTAATTATCTCAGGCTCTTCTTTTATTTGCAGAGTTTCAGGGTCAGATGGACGAGGCTCATCTCTTGTGTCAGTAACTTCCTGGAAATGTATAGTTGGCTTGGCTGTCCCTTTAGAAACAATAAACATTTCTTCTATCGTGTCTTTTTTCTCTCTTGTAGTGGTTTCTTGGGTAACTGTAGTTTCCTCTCCCTTGTCAATATTAGGGGCCTTTTCAGTCGCATCTTCCATTTCTTTTTCAGATATGAGGCTAGTTTCTTTGATGGTCATTACTTCTTTTTCACCACCTGTTATTGTCTCTACAGCACCACAAGCCTCCCTGGGTTTAGGAGTTGAATCTGTTTTGTCTGTTGCTGTCAACACAGTGGGCTTGGGCATGGGAGTTGTAGCTGCTGCAACTGTGGTTGTTACGGTTGCTACTCCCACAGGGCTTTCTTCTTTTTCAGCTGTTATAGTCTCTTTTGGTATGGGAGCCTTGTCTTCTTCAGCTGGGGTTACTTCTTTTTCTGCAGCTGTTGTTGCAGTCTTTTTGTCCACAGTAGTTGCTTCTGATTCGGCTGCTGTAGTGACAGCTGGCGTGGTTGTTATCACTGTAGTTACAGTAGTTGTGTCTTTTCTGCTTGTAAAAATGTCTTTAAGCACAGTAGTTTTGTCTTTCCTGGGTGTTGTTATCTCTTTGTTCACTGTGGTTGTCTCTGTTGTAGTTGTTGACTCTTCAGTTACAGGAGTAGTAACAGTTACAGCTGTTGTTTTGTCTTTATCAGTTGTTGCTGCAATCTCAGTAGTACTAGCTGCGGTTACTACTGTCCTTTCCGCTGCTGTAGTTGTCTCCTTTGCAGTTGTGCTGATTGCTACTTTGGGCGCAGGAGTTGTAATTTTCTTTTTGGTGGTTGGTGCCTCTGTGGCCTCAGGGGTTGTGTCTTCAGGTTTCGGGGTGGTGGGAGAGTCGGCCTTGGTCGTCGGTGCCTCTGGGGTTGTGTCTTCAGGTTTGGAGGTGGTGGGAGAGTCTGGTTTGGTGGTTGGAGCCTCGGTGGCTTCTGGGGTCGTGTCTTCAGGTTTGGGGGTGGTGGGAGAGTCGGCCTTGGTCGTCGGTGCTTCTGGGGTTGTGTCTTCAGGTTTGGGGGTGGTGGGAGAGTCGGCCTGCGTTGTTGGTGCCTCTGGGGTTGTGTCTTCAGGTTTGGGGGTGGTGAGAGAG
>JAOXJK010000004.1:6719265-6749418 GCA_025774025.1 Xenus cinereus
CACAGTTTTCTCCTCATGGGTGCACTTCAATACAACAGTTTCTAAGGTTATAATACCAATAAATATAAATGTAAAGTAAAAAAAAAATACTGTCAAAATATTAGTTATTAAGCAACATAATTTTATAAACCGTAATCTATCATTGAAATATTAGTGTTCAAATATGGCAAATGGAAATGTAGGATAAAAGTAAATTTTCTTGCAAAAGGAAAACTTGTCTGGTTTTTCTGTTCCAGTTCATCATTTTCCTTTTGAAGTAGAGCACTTTGATCAAAACGCTCAGAGTAGAGCTAGTATTACACTTACCTAACAAAGAGTATGTCTGCTTTCAGTGGTGTTTCGGATGCCTTATATATTGCTTTGTAACTGTGCTGGGGTTAACTAATTATCTTATTAAAGAAAACCGCCAATGACAGCTTATGACAGCAAACTTTCCACATAAGTTGGAGGAGATCCCAGATGACTAGACTAACACAACATCTGGAAAATACTCCCATTAAGAAAAATGATTACAGGAAAAAAACTAAATAGGGACTTACTAGTCAAAACACATTTTGATTACTGAGTGAAATGAACAAATTGTCCTGAATGCATCTGGAAGGTATTAGATATTATTGCACAGCAATAAAAAATCATTATAGGCAGATAGTGAATATATTTTCTTTCTTGTCAAATGTAGCTTAGGTGACAGTAGCCCAGAATTATGCAGTAGTATCTGCTACTGATGGTGTATCTTCTCCAAAAAGTTTTAAGATCTAATTCATGCAGTCATAAATAATTTGCCAGTTCTGCACTGAATAATATATAGTGCTTTTCCCTGAACTGAATGGAAATTTTGCCAAGATACTGGCTAGAAATCAAAGAATTTAGTCAAATCTCAAATTTATTAAATATATTGTATGTAAAGCATCAAACATGAATGAAAGAGACTTAAATTGCTTCAATGTTCTTTGTGTTTATTGGTTCCAGATTCAGGGTGCTGGAAATGGTTATTTGCAACTCTCCCTCAGAGCTAAAGGGGGGTTTCTATTGAACCTTTTAATGGTCCTGACTCTCAGAGTTTGGGGGTAATTTGTTATTCAGAAACTATCCCAAAGGCCAGAGAACTTTGATACTTCTGTCTTACGGCATTACTCGAATTCCGAAGTAATTCTGCTATCCCAAAATAATAAATATGGTATAATACACATTGATCCCACTTGAGGAAAGCACTTAAACATGAGCTTGAGTCTCTTAAGGAAAATAATGTAGCCATCTCTGAAAAGGAGTAGGTTTAGACATGTGCTTGAATGTTTTCCTCACTTGGTCCAATGATTGTGCAGCGTCAGTATTTTTATGCTAGATTTTCTAATTTCTCTATTGTCACAATAGAGGCGGTTTCATTCAATCTTTCTACATTGTGGACACTTCTAATTGCTTTCATATCACAGTCATTGTCCAATTAATTGATTCCAGTCAATGAAAGAGTGCTTTTTCATTGCTCTAGGAACACACACACAATCTTTGTAAATGTTTCTAGAGTTATTTAGACAAGTGTTAAGTGGGAGAACTTGCATACTGTTGATTTGCTATTTGAGGTTCTCTGCCAACTGCCAGCCTGCTTAAGATTTAGCTATTTTTCTACTTTGTGGAAAAGAGAACCCAGGGCTCTGAGATTTTGTGGAGTTTTTTCAAGGTAGTATACAGAAGGAAATACATATTACATGTCTTATTACAAGAACTTCTATACTGTCTCTAGTGGAGATGACTATAAGCTTGATAAAGAAACTCTGTGGTTTGGGAAGGTACCTGTCTATGCATACTTAAAGCCCAAGGAAGTAACGTTTAGGGTAGCTAAGTAGCATTGACATGAGATTGGTTTTCTAGAAAAGTACTAAAATCCTCATAACTTCAAGAATTTATAATTTGATCAAGCAAAACATTCAAGACTACATTATTGAGTATATCCTTACTTTGATAGCCATGATATGATATGGTGGAGATACGTTGCCTTCTCCATCATTTCACAGCCAATACAGTTGTGAGTCCCAGTTAATACAGGCTGGCCACCTGAGGTTAAAAATATATATATAAAGTAGTAAATAAGAAGTAACAGAAGCTTAAAAGTATTATCTTGCTTCTGTTAACATGCCAGTACTCAATTAAATCATATGAAGACAATTAGAATCATACACAACTTGAAAATATGGGTAGTCATGATTGGCTGCTACATTTATTATATATTAGGGCTAGGTTCATTTTGGTAGGGTTGTATTGTTTCATTTCTGTTATGAATTAAGTTTTTTGGATTGTTAGAGGTGACGTGGGATTGCAGTGTTTCAGTGATGAGTTCCCAAACTGCAGTTACTGGATTTGAGTTGCTGTCATCTTCATTTGGAGTGTGTGTGTTTGTTATAGTTGAATGACTGTTAGGTGGTCATTAAAGTTTCTTCAGCATTAGTTATAGAAGCTCCAAATAGAAACTGATACTGCACAGCATTTTCTTTCCTTCAGGTAAATGTAATTTTAGGTAGCAGTATCTTACAAAATATGCTGGATTTTTACAAACCTGTATGAGTTTCATTTAGTTTTGTCATACATGAAAACTGGGGTTGTCATAAATATCCTCTCTTCCTTGTGCAGAAAAAAAAACACATTTGAAAATGTCTGTATGGCTCTTCTTACTAGTACTTTTGTCTACATAATTTAATATTAGTATAAAAGAACGTACTTTTTTAGACTGGTTGAGGATGAAATAGGACGGCTTTTTTGGACATTAAGGTACTCAGCTAGGAAATGAGTTCAGATTGATTTCCGGTTCTGTACAGACTTAGTGCCCGAGTTTTTCAGATGTGCCAATTAAACACTTTTCATAAAAATCTCTTTTTCATAATATACATATTATTAAGCTCCTTTTACAGGTAGGTCTAGCCTCCATGTGTACTGTATGGGATAATTTGATAAGTGGGTTAATGGGATGTGAAAAGACACCTTTAAATTGTAGTATCACAGCTGCATTGAAATGGTGTCTGTGCTGACACTTCACAGCGTGTGATCAGGCAACAGTAAAATGGGATTTGTATTATGACGAGCTTCTGCTGGTCTTCCCTTTATTTTCAAGGAGAGACTTGAAAATCCTGCTTTGAATTATTGTCATGGTTTTGGGGAGGCACTAATGATGGACAGAGTTTACTTGCTCCTGTTTTGCAAAGGTTTGTGTGCCAGTAAAAAGGGCCATAAGAGTAATAGTGAAACAGTAAGCAGGGAGCTGCATGGATAAGGAAGGGTGAGGTGGGGACACATCTCAAACTTTTTTGGGTTGAGCTCCGTGTGAAATGGACGTAGAGCTGTAAAAAAAAAAAAAAAAAAAAGAGAAAGTACAAAATGTTCCTTTTGCTTATTTTTATTTCTGCTGCACTTAGGGAAATAGGACTCATTATATTCCTGATGAGTAAATAAAGATACATGACTTCACCTTGGAGCACCATACAGGACCTAATATTGTGGTTAGCCGCTCCAATTGGAAGATAACGTTATTTGTTGTCTGATACTCGGTTGCTTCAGTTAAGTATCAACTGACCAGTCATTTAATTTGGCAAGGGTTTCAGGCAATATAAACCACACATTAAATCTTGTCAGTTGTATCCAAAATCCTATCTCCATTTCCTTTCTTCATTAGTTGACTGCATTTAAAAAAAAAAAAAAAATATATATATATATAAAAAAAGAAACCTTTCCCTGCAAGTGGTGCTTTGCTTATATATTGAGACCATGATAGTTACAGTACTATTATTATTATCTTTTATTTCTGAATGAATGGATTCCTTACATTGGTGTCCGTGACTCAGGCATATTTTTATGCCTTTTCAGGCCATGGTTTTTTTGGAAGTTCATCAGTCAGTCACATTTATGATAGTGGTTTTGGTATGTGTTCATATCCACTGGGGATCACATGGAAAATATAAGCCGGTGAAATCCTGGAAAATGGTCATTGTGTTAATCTGGGTCTGGTCTGACAGATGCCTCATTGTTTTTCAGTCCCATCATTGATACCCATCATCATCCTAAAAATATAATGTAATTTTTGTATAAAAACTAAATTGCATTTTGAGTTATCTGCATCCCTGTGGTAGCTCCATTGGCAGAAGTTATATAGAGAAACCGAGCTTAACACAAGTGAAGAAAGTCAAAAGAAAACAAAAGAGCATGTATTTAGAGTAGTGTTGGTCCAATAAATATTCACTGTACCTCTTTAACCTAGAAGGAATCATAGAAGGCATTTAATTGAAAGTTAAGTGACAGTGCTGGAAGTCTCATTAAATGAGTTACTAAGAAAAATTACAAAGAATTGCAGAAAGATTTTCCTTTTATGTGAAGGACTGACACACTTCCAGGCTTCTGGACTTGGATGGGCAAGGAAAGAGAATGATGTAGAGGAAGCAGAAGCCCTAATGTGGAAAGGGCATGGGATTAAAATTAATTTTTCAGAGTCCTCTCATAATTGATCGAAGGACGCTTCTGTATTGCTTTCTACAATCAGTCACATTCTTCCATGCCAGAACTGGCTACATTTTATTGGCATATTTTATTTAGTTACAGCAAAAAGAAATTGGTTTTGAAGAGTAATTAAATATGCTGACTTTCAAGACAGAAGATTGATACCACTGCTTTTCTGTGATTTATGAGTAGCAGTTTTGCAATGAATTCCGCTGTAGCAAACTGCTGTAATATGGGTCAGATGGTCATATGCATCTTCCAGTTGATATATAGACTTACTGCATTTGCAATTTCTAAAAAGTTGAGAGAATTGTTTAAAGGTAAGAAGCGTAGAGAAAAGTATGACTTAGAAATTACATTTGTCCACACAGTGATAAGAGATGAGCCCATAATGATAGGTGGAAGATGAAGGATAGAATCTGCGTGTTTGTATTATTTTTACAGTACTACAAAAATTAGTAGGAGACATCTTTTTATTCCAGAAGAGCTTTATACTTAGCACAGCTGCAGACATTACTGTATATCTTGAAGAGGAGGAGGAGGAGTGGGTCTGCTGACTGTTTACATCTGTAGATAGGCATAACTTGACTTCCTCTGGAGCCATGACCCTAAGACCATCGCTTCATAGCCGTCATAAAATTTCTAAGTAGGTTCAGACAATTTCCTCTAAAAGACTTCTGAGTTTTTATCCCAAAGCTAGAGCATGGATTTACTTTAACTAGGCTGCAATTTCATTTTATGTGGAATGCATGCTCTGATTCATACAACAGAGCAGTCTTTTAATGACAGAGAGTTACAGACAGAAATCTATCAGAGAATGTCTGGCAGAACAGGATCTTACCAAATCAGAAATATTCAGCTTTTCTTTCTTTCCTAGTATATGAATTATTCCCCTCATAAATTGGGTCTAGTGAAACGGTCATTGATTTAGATCCAGATAGCCTGATTAAAAAGTGACTACTGCCTCATAAAAATGTCTCACAAAATGAATTATATTCCATATCGTTTGTTCTTTTTTAATTAATCTAGTGCATGGACTGATTTCCTATTGAATAATAACAGCAAGAAAACAAGAGTTTCAACTACAGGAAGAAAACATTTTCAAGCAAGATTTGATTAATATGAAGGATGGTACATGATAAGATTAAGGAAAATGAACATTAGAAAGATAAGGTGCTTCGAGTAGGAGAAAGAGGTAAAACGAGGAGAAGAAGTTATACATGTCTGTTTATAACATAAGAAAATACGTTTAACAGTGAAATAGAGAATCCCAGTTAAACAGTAGGAGGTGAATTAGCCCTGACTCCTGGTTAATTTGTGAATGAAAGATGCAGAAAATTCTTTCAGACCAATTCTTTAAGTTATTTCATGGCCACCTATGGGACTGTTAATAAAGATTCCCAGAAACAGTCACCACTTTTCCTGTGACTGAAAAATAACACCCTTTGGCAAAACAGCAGTGAAAAGGTGTCAGACAGTATTGCGAGGGGTTTTTTTCAGACTTGGTATGAAGTAATTTTCTTGTAACATGAAGAATCATCTTTCTTAGACATCACACTCAGGCTCCTATAAATAATCCTTTTAAGACATTCTCAAGCTTTCACCTCTTAATGTATTCAAGCAAAAATGAACTGTTTAAATGTGTATATTCAAGGGGGAAAGACTTGCTGGATCAATGCAGTTGTACATAAGAATGACAAGTAGTTGTTAATTTATAATTTTCTGAGAAGATCTGGTTTTTGCTTTTCTGGAACTTTTCTGCTATTACTTGACTTCAGAGTGAGAATGAACTGTAACAATTTTGATGTGTATTCAGCAGGAAGGTCTTGAAGGTCAAATAGTAAGTTCATGTAGAAAAACACTCTCTTCTCACTATTAAATACTGTATATTAATGCTATTAGATGAAGCTTTAGTTAAAGCTGCCACAGGCTTGTGGAAGCTGCCTATTTTTTCTTACTATTGTAAACAGTTGGATTTGATTATTCATACTTTTTACAAGAATCTGAATTATTCATATGAAATATTCAGGGCTTTGCTTCTGCCTATTAGTATTGTGTTGTGTAAAAGACACCTACAGTCAACAAGAGGTGTCTGAGTATTTGGCAGAGAGGATTGTCTCAGCATGATAAATCCCCTTTTCTATGCCAAAGGGAAAGACATTAAAAAAAAAAAAAGGAAAAATACTCGTTTTCCCTTAAGTTTCAATGGCTTTTGAAATAGTTGTTAATAAGTGCTTTCAAAATGAGCTCCGCCTCTGAGAAATCGATTTTTTTCTTTATCCTCCTGCATGAGTTGTACACACGCAGCATGACTGCAGCAGCTCATGGGCACTAAGAACACAGCAGACTGTTTGCAGTTTAAGTATCACAGGAAGACCCTTCCAACAAATAAAATGATTGCAAAAATGTAAACTATTCAGCAAGGCTATGGTACATCACAAGTTGTGTAGTGCTGATCTAAGTCTGAAAAAGGAATAATCTGCAGCAAAGGCAGGATTCCTAACCTGATGTGCTGAGGGAATAACAAGGCAAAATGAAGAAAATAATCAGCTTTAGTTGTTCGTTATCCAATTATCTTTCTTTTATATCAATACAGTTATAGACATTGGTCTCTGCATATAATTAAGTTCATGGTTAGGACTGAAGTAAGTATTAAGTTTTAGAAATCTATAACTGGAAGTCCATTTAATTACCTGTTTCTCAAGGGCACGGGTAGCTGGGAGCATGAATGGCAGGAGCTCCCTTCTGGTGGGGAGTTAAGTTCTTTATCTCCCCTAAACAATCCTCTTTCACAGCATGTACTACCATAATTAAAAGCTACTGTTAGGGTTGGGGATCTGGATTAGTCCCCATATCCTTCCTCAGGTGTGACTATACTTGAGGTTGGGCTCAAAGTTAAGCTTTGGAAAAAGGAGTCTTCAAGGACTCAGTGTATTTTAAAAGAGCTAAGAGTTAGAGAGCTGGCAGTAGTAGGGATTAAGAGGTTTCTGTTTAAATGATTCACCCCCCCTTCTATACTTCAAATTAAGTTTATGGTTTGCATTAAAGTTAGGTTATAAGACTAGCTTTCAGTTTTAGAAAGGTGTCTGGCAGGGCCCGTTTGCTCCCATGTACTGCAGAGATTGATCAATGCATTGATATTACTGAGCATGTATTTGAACTCAGAGTTAGGGCTTCTGGTTTTGCAGCTCAGGTACTAAAAGGTTAAAAGGAGGCCTTGAGGATTGATGGAAATCCTGGTTTTTGTGTTATTGTAGGAATTGATCTCCAAAGTAAAATTCAGGTTTTGGGGTTCCTGCTATTAAGCATCTTATGTTGTCTTTCAAATTTTGAATGAATCCCATAAAATTGAGTCCTATGACTGAGTTACAGTGGGCTGTGGTAGGAGTATGAAAAAGTTCAAGGCCTGTTTTATCTGTTAAAAACATAGAGGGGTAAAACTATACTTGGATTACGAATTGGTTCATTTTTTAGTCATTTTAGTGCCATATTGTATTCCACAGACACTGTATGCTTAAGTGGTGGTTTGATGTTAGTAAGAGATAATGTCTCATGTTTTGAGGGTGTTTTTGCATATATGAAGCCCATACTTAGGGTTAAGAGTTGGAAACCCAAAGGACAGAAATCTGTGGCCCTAATATAATCTGAAGATATAAAGATGATTTAGCATTGGAAGGGCTAGGGCTTTATATGCTCTCTTAGTATGCAAATTAGGAGGGTTTTTTTAGTTAATTTAGTCATAGTGTTACACTGGGGTTTGAGAAACCAACACCTCAGGAGCCTTATTCATTGATGAGTTGAACAGGGTCAGGAGAGCCTGTTGGGGTATTGGTAGGGGTCTTAAAGACTCCAATAGTCTTTAACTGAATCGATTAATCTGGTACTTAAACTCAGGGTTAGAGGCTATAAATTAAGATTATGAAATCTGGGAGCATGTATTCCCTCTACGGTGTAGATTCTGGGGATGAGTTTTCAGATTTTGACTGTTGACATGCCTGTCCCTTAGTTTTAGTTGTGTGTTCCCTTGGTGTTTGAAGGCTGAAGTCCCAAGATCCTGCTTTTTTGGTGGTACTTTACAGAGCTGTAATTTGTGCTGATGTCATTCATTGGTTGTAAATGTTTAATAGTTAATTTTTTACTGCTTAGAGGACTAAATTACATACATTCTGGTGTAACATTTAGGAAACTACAGTGTCAGAAACCCATGTCATTGATTGCAATTGTTAGTATTATTTATCCTACCCAGTGCTTAGACTAAACCCATCACAAAGTGTAGCTTGAGTGGCAGCCAGGGAGCAGATCCCTGCAAAGATCCCAGAATGAGAAAAAAGAAGCATCTTCCCATCCCAGCTAATTCTCACCCATTTAGATTTCACAAACATGGTGCATAAGCAGGCAGTAGAAGAATAAGGGCTATCAATTTCTGTGCTCTGGAACATTATTAATCTCTAGTTAGCAACAGGAAAATATACATTTCTCTTCCCTAAGGCACAACACTGAAGTGTTGGTGCATCTAAGAGGTTTTTCCACCTTATTTGGCGTCACTGTGAAAGGAAGGGAGAGGACACTGAATTCTGGCAACAGATTCCTGTGATTTCTGTAACTAACATCCAAGAATGAATCCGTAGCTTAGTGTCACCAATCATAGCCTGCTCTGTTTCTGTTACAATACTCTCTTTGTTCATGGCTCTTTAACTCAACTTTTTGTGGGACTCTGGGTTATAATGAGGACTGCGAGTAGAAGAAAATCTCTCCAGTGAGTAGAAAATTCAGGGGTTTGCATCAGTTTGAATGGGATCGCAGGTTTATAGATAATACCATCCTGAAATACAAGCTTTGTTTGAAAAATTACTTATTTTCTTTGGCTGGTCTGTGAAGATTCCCTTTCTAGTGTTGACTGTGGGAAGGAATCTCTTTTTATCCCCAAAAAATTAGAACAGGTTTTGGATGTTAGATTCTGAAGTGAGGAAGGAGGTGCGTTTGTATCTGGGATGCCATGAAAAGCAAAGTAGCAGGTCAACCGTATAAGCTTCTGTTCTTCCAAACAAAGTCTCGTCCTTGGCTTTTATACCTCTGCTAGCATATTCCCTCGCAGGCTGTCCTCTGCTGGGCACTCTGAAGTTGGCAACCAGTATCTTCTTTTTGTGTGGGGCTGTGTCAGCGAGTGTTCCTGAGTACATCAGGTTTTTTTTTAACGACCATCGTTTTATAGTAGTATTTTCATAATATTCAGAGTCTATGAGCTGCTTTTCAGAACAAACAAGAAAAAGTCCTCACCCTGTGTGTCTAATTCTAGTATCTCATTGGAGATGTGTCTGGAGGATGGGACTTCCTACAGGCAGCTTTCTTTTATACTTTTTGGAATGAGTCATACGTTTTTGTGAGCAATGCAGTTGGTTTAAAGATTAAAATTATAAACAATGCACCACCCTTAAGACAGTTCTATTCCAGAAAGACTAGGCTTAGTGAATTGTCAACATTCTTTGCTCAAAGTTATTTTTCAGAAAAATAAGAGAAAATTCTAGGGAAGCTGATAAAGAGTATGTGTTGACATAAGAAAACATTGCTTATCCTTTGTTTATGGATGCTATGCCTAAGAAACAAATCTATACGGGCTTAATCAGACTGCAGATCAAAGAATTTGTGTAACCAAAATAATATACGGTAACTTACGCTGCTTAAAAGCATGACTTTCCAGAAATCATGTCATTAATAAGATGTTATTGTTAATTCTTTCCTTTTCTGCCGAGGAGTGAAAACCTTAAACAGGAAGTGTAGGTGTATGTGCTGAAATACTGATAACGGACACTACAGTCACTGCTCCGCCCAGATTTCAGTAAATGATTCAAACCTATCATTGCTGCTGTTAAGTCCAGAAGATGAGGAATGGACAGAATGGACAGACAAATTTTACGGGAAAGCTCAATCTAAGAGCATGCCAAAAACAACTCCTACGTGAGGTTAGTGACTATATAATGATGTGAAATAACAGTGAAAACTAACTCCAAGATGAATGTGGGGGCCACATGAGGAACCCCTCAAAGAAAGATGCTACAATGGTCATCTCTTGGGGACCACGTGAAAGGTTCTTTGTTGCCTTGAAACCACTGAAAGGAAAATATGTTGAAAACAGAAGCAGCTTATTTAGCCTTTAATGCCAAGTTCAATGGAAATTCAGATCTCTTGATGTTTTAATTAATCTTTTTTTTTCCTTGATTCTTCTTTAAGTATGCTAAGAGTAGGCATATCAAGTATCCAAGGACATAGCATGTTTCAATTAAGGATGTGCTCCAAATTCACCATTCTGTTCAGGAAAACAGCATTTCCTTCTAAATATTTAGGTTAACTATTCCCAAACAGTAACACAGTGGCTAGAACTGTCTCAATCAGCCATGGTAGACTGGTAGGAAAATGGACAGATGGACTGATGTAGCAATACTCCGGTATAAGCAATACAGAATATAGGCATTGCTCTGCAGCAGAGCTTCCAGTGCATTGTCCTTTTTACTTGACCTAAGACTTTCTAATCATGAGACTATCTCAAAACTTTAGTAAGCAGTTGCAACTGTTGATTTTTTCAGAATACCTGGCAGCCAAGTAAATCATTATGCAGCTTGGTAAAGAACCAGCATAAATTCGATGGAACTCGATGATCTGTGAAATTCAAACCTGCAGATTTTAACATAGTGCAAACCTGAGCTTCATTCAGTTTGCTTTCTATAAGGAAATTGCACATTATTCGACCTCTGATGAAGCTTGAACACTTATTCCTAAAAGTACATTGAAAATGAGCACGTAAGTGTTGTGCCTAATTTGCACAGAGTGAAGAACAAACAGGAAAACTCAGTTATTTAAAGTACTTTATGAACATGATGATAAATATTTCATTTAGGACCTTGCTATAAGTAATTACTAAATGATCCTAGGAAGGCATCAAGTAAGTAAGAAAATTCCTGAATTAGTTGTTTACGTCAGTAAAATATATGCCTAAAATAACAGATGATATTGTAATGTATTCCAGCCTATTATTTCTTCGTGAAAAACCACAGAAGATCCAAGCTTTTTTTTTTCCCCCCTCTGTATATAATATATTTTAAACCTTTTAAATTCCCAGGAGTTATGCAGAAGGTAAGTAGCTTCCCATTCTAAATGAGTTACAGAATATGTGCAAAACCTGAATATAGTCTTAGGTTTTATTAAGATTACTGTGGTGTTTCTTTGCAGTTTTTTTGATGAGTAAAACACGAAGGACTGACTGCCACTATTATCTGACTATCTTGTTTTGTAGTGAAGTAGATATGGGATGAGCCCTTTTGTTTCACCTTAAATTTACTGAAATATATGGTGACTAGCAGGTATTGGCCGTTGCCTTCAGTTTTGACCAGCTGTATTATTAGATCCAGTGACAAATTGGGCCAATTAAGGTGAATTTCAAACATCGTATGTTAACGAGAAGCTTAGCACCAGTGTTACGGACAAACTTGAACCTGAAGCAGGAAAGTTCAAGGAGATGTTAGAGGACGCAACTGAAGGCTGAGAGGCAATGAAAGCATAAATGAATCCCTCAGTATTGGTGGAGATGATGTATTAGTTTGTTTAGCCAGCAGGGCGTTGATGGTAATGGGTTGGGCTGCAGACACAGGACATGTGAGGAGAAGTAGAATTTGGCGTCAGTGACCAGCTACCAAATTGTAGACAGCGAGGACTAACTGGAATATACAGTCATGAAGGCAATGGGAACAGCCCTCACTGCCAGCAGATAGGTTTATGTGTTTTTCTCTTTGGGAATCCTGGGGGGGTTGGGTGAGATGACTGTGGAATTTGCAAAGGTTGCAGAAGTTTGGCATCATTTTAGGGCTGATGTTATATTCATAACATTCTGTTCCAGGGCTCTGGCTTGGGCTGATGACTCTGCTTTACTTAATGGTAACGCCCTAGAGTTCTTCTCCTGAGGGCTTGGGTTACTCAGCAAAGTTAATTATGTAGCCAGATAAAACTTTGCGGTTATTGTGACATGTTGTTGAGATTTATCTGGTGGCATTTAGACCAGCACTTCAGAAATTCAGGATTCTGGATTCAGTGAAAGTAGAGAAAGTAATCTAAAAATATTAAGTGAACCCCATGGTCTGGTATGGAATACTGTGAGCATTTTGGGCCGCCCGCGCACAAGTTACTGAAACCAAGACAGGTGAAAAGAGAGGCTGTGATAATAAATAAAGTAATGGAAAGATGCAAGAGGAAACCATAGAAGAGTTTAGTTTTTAAATCCTAGCAAAGAAGGGCTTTGATTTCTCTGTCTAAATACCTCCAGGCAATAAGGATGTAGAGGACTGAGAAGAAGAGAGTTAATTTAAATTAAAGAGCAACAGCAGCCAGAAGTCAAGCAGTTTTAAGCAGTTTGTAAGTAAGATTAGGCAGGAAATTAGAATAAGGTTCTTAAGCCTTGTATCGCTGAGGTTTTGAAACAGCCTTCTGATCAAATGAGTTTTAAGATGAAGCTGGATACGTGTTTGAACAACATGAAATGCTGTGGGAGAAGAATCTCAGTGAGACAGGATTTCGTTCCTGGTGTCCCTCCCTTGCTCTCCTCTCAGTCTGCGTCCCTAAAAGAGAATAGTGGAATTGAGGTTATATTATTAACCTGTTGTGATTTTGCAAGCAGTAGAGCGTGGACAGTAATTTTAGAGACATTACTTCACTGTAAATGGATCTGATTAATTTCCATTTCCTAAGCCATGTATCATGGCCATCTGTTAAAGAGTCTTATTTGGACAGCCAGTGAAACTTTGCCATTACATAATTACATGGAGAGGCAACAACAGTCATTTCCCAGCTTCTTGATGCTGGAGTGCAAACACAAACGACCCTAATATTTTGCTTCAAGCCCTTTCCTGCCGGGGGTAGTTGCAGCTTTCTCAGGGGCTTAGGGATATGGGGCGAGGAGAGGAGAACTCCTCAGTCATTGTTCTGAAATTTGTCCTTCCACTTCTGCGAACTCTGTTCTTCAGTTACTGGTTTCTCTTGCTAACCATGAAATTTAAGCAAATTTGGATGAGAATAAGAGTAAGAAAAACCATGGGTAAACAGTAGTTGTAAAAGATAAGGCATGTAGCATCTGCAGCTTTCTGTGTCATACACAATTTCATAGCATGTTCAGTCTTGTTGTTCAGTACAGTTTCCCACTGAGGATTTTTTAGTATCAGAAGGAATGTTTAAATTGATTATATTATTGGTGCAGGTGATGCTGTTAGAGCATCTTGATCACAGTACAGGGCCATCTTTTAATTCAGTTTTGGAACCAAAACTAAATTTAAACTTGTATCTCCTTAATGACAAAGATGATCTCTCTGAAGAATGTCTCTCTCAAATACCAATTTAGGTTAATACCAGATAATCTAAATGCAATTTTCCTAGCTCATGTAGTTTGTAGCAAAATCTCATCACTAAATAGTGGAGAGTGAGGAAGTGTATATATTTGCCATTATTCCCTCCTTACAGCTGTTTGATGAAAGGAAATACTCATTGGCCCAACCTTAAAATATGGTTATGTTCTTTTGGAGTCCCTTCCAACCTTACATTTGTTAATGAAAGCAGTCTAATTCATGAGCCTCAAACTTAGCTGTCTCAGTTAATCTATGAACAGTCACTTGAACAGTGACGACGTCCATAGAGCATGATAAATATCTGTAGTTTTTGCTCCTTTTTTTGCTCCTTTTTTTTTTTTTCCTGTGAACATCATGCATGTTCACCCTTTGGGACCTTTGACTTCTGCCAGGACAGTAGTTCACTTGTGATTCATATGTGAACTTCAGAAAATATGGACACTTAGTGATGACTTCGGGGATATGATGTTACTTCCATCCTTTTAAACTTTTTACATTTATATAATCACAGTGTCTGGACTAATATTAAAGAGCATTGCAAATAACATTTATTTGGAGCGATTATTCTTTCACAAGACTGTCTGGCAGATTGCAGGGTTTTACCAGATGTTCTGCTTTATAAGTACTGTTGCTCATCCTATAAAGTAAACTTATTTTTAATAGGACCAAAACAGCTTTAAAAAAAAAAAATCCCACTGCATAATCAAATATTTTCCTTACCTACAAAACCTACCTATGGAAAACTTGAGTAGATAGTTCCCTGAATAACTGCCATATCAATGCTGTTAATGCTAGCAGAACTGACAATCTTTATGTTTAATTTTTTTTGGGTGTTTTGCAAAACATCAGATTTAATCTAAAAAATATGCGTGAATGTCTTCTGAGAATCATCACTGCGATAATTCAGGTAATAACAATGATTATTTGTTTTCATCAGAGTCTCTCAAAGGTGGTCTACAGCTTTCTTGGAACATAAGGCCAAAATTAGGATGTGATACTGTGGATGAAATTGGATAATAACTAACAAAAAATGAAACAAGAATACATCACATGTCTTGCATGCAATGCTTTTGTTCAGCTATCAGTGGGAAACTCTTTCAATCTCTGTGTGAGAACATTAATTCCCATTTAGCTGGTGATCCTCATTAATACCTTGATTCTTCTTGAAATGTAGCCATAACCAGGCATCGTGCTTGTTCTGTTTGTGCAATTTTATTGTCCTGTCCAATGTGTAATATGTTGGTTTTGATCTTTGAACAGCACCCTGGTTTTTTTGGGAGTATCTTCAGTTGATGAATTTTGTTTTCAATTCTAACCCTAATTTTGCCCTCTACCTTTTGTGTCATCTGCTAATATTTGCCCTGCCCTGATCATTAATAAACACATATAACTCAGGTACCAAAACTAGCCCTTGCTAGTTGGTAAAATGTAAAACTCCAACTAGACAGTAACCAAAAGCAGTTAAAAGAAACCTGGCCTGGTAAGCTAGAGTAAAAAAATGTGTGCTCCATGGTTGCCTCCCCTATGTTGTATTGCAATTATATATTCTTCTCCACCACTAGAAGCCTGAATGTGAGAAGTGCCAGGTGCTTATTTCTGTTGACAGTCTTATAAATATTAAAAATGTATATTCCTTCCATTCTTGGCACAGCACTGAAAATCCTAGAATTTCATCCCAGAAGTTTAGAACTAAGGTCAAACCCCTAACTACAGATGTGCTTGCTGATTAGCAAAGCTTTTTGATACTGCCTGTGTTCTGCTCTCATCAGAAAAATTAAAACAAAAGAAAAAAATCCCAAACATATTAAAAAAAAAAAAATCCTATCCACTGTTTCAGCAAATATGGACTGAAACTGTTTTCTGATTTGAAATTGCCCAGGGCACTGCAGAAGTATGGTTGCGTTTGTAAGTGGTCACGTATTCTGTAAATAGCTGTGCAGGACGTTGTCAGGAATCAGCGACAGCTCGCTCTTGGACTAAATCTGTAAATCCATGGTGTAATATGAAATGTGATCTGGTGTTTGCTTATGCCCTTTCTGATTTAAATCTAGAGAATATCTTTCTTTGATTACTGGTGTTTTTTTGGTACTGATGAGAGACACTCGTGTTGATGGATGTTCACTGATCTATGGAATTTTACTTCTCTGTGAATATGAGACCTGCAAATGCAGGTGGCAGCAGCTGTTACTTGCAGTCCGTGGCAAAATCTAATTGGGCCATCTGTAGCCCAAAGCTTATTGTACCTCTCTGTGACCTTCTTTACAGTACCTCTAGTCTGTCACTGTCTACTTCTTCATGCTTGTATCTACCAGCAACAAGGACTGACTTTAGTCATATCCTGACAGCTAAAATTTTGTTTTTGTTGATAGCAGTGTTCATATTTTCAAGAATACTTCGTCTGCATCATGGGTTTTGGTATAGCATCAGTGGGCAAATTTCAGTGCATCATTTAGATCTAAGATTGTGGCCCAGAGGAAGCCCCTGCCCTTTCCCTAGGAGCATGTTCCCAAACAGGTCTTAAAATCCATGCACATACATCTTACACAGGCCATTACAGAAATTTTCCATTTCTCTAATGGAATGGAGTTTATCTGGGTGTTAGATACGGAGTTTGTAAAACTAAAAAAAAGAAAAGTCAATAACCAACCCTTTCATAAGGGAAATCATTATAAAAGTGCTGTTTATCAACATGATGTTACACTGGAAGGTGTTTAATATCTTCCAAAACTAATTTTCCAGATAACTTCTGGAAGCAGAGAAAGTTATTAGACTCCTTTTCTGTAGTTATGCATTTCACTATCTTTGTTGTCTTTTATCTCTGATGACATCCTAACAGAGGAGTATTCTGGAGAAAGATTTGAAAGAGGAAAATGAAGTGCTTCTGTGTGTGGGGAGCTTTTGCCAAGTACAAAAGGCAACTTGAGAGAAAGAGCAAACCTATTGAAAGTCTAGCAAGGCTGTCCTTGACAGTAAAGAAAGGCTGTAGGGGACTTGAAAGCAAAGACGTAGCAGCTTACGTTATTAGACTAAAATAAAGGTCTTTGTAGCAGCAATCAGAATTACTGTGCTTGGGGGAAAAAGGATTTGCTGTGGTGAGAGAAAAGGTTATTGCCATTATTGAGAGAAGGCTGGAAAGTTGATGCTCAGGCAAATAAACTCATGCTGTAATAGTCATTACAGCTTTTTAGGAGTGAATAGAGATGTTTGTGTTGTTGTGATGTATAAGGAGAAATACTTTGACTTCGGTACAATTCGAACCAAATATCTAATTTGAAGGTGTTTTCCAGGTTGTGTATCTGAGTATCAGAAGCATTTGTTGAAAGAAAGAAAGGCTGGCAGAAAGGCCAGTGAAGAGACAGTTTTGGTTTTGCCAGGTTGAGCAGGAAGACGTCCATCCGTTCATCTAGGGATGTCAGGCTGACATTTATTACAGCTAGAAGAAAAAGGTATGTTTTTTTTTTCTCAGCTCAGCTTTCAGTGGTCAGAGGTCTTTGTCAAAATGCTATCAATGTTTGCATGTTCCGCTGTTTGGGCTGTCTTTGCTGGAAAACTAGCTAAGTACCAGACTGTGGTACTAAGGAGTCATGTTAAGCATGGAATAAATCAATTTGGAGACATATAGTGACAAGCTGTGTCATAGGCCCCAAGTAAAGTACAGCATGTATTACAAAGTGTTATGCTAAAAGTAAATGCCCAGACACACACAGTTCTCACTCATAAAAATACTTGTAAAAATCTACTGATGATTAATTTATTCTCAACTTTAGATCATGAAAATATCTCAGATTTTAGCATGGCTAGCTTAGATTAAAGTTTCAGGCCAGAGATCCAGTGATTGTTATTTTCTATGAATTCTTTTCTAGCACACAAGGTGCGAGCAAAACCAATGCTATGTGACTTAATCAACAGGGCTTTATAAATAAACAATGGCTAGTCTGGCAGAGGCTGAACTTCAATGTTGAACTTGACTGCTCAAATAAATAACAACTTCTCAAAAAAGCTAGTTGTCAGTAAAACGCAGACTGTTTTTACTAGCTGCTCTGCAGATGCTCTTTTTCGTGCTGTGGTAATTCATTCTGCGATGTATCCTTTTTGTCTTGTTTACGATTTTCAAATCTCTTATCAGGGAAATTAATTTTAGATCAGCTCTAAGTAAAAATTTTTACTATTGTTCTCAGTATCTGCTGAGAAATGTTTATATGATTAAGAGAGATTTTTGATTAGATGAGGTGTCCAATTTGAAGGCAGTCAGGAGTTTTTTAGCAAGGTTGTGACTGGCTTTCATTTGATGTGAGTTTTTGGTAATCACTGTTGGCTCTTTGCTTGTCTATAGTAAGGCTACTGCACCTGGTAAAAATACCATGATACTACCTTGATGTGTGTTTCAGTGGGTGAACACAAGCCATTTCTATGCTACAGCCTCATGTATTAAAGGACAACATCATTTATGCATCCAAAATCTTTCCAAAACATGAGCTGCGAAAAGTTAGCAGTAATATTTTGGCAGAGGCTTCGCAGGGTTACACCCAATTTGAGGTTCTCTATCAGTCTCCACATCACTGGGAGCATTGCAGAGGAACCAGTAAGCAAACCACAAATATTTTCTTTCAAACAAGGCCAGAGTGGAGCAAAGCAATACGACCTGTATGGTTGGTAAATATGTGAAGATTTGTGAGCTAATTCTGTTAGCAGATGATGAGGAGGAAGGATGGAGAAATTTTATGTAATCAGAGTTATTTCCAAGGTCTGTATTCAAAGTCCAGTTCCTTTAAGCAAAAGAGAAATCAAAAAGGTGATTGTTTGGTCACAGATCTGAACGTCTCTTCAGCTTGTCTCCTACTCATAAGATCTCTAGCATTTAAGATTTGTCCACAAATAGTGAACTGTCAGGACATTTATACAGAAACAGTACTGTTCCAGTACAAGAATGCCTTGCCCTCTCCAGTTTATCACCAGGGCTCCTGTAGTCTCTTCAGCATGTGTTTTTAATATTTTTCTCATGGTATTTTTGCTTCTTCAATTTCAGTCACTCACACAGTTGCATCAGAGCACTCTGCATTTCCTTCTTCAGACATGGAGAAGTTCTCTTCGTTTGCCTGCTTTCGGTGAAGGGCTGGAGCACTTCTTTTGTTTCTGTGGCATTTGGGAATTCATTGTTCTCCCAAATTGCCTATCCTCATTCTTTAGATCTACAGCATCAGATTCTAGAGGCATCCTGGCTAAAAACCTGTGAAGGCTGTCAGAGAGGAGCTTTGACGTTGCTTGGAATCCAGCTGTGTTTTATGCACCGCTTTATTTACGAGGGACAGGAGTAACTAGGGCCACTTACAGGATTCTTCTCTTTAGGGAACCTGGCTGGTATTTGCCTCTGAAGTTGTCGACCCAAAATCAGATACCTTCTTATTTTTGAAGCTTTTACATACAACTTGATTTAAGTATTTGCCAGTGGCTGGGCTACATTTTTTCTAGAGTTTGGCTTTGCTTCAATTATGGGCTAGATCACACCTGTACAGCCAGATTTCTTGATCCCTCTAAGATATCCTCTAAGCGAGGCTTCCTTCAGACACTTCTTGTGACTGTGGTTTGTCCTGCTTTTCTGTAAGCTGTTAAAAGATTTGGAGAGGTGCTTGTCTCGGTCCACAGCCAGCTGAACCCCTCTGAATTCCACGTGAACTCTGCCCATGAGATTTACTGTGTGATTGCATGGGCAACGTACAGGTTTGTTTTAAAAAAAAAAATCATGGTTGAGAGACATTCTACTCAAGATGTTTTCTTCTGACCTGTATGTAAACTAGTCTGTAACTTCAAGTGGGATGAGAAGTTATTAATAAGAAAGTCAGGTGCACGTCACTAAATATCAAGCCACTTTGTTAAGCTATCAAGAACAGCAAGAACTTAATTTTGTGTGCTAGCTCTTCCCATTTCAGGAAGGATCTTTCTAATGCAAAAGTGCTGTATTTGCTGTAACATTTTTTTTTTTCTTACACATATTTTATCCAAGAAACAATCTCAACTTGTTCTCAGTCCCAAAATGGCCACAGGTTTATAAACGTCATATACAATGAAAAATTAACTGAGGTTATCTTTCCATCAGATTCTTGTCTCCTTGCAGCAATCACACAGCATTACTTAAGAGCACTTCTGGACCTTTGCTCTGCAATCTGAACAAATTCCGGGCTTGATCATGCTTCCGATGCTCCCGTCAATTGGTTATCCGTAAGTTATCATTTGAATCTGTGTCTTTATGTGTGAGCAGGTGTGCTTTGTTTCCCTTTCTAATGCTAAATTTATCGAGCCAGCAGAATCAGCTGTGCGTGCCGTCTGGCACCAGTTGTACGCTGAAGGTGGCGAGTAGCTGAACTCAGTCATCTGAAAGGGGATTGGGCTTGGGTTACGTGTGTCCAGACATGCAAATGTGCTCATCAAAACCTGCTTGCCGGTTTGGGATCGCGTTTCCCGCTATTCACGGGACACGGCTGGATACACTGTGCTCGGATGTTCCGTTCATTAGCGCAACGCTGCCAGATGTGTGATAGGCAGCTTTTAAACAGCATTAATGAACATTGGTGTAGAAGGTGTTCTGAATGTCCATACTTCAGTGTTTGACTTGTCAATACAGTATTGACTCATTGTAGATTATATCCATTTGGTGACTGTGGACTCTATCAAAATCACTTCCGAAGCAGAGATTGAAGCCCAGAAGGCTGGAGAAGCCTTGATCTGCCCACAGGCTTCCTGCAGAAACAAAGTTTGAGACCTGCCCGGGAGCCCTCACCCATCCGTACGTTTGTACGTCACGGCGTCTCGTCAGGGATTAGTTCAAACGGAAATGTGCCAGACGGCTTTCCTTTGTCTCTCTTCGCCTGGGTAAGTAACCACGGCCAGCGTGGTGTTGGCGATGAGTATGTCCTCACACAGAGCTGCATGTCCTGTTCTCTGCCTGTGTGCAACTGGGGGCTGGGGGGCGGGCAGTTGGATTCCAGCCTCATAAGCTAATCCGTGGATTTCCAAGGTAACAACCTGCCAAGTTTTTATTGGCGGGAGCCCTAGATTTGAGCTGCCAGAACTAGAAATGCCTCTGAAGTCAAACGGTTCCAGAGCTCCCACTTGCACCCCAAGAGCAGAGTCCTGCCTGTAATTGCCACGCCAGTACGAGGGTGATGATGACCACTTGAGTCATTACCCTTCTCCCCGTTTAGCATCAACTGTCTGGCTCTCACTTGGCAAGTAGACAACATCTCTGTCAAGCACACTGCTACTCCCGTCTTTCCTGAGCATCGTTCTCTTCTATGACCCGATAACTTGTTTTCCCTTTAGCTCACGGTGCTATGTCTGCAGCCATTCATTGCCGTACCTGTTCAGCAGCTTTGAAATTCAGCCAGGGCACAAAGCAAAACGAAACCCTGGTGGGATTTCTCTCGGGGGACTGGCAAGCTGGATCGCCAAGGAAGGTGTGCTAGAAGAACCTTACCCGTCTTCAGATCCTGAACACCTGCCATGGAACAAGTGATGGTGCTTCTGGACTTTCTATCCTTTTGTCTCTCAACTTCTATTTGTGCCTTATTACTCTGCTACAATTTATATTCCAAAGGAACTGCACAGTTTTTTTGGTTTTTTGTTTTTTTTTTCAAAGTGCTGCACCTTAGCATTTATTTTCCTTTAGGTTTTAATAAGGAAGGATCGTTTCCAGGAGTACAAGTGGGTCGGGTGCCCTGGCAGCGGCTCAGCCATAGCAGGATGTTCTCCTGGAGCACAGGAGCAGACTTGGTGCTGTCGGGCAGCGCTGCAGCAAGCGGGGAGCTGGTATCTTATGGGTGGTCACCTGAAGGCGAGCTTCAGGGAGACGTGTGTGCCCAGCTGCGTGTTGCTGGAAAGCCACAAGATGTCACACTTAAACTACTAGCATGTATAAATTAATTGCTGTAATGTATGTAACACAGTTACCAGCCTACATAGGGTCATTTAATCTCGGTAGCGTAATTAATTAAGTGTTATGTTTGTACCCAGGTGACACCCAGGAATGGAGGAGGCATCCAGTGTCACGGGGTGGTGTTTCAAGACTCGGGGCAGGAGGAGATGCTGTGTTACCTCTCCAGGGAATCGGATGAGGCTGGCATAAAACCACGGCAGCACAGGCACCAGGTAGCACTGAAGCATTCACTGTTTATTCAGTACAGCTTGGAACCACCCCACAACAATTGCTCTCACTGGGACCGCCTTATTTAAAAAAAAAAAAACCAACCCAACCTATTATGTGTGGTGGTGGTGTGTGTGTTTGGGTTTTTTTAATAAGAACTTAAGATTCTCAAATACCACTCAGCATGTTAGGAAGAGTGTTTGCTTTGCAGTTAAGTAGACAGGTATTTATGGAGAGAATCTTGCTCTTTTGAATATTTTTTTCTTTTTTTTTATATATGTGCATTGGAATTATTGTGATTTATTTCATGTTTGGCAATGAGTTGAGTATATTCATGAATAAACATTGCCTTTATATGAAACAAAAATTTAACTCTTAGCAAAATTCATTTCCTCTGAGGAAATGAGATGTCCCCTAGTCAGTAGGCTCTGGATAAAATAAGAGGTCTTGTGTAAGTGCACTGGTTTCCCTGACTTTTTTTTTTTTTTTTTTGTAAAACTGAAGGATGTGGGGAAGCCAGTAGCGCAAAAACCAGAAGCCTTGGGGGCATTTGTGCACACTGCTCCCCCGTTTGCTGGGCACACCACCTTCTGCATTCTCCCCCGGCACTAAAGGTAAGTGCTTTACCAATGGGAAAGAATATTTTTTCAGTGATAAAACTCAACAGCAATCTCAAAGGAAATGGGAACCTTTATTTTGATTATTTTCAATGTATTGACATTGTCCTTTTATGCAAATCTAACTGTAAAACACTCTTGAGATACTGCATAGAAAATACACATAGGAAAAACACATATATACACTTTCATAAAAATAGAATACATCTTGACAAAATTACTTGTGTACACAGTGTATTGACATCATTGAACCAAACTTACATCATCTTTGGAGAAAAATGATCTATTTGCAAAAAAAACCCAAAACTTTTTAACTGAGTTGGGAGTACTGAAATGGATATGGTTTTGAGCTAAATAAACGGCTATACCAGAATGTCAGAGTAAAAAAAAAAAAAAAAAGTAAGTTCTAAAATACCTGCGGTATAAAGTAGAAGTAGCCATGGTTGGTTTTTTTCCTCCAAAAATAGTGACATCTCTAAACTTGCATGGAAAGGAAGCGTACCAGTTCCAAATTCTACTGTAGATTCTTTAGCTGAAAACAAACTTTAATATTTGTTTCAGCAGTTGCAAACATTAGGTACAGTGGCATTTGGGTTGTTTTGAGCCCACAATGTAGTATATTACAGCCCTAATTCTATCAGGTATTTGATAAGAAAAAAAAATCTAATAGATACAAAATTGTAAAACGCTTAGCAACCTTTAAAATATGAAGACCACTTGAAATTACAGGTTTTTTTTCTTCTGGTTAGGCTTTGCTTTAGTTGCTTTCAACAGAGGCTGCTCCTTGCTTACTGCTTTGCCCACATACTTCAGCTCGTACTTTGATTTTTCTGCTGAACAGACTGTGGAAAACGGCTGCTCCAGTGTAATAAACAAAGCAAGTGGTAGCAGGTATTGAAAGCCAGGGATTTTCCTCTTGAATTGGAATAACGGGACTGGGTAAGGCAGCCTCTGGGAAGGAGGGAAAAAGAAAAGAGCATAGCACCATTTTCAAGTTACATGGTTCAAAACTGTTTGGCAGGCAGGAGAGTCAGTCCGGAAGCGGTAATACCCACCAGCTTTTATGAATGTGGTTAAAATACTGTGATTACTGTCAAGTAGTTCGGACCTTTAATAGGGATAGGCTGAGACAGCTATATAAACAATGAAAGTTGTCCGATACTCAATGTTCCCATCGACGCCGTACGATAAGGCTCTGACTCCCATGCGGTAAGTCTTCGGCTCTCGCAGCGGTCGGGTGGTGAACACGACTCCTTTCAAGTTCTCATCTCTCAGGGCAAATGGGATGGCCGGGTCCTCGTCTGCCATTGAGAAAGTTGTCCTTGGATGCATGACTTGATCATGGGTGTAGGCAACCAGCCGGATTAAATCCTGACCAGCAGCTATGCCGAAGGGGAGGGAAAGGAGTTTGTATTCCAAGGCGTAGGTACTCAGATCACACTCCAAGTCGTTGGCCGGGCAGTTTTTCAGACAGAACCTGGGAAGAAGCAGAGCACGTTATCCCAGGGAGAAGGCATGATACTGTAAGTAGTGCAATAGGTCTTAAAGGATAAATTCTTCCCCTGTTTACCGTGTTGCGTAATTTAAATTTCTCTATAATGATAATATGCTCGTGGGCTCTTTATCCGTTTTTACTTTAAAGTTGCAGCCCAGTTTAATGTCTCATTTTCCCTTAAGAGGATCATCTCAGAAAGTGCCAAGAGGTGATACAAAGCTATTGAATACAGTATCTGCTGTTGAAGTCAATAGTATATGTTTTAATGAAGAGTTGGAAAGGTTGGTTTAAAATACACTGGGCAGCTCCATTTGAGGTGTCTGTGCGTTAGATCATAAAATAAAAAAATTGGCACAAAGAAGGGCAAAGTAAATTTTACTTCAATTCATCAAAAGTCAAAATAGGAAATATCTGTTAGTTCTGCATGTCAGTACGAACAGAGGTCAAAGAACATTATCCATTTCAACTTGTCATTCCAGATCAGTTTGATCAGGAAAGTTGGTTTCCGACTATGAAACAACCTACTTCCTTGAGTATATTAAAAGATTAAAGGAAATGAAAAAGTTTTTTCCAGAACAAGGAAATAAGAGTAACTTAAAAATTAAAAAAAAAAAAAACAACAAACTTCCCATGAACGGTAGCATTATTTTCATGACTAAAAGTATATTTTAAATGCTATGAAATTGATGGCAAGGTAGGCGTTTAGAGAAGTTAAGTCAGAAAACTTGGATGCAAAGACATCCCCGTAAGTGACAAATGAACGACACTAAATCAGCAGGAAGCACGGCAGCGTGCTGCCCGCTGGGGTTCATACAGTAGAGGAACGTTCTGGTGCTATTTCTTTTTGAATTAAGAGTAAGATGCTGCACGGACACCGAGAGCCAGCCACCTCACCTGCGCCCACTGGTTTAAGGTCCAGCTGCAGGGGAAGCATGGAATACTGCTGCTCAAGATCATCTTGAATGTCAGTGCTTTCACCGTCTACTGGGATGAGCTTTACCGGTGACAGTGAAACTTAGAGAAAGCTTATTCTGATGCATACAAGTTAAGGATCTGAGCTTGGGGTGGGTGAAAAGGGGCTGAAAATAAAACATACCCAGAAAGAGGCTCTCGCTGATAGTTTGGTGGACAAGGTGTGTCTATGCACTGGTAGCTGCCTCTCATGTTGAAACACATCTGATTTGATCCACAGTTAATGTTCTGTTCAAGGCACTCATCAATATCTACAGGTAAAAAAAAAAAATGCAGATGATCAATTGATGGTAGAAGAAATTAAGGGTTAAAAACTAGTGGGTCAGCAAAGGCTGAGCAGACTGCGGAGCGCACCTCTGACACAGGGAAATCCTTCAGAATCTGGTCTTGCGGTTTGAGACACGAGTTCCAATAACATGCATTTATTATTCTTGGCATTTTACTACAGAGCAGGATGGCGCTGTGGCGGTGTGCTCTCCCTGGTTTTCCCCCTCTTCTTCCTGCCTTCCCCTCCCCACCCCCCGGCTCCTGCTCGGGCCATGGCCACCATGGCCATCACAACATCAGTCGTGGTAACTTGCACCTGGACTTTGGGGGATGGCTGGCAACACAGCCAAAACACTGCCGGGAGCGGGGACCCAGATATTTTGTTCCCATGAGAATATAACTATAGGTCAATTATCTTACTCCCTAAATAGTGGGCAGCCCAAGAGCCCTTTCAGCTCTCCTGTATGGCAGCGGCTGCACGCCAGGATCTCCCCTTCTGTGAGGACGTTTGCTTAAGGTTCTACTCCTCGAGGTTGAGAGATTCCTTGATGCAACAGATTCTTGGTGAGTGACCAATAGCATGCTAAACTTTGAAATCTTAGCTACGTGATATAAAGGGTTGATTGTGCACATATAATCCTTTAGACATAACCCGTTGACCAAGTCTGGGACTAGGATTGGTTTCCCTGACAGCTTGTTTGACCCTGTCCTCTATGCAGTAAATAACCAAGAGTACCTTGCTATCGAATCCCATAAAACACGGTTGCATTTATTACTAATTTTGTTAAATCACCATTTCACCTTCATAAATATTTCACTACTTCTCTCTTACGAGTGAAGTTAATCACTCCGCCCACGACAAAAATGCTTAAAATGGCATCTAGTGGCTCTTAGAGTGAGGAAGAATATCATATTCCTCCTGGTGAAGGACCTGGGGATGCTGACAACTTGCAACACTTGTTCCTCTACCAGTCTGAAGTCATCAACCTTAGGACACAAAGGTGCAGTGGGAAAGTGAACAAAGATAGCATCGTGGGGAAGGGGGAGCTACTAGGATGTGTGTGATCAACAATTTAAACTGTATTATTATTGCTTACACTTCTTTTGCATTACTACTTGCCTACTTCCTTCTTTCCCTCTGTCCTTCTATCTTTCCTTCCTTCCCCTTTATTTTTGTGTTAGTTTTGAAGGCAGAAGGAAACACAATTATTATTCCTATTCAGCTGTGCATATGAACATATACTATATATGAAGATGTGCAGATGCATATAGAACTATATAATTTAGCTGTATGGACTAATATTACAGAAGAAGAGGTTGAGAATCAGTCAAGCTAAGTCAACTGGCATCCCAAGGTGTTTAATTAATCTGCTTGGTTTCACGTAAGACCAAGAAATAAGCCTATTCAGATATTTGTGCAATATGTGCTTTTACTGTGCAGGTTGATGCAGAATGTGCAGTCAAATGAAAGGTACGTTATTCTGTATACTGAAGGTACACTGAAGAATGTCAAAAGGATGAGGAGAGTTTTAGAAGTCATTAAAGGGTGTTTATTAGCCAATATAAAATAGTGATTGCAGTCAGAAATTGTTGAGATTCCCTGACACATGCCATTGACACCAGCACGCACCAAGACAATGCAACTCCGGGAACATAGCAAAAGTCTCAGAGACAGAAACTTTCTTCATCCAGCAGAGTGGGTCTAGAATCAGAAAAATTACCAAGAGAGTTTCTCATTACAAGTTTGACAGGTTGTTCATTAAAATAGCAAGCCCTAATTATACCACTCCTATTTTTATTCCATGGCCTTCACTTTGTGAGTCACTTTTGCTTTTAAAAATACAGAGAAATATTCTTCATCCAGTTTATGATGAGAGGAATCAAAGTAATTGCAAATTTCCTACAAATAATAATAATAAAAAGATTTAAGATGAATACTGCAGAAGATAAATGAAATTTGGAGGTAAAGAGCTGAAGCAGCACCTCCCATGTCCCTCAAGTTATTTTGCTAATACTCATGGGGAAAGCTATGCAGATTAAGTTTACAGGTTGAGGAATAATGTTTTAGTAAATATCCCTCTATCTGTCTGTCTTCTTTTTAGCTGCTGTTTTCTTTTTCATACTGATTGTTTGGTATGAGATCTCAGACACTGATAGTGTTGTAAAATTTTATGTCTCTGAAATATGTTCTACTGATATATTGGCTTGAGGGAAAAGAACAAAAGGGGAAAGATGGGTGAAAAGAAAATCTCATTTCTTAGAAATAAACTTTATAAAACGTTTTGCAATGAGAAAATTTGGAAGGCTCTAAAATGTTTCTATAAAGCTTGATTGGTGTCTGCTTTCTTTGCTTCAGTTTGCTATTTGGTATGTGTACAAAGGCTCTGCTTACAGTGCAAATCCCACTGCTGGGTTTCCTTGTCTCAAACACAATTTAATCTGGAAAACAACAAGGATAATTAATTTAGGAGAAGTGATAGTAGAAATGTCTATGACCCATACAGCTACAAATGTTTTAGTTTAGATTGATTTACTAGAAAAATGTAGAACATTTTACCTAAACTATAATAATGCTAAACAAGAATCACTAATGCAATTATGCAAACACACAGAAAATCTGGCTTATTCACCTTCAGCAAGCAAGTATTATTGTTGCTAATTATTCTATATGTATCTATATGCTAATTATACTATATGTAGCATTCAAGCTATATATTCTGTCAAGGAAAGCTTAGGAAAATTGCCAGATTTGCATTATGAAACCAAGGAAAAATATATTTTTGTAATGAAGAGCCCACCTCTATTTTAAATTGGCTCACTGGTGATCAAAAACTACCAAGAAAGAGATTAATAGCTTCAATATCTAATATCTGTGTGTTTCTAATGCAAAGTGTCCCAAAATAAATTGGAAATTTGATGTATATTTGTATGAGAATATCACTTAAAAGAACATATGCAATTTATATTGATCCACTCCTTAGGTGAGTTTTACAGCTGTCTCTGTCATATGGCCATCCAATGACAAGGAGGAAAAACCATCGAGCAGCTTATGTCCTGCTTCTTCCTTTATTTTCATGACCACTGACTTGGATATGCATTTAATATTCAGTAAATAGTCAGGTAGAAAATTGACTGGGATGAAGAGATAATATTATGTTCATGAGCGCTTAGAGGATCTTAAATTGTCAATCCACAGTAGGAGTTCTCAGACCCTTTTTAGCACAGCCACCTCCATAATATCTTTACTTTACAGGCTATTAAAAGACCAATCCACTAAAAGTGATATCATTCAGGCATCTGATTGCAGCAATATGTGCAAAATATACACTTATTGGTGTTCAGGAAAATGATGATGGTGATCTATCTGCTAAGCTGGGGCTCAAGGGACTCTTTAGGCTGCCAGAGGTAGCATAAGATTACACATCTAAGAAGAGAAAGTGTAGAACACATTTGGGAATGAAGTTCAGGGAAAAAGGGAGAGTACCCTGTAATGCAAAGGCAATGATATTTAAGTATAAACTGTGACGTATAAGCTTCAAGCATAAGATTTTAGTTGAGAGGTCAGCTGAATCCTGGAAGACTATGTAGGGTAATAGCAAGAATAGGTATAGTGGTAGGTAGATAAATTGTGTTCCTAGCTCTGGTTTTTACAGTTCAAGAATACAGTTGAAAGATGGTCCAAAAAGACTGTTTCTGGAAAACATGCCTCATTGTAAAAACACCTAAGAAATTCCAACTTATTTAAGATAAAACAAATAAGCATACTGATTAATGTACAGATCCCTACACAACAAAGAGATACCTGATGACAGGTAGAAGAATCTCTTGAGAGAAATATAATGAGCAATGCCTAGGGGATCAAGACCTCATTTGATATCCTAAACATAAAGATGAGTTACTCTTTGTGTTTCCCAGCTTAATATCTATGGTCTTCCTGCAAAACCACTAGTAGCACTCCAGAGACACAGAGGACATATATGTCTTTATTAATTCTGCATAGTGGCATTATCAAGCAGAGTAGATTTGATAAATGATTCTGTTTATTTTCCAAAAGTTCAAATATATTTTAATTATACAAATCCAAATCATAATGGATGCTTTGTTAGTGCTTTGGGTTGCTTAAATAATACTTTAAAAGGTAGTTTGATTTAGTACTAGTCAAAGCTAAATTAAAAAATTGAAAGACCCTGTATAAACCAGCTTTAATATTTTAGTGTCTACTGCCTTGAGGCAGATTTGATTAGCAGTCACTTCATGCTGTACTTGAAAGATCAGCCCATACACAGCAGTTGAGCAATTCTGTAATCTAAAATACAGATTTACTTTTTTCTCCGAAGAGTTTGTAAGTGTTCTTAGGATGTTTAATAAGAAGTAGCCATGTGTGCTAAGAGAGTTTGAAAGAATAAATTCAATATTCCTATTTTTTGTCTAAACAACCTAAATTTTTACTGGACCAAATCTTAATAGAAACCACCACCTTTTTTAAGAATGTATCATTAATCTGTAATCAATGACTGACATACTCATTTGTTCAAGAGACCAGATGTTGGTGGAATAATTTTTACAAAATTAAGAGATCAAAGTTATAACTGTGTCTTCTTTAATTTGATGCAGAGAGGAATTAGAAATAAACTCAGAATGTAGTACTTCATAAAATATGACATTCACATAAACTTCTTCAAAAGAAACTGATATATAAATAGCAATTTCAAAAATAAGAATGTTTCAATATGCTCTTTCAAATAACTTCATTATTTGTTAGACTAGGACATAGCTGCTCCTGTCTCCTCCCTTTTTTTTCCTTTG